>JARWLC010000016.1:75301809-75769309 GCA_033318265.1 Phyllotis vaccarum | reverse complement strand
AATAAACTTCAAAGTCCAATGAGATGAAAAGACAGAGGGTGTGGACTGAGATTTATAACACTGTCATTTATGCAAATTAAAAACATTTACTCTCAAACAGCAGAAACCATATTTTTCAAGCGTAAGGCATATAATATATAAGCGTGTGTAAAATAAGATGGCTGAGTTTGAGGGTATTTATTCAGTGCAGTAGTATGTATAGAGCGGAGGCTCTCAACCTTGCTAACGCTGAGGCCCCTTACCACAGTTCTCCAGTTGTGTTGACTCCCAACCCAAACTGTGTTGTAACCACTTCACAACTGTAATTTTGTACTGGGTATTCCTTCCACCAGTGCACCGGGTGACTGTCCAGCCAGCCAGCTTTCCGTCATTGTTTGCATTTCTCCAAAGCTGATTGCTTTCACTTCCTGTTTACTCAGGTAATATCATTTCTCTTCTTGGGTCTTTGATGGAGTTGAGGATGAGATAGTTACAGTTACAATCCCCTTGTATCTTAGCTAAGATCATATTAGGCACTGGATCTAGATTCTTCGGGGTAAGACTAGTTTTGGAGTAACCTCTGCATCTTGTTATTTACCTATATTCTGAATATCTAGTGTGTTTCTGGCTTCATATTGTCCTTCTGGCTTCATTTTGTTTATGTTACTTACTACACTGTCTTTCTCCTGGACGATACTTGATAACCATTTTTATTGTATATAGTTTTGTATAAGGCTTAAAACTTTCTTATTTAAACAAAAAGGGGAACAACGAAGTGAGTATTCCTTCCTTCCACCTACGGTCATGGGGTACCAGCCCCGAGGGCATAGCCTTTTGGCTAGCTTAAGAGCTGGGAAACATAAGCAGGGCAGTGGTGATTTGATACATATTTAATAAAAACTAGTCTGGAATATCAGAAAATAGATCCACCCACAGTCAATCTGGGAGGATCAGAAAGTGGTAACTCACACCTTTAATCCCAGCACAGGAAAGACCAGAAATGGTGACCTACGCCTTTAATCCCAGCAGATCTGAGTTTGAGGCCAGCTTGGGTTACAGAGGGAGTTCCAGGCTCCCAGGCAGGCAGTGGTGGTGCCAGACCTTTAATCCCATAACTCCAGAGACAGAGGAGTTCTTTCTGTGTTTCTGTGAGTTCAAGGCTAACTACCAAATAGTAGTAGCCCACATCTTTAATCTTAACCTGGATGTGAAACAAGTGGGCGAAGAAGGTATTTAAGGCAGGGGTAGGAAGACAATTTGACTGTGGTGTTTCCTCTCTTTGACATCGCAGCCTTTCCCTGAGATCTGTCTCTGAGTTTCCTTTATCACAACCAGAACTCGTGCAACACAGGACCCATTCTCCATGGAGCTCTTGGTGGTTGTGTTTCATGGGCTTGAACTTGGATTCTGTCATTTACTGACTGTATAGCTTGGAACATATAATTTCATCCCTCTGTGCCTTGACTGTCTCCATTTATAAAATCTCAAGAATAATAGTGTCCGCCCTGAGTTCTTAGCATCATGCTTAGAAAATGATACAAATCTAGTAAGAACTGCTGTTACATTACTGTTGTTACAACTATTACCATGCCCGTGGCTACCACTACTCTCAGTGTTATTACATTATCATATTTGGATGTCATTGCACCATGAGCAGATATGTTGCAAAGATGTGATTGTTAGAAAATAATTTTGAAAATTTTCAACAAATCCAAAGGAAGAAGGAGAAGAAATTAGAAAAGGGGATATTTTTCCTTCATTGAAACAATTCCTGGTATATAGTCATCTCTATGCTCACCACTCTTTCTCTTGGGTGGTATCACACACGTGTGCATGCTTGCACACACACACACACACACACACACACACACATACACACACACACACCACTTTAAAGATGGATTGTTATAAAACCAGTAACTCAGAACCAAATACTGACCTATATTCTAGGCCCAAAATAATCCCTACCCTCCTTGCTACTTGCAATGCCAGCAAAGGCAGAAAAGCTCTGTTTTCTATCTGGGACTCAAGTGGACTTCCCAGGTGATAACATTATCAATGAAATCTTTCTAGAGCTTTCCTTTGAGTAACAGCATACATCGATGAAATTGTCATTGGTCTCTGTCATTAACAAGTCATGAGCTGTGGAAATCAGTGTAATCCTCAGGCAGAGGAGGGCATGCTCTTTAATGCTCCAGATTAGTTTTGCAAGCTGGTTTGTTTTCGCTTTTGCATTATGACAACAATGATTAATTTTAACCAAATTATTCTTTTATTGTTAAGCCACCATGTTGTTCTAAGCATCTTCTTATGGATTAGTATTGATGCTTGGGCTCCTTGCAAAGCCCAGCCAATGAAGCAAACACTTCCAAAGACGTTTATGGATACTATCTTATTGATCTAATTAAAGATCATGGTGCCTGATGCAATTAATTCAGTTGCTCTTTCTGCCAGGAAAGTTCCCATACTTTGGAAATGTAAGCACCAGAACCAAATTGCTTTAGGGATAATGAATTGCAATTCTGAAGGAAATAGCTGTCAGAGTACAAAATCTTGAATCAACTAGGACTTTAATTATGGGATTACCCCCTTTTATTTTAAAGCAGTTTGATGGTTATTCTCCTTCTAGACCAAATCTTTATCCACTCTAGAGGTTAAATACCCCATGCAGTTTTGTCAAGCATGCATTCAGTTCTTTATTTGAGAGATTGTCTTGAGCCCAGGGCATGGAAAATAGTAATTTACACATCAGTCTGGAAGATGACTAGCATTATGTATGTTACAAGGGTGAGAGGGGGAAGACTGGAGCATACAAAAACTTAAAGACACACAGCAGCTGTAGCAATTTGTGGAAGACTGGATCCTCCTACGTCCCATCAGTGATAAAGTAAGTGTCCATGAGAGCTCATACCTTCTGAAAGAGGTATTGACTATTAATGCTTGCTGAAATAAAAAATTGTCATTTTAATTGATGGTGCCTTCCTGAAGGGCTAGTTGAGAAGAACAGGGTTCAGATGGAAGAAAAGAAAGCTAAAAAGTAGTGATGGATGGAGATAAGCATAATCATAAGACAGTACATATATGTATGAAACTGTCAAATGAAATATATTATGTCTAGACTATACATTGGGGGGTTGACTTTTGGAAGCTGAGAAACAATTTATAGAGACAAGAAAGAAGAGCTCAGAGGATATTTCCAGGTGCTTGGAAACAAGAGTCACATCTGGATTTTTCCAACTTTTAAGTTGAGCATGGTATGAAGAATCAGCTGAGTGGAGGATAAGTTAATGGCAATGGCAACATTACTACCAATAATAATCACTCTCCCTGAGAGCATTCTGTGTGTCAGGAAATAGTGTAGTCCTTGTGTATCTATTAACTCTTAATATTTCAACAGCTTTTATGAGGCTGGACCAGATCATAGGTAGCATACAAACAAGTGAGCTGGGAGAAAAGCACACATGATAACCAGCGGCCTAGTATGTTCTCTCTGCTGCCTTCAGCTGCTCAGGTGTAGCACAGAGAAGGCATGTGACTTGTTACATCTAAGGGTGGATTTTACCAGGCAAGCATGGTGGAGAGAGAGAGGAGACACATGCCTAAGTACATGGCAGTATATCACCATGTTGCTAGTGATGGACCAAGAGATCTAAATAGGGTGATAATTGGAGTATTAAGACAAAAGGGTTCAAAGAGAAGGGAAGAGCAGAGTGTAACAGAATGAAGTCACAGTGAAGCCAACTGGTTACAGCAGGTCAGGAGGGTCAAACCAGAAGGACAGGAATCCGAGCCATGAGGTAGGGGCTGGAAACGGTAAGTCTATAGACTGATGAGACAGAAGTCATTGACAGTAAGTACCAAGTATGCCCTTAACCGCTAGCTGAATTACAGAGGAGGTGCAAGAAGAGATATTATGAAAACTGCGTTTGCAAAGATGAGTGAGGTGCGCCTAGAAAAGAGTTTTAGCCACTCAGGGGAGAGATGGGGGCTTGGCTATGGTGGCTGGTTAGGAAGTAGGCAGGGTAGGAAGACATTATTGTGGGATGTCTGGGATGATTCATTCTCATTCTCCCCATTTTTAGATTAAGAGATGAATGTACATCTGCAAGGTATGCTTGTGGGCGTGTCTGTGATGAAATTCCCGAAGATAATTAGGTCTTGAGGATCTGACATAATGAATGGGTCCGATCATTCAAGGATTCATGATATACTGAAATTATTAGGAGGTGGTAAAAGGTGGGAGGGAGATCTTTGGAGGAAGTAAGCTGCTGGGGTGTGTTCTTAGCCTTACCAATTCCTTGCTTCATACTTGACAATTAAGTGAATAATTTCCTTTGTCACATGCTCCTTAGTCATAATATTCTCCCCAATTATACAGTGCCAAGTAGCCGTGGCCTCTGAGACCATGAGCCAGGACGGTTTCCCACACTTTAAGTTGTTTCGTTGTGGATTTTGTTACATCTGCACATACGCGGTTAGCACAATGGTGGGTGAACTCCCCGGCTTTGTTGAGTTCAGGAAGAGAGAAAAAGCAGAAGTTTATCCAGAGGTTATGGTCACTGTGTGACTATCGGTCTGGTTCGATTATGGAAAAGGATTTGGTTGGTGTGGAGAAATGACGTACCCAGAGCAGGTAAAGAGTCTGGGATATTTTTTAAGTTTTAAGAGAAATCAAAATGTCTTTGCAGGGTATAGATGAGGTTGTCACATGATGCTTTCCATGTTTCATCTCCTGTGAGGAGCAATTTACATCGGACTAGGTGACTAATTCACTCTAGGGTTTGTGGGAGGGATGAGAGCTTAAGGCAAAGGGATGGATTTGGAAGGTTAGGGAAGGTAGTTCAGTATAAGAAGTGGAGATAAGCTCTACCTGAACCAGAAATAGCTGAAGTGGTACTTCCCGGCCAGGCTGGAGAGTCTGCTAAGCCAGGATATAAATAACAGTGTTATAAACCATAAACATCCTTTGGGTTTTCCAGAACTCTAGCCATTATTGTTGCCAGTACTCTTCATATTCAATTTGAATTCTGTCAGCACAACACTCAGGACATTCTCCATCTCCATCCGACACACCCATGAAAGAGGAAATTGGGTTGCAGATAACAAGAAATACATTTATCCAAGATCAAACAAGTGTGGGAATCAAATGCAATGGTGTTGAGGGTCTTTCACTGAATATACAAAAAATGTGAAGAGATGGATGCATTAGAAAGGTTGGAGACAAGGACAGCCCTAAGAATCTCTCAGAAGTGAACTCTCAACCAGCTCTAGCCACTGTTGGTATTTACTACTGACTAAGCAACAATTTGTTGAGTATAGTCTATGAGTCAGACACCTTGCCGGGAGCCACAGATACAAAGGTAGGTAAAAGTAAAACTGATCATGATTCTAGGAAAGCGTGGAATGTTCTGGGAGACCTAGCCACCAATCAAATAATTACAAGTGTGTAACTGCAGTGTGGTTAGTGTAATAGAAAGGTACACAGAGCAAAAATAAATGAATGGAGTGGCCCCAATGGAGCAGATCTGAGCTATCATGATACTATGCCCACTAATATACCAGAAACACAGGGGAGAAAGCAGAGGTACTGGTATTCCAGGTAGAGGCCCCAGAATATATGATGGCCTTCTTGCAAGTCACACCTGGTATTTTGGAGTTCCTATTGCTCAAAAGCAGTTTGGGGCAGAAAGGGTTTATGTCATTTTGCAGCTTACAGTCCATCCTCTAGGGAAGTCGAACAGAACAAGAACCTGGAGACAGGAACTGACACATGGAACTGCACTGCTTCCTGGCTTTGGCTTGCTCCTCATGCTCACTCGGTCTGCTTTCTTATAGCACCAAGACACCAACCTAAAGGTGGCTCTTTCCAGAGTGAGATGGACCCTCCCAACCAAGAGCTTTCCCACAAGACAATTTTATGGGAGCATTTTCTTAATTGAGATCCTCTCTTCCCAAATAACTCCAGCCTGTGTCAGGTTGACATCAAACTAGGCAGGGTACCCGGTGAGTTCAAACGCCATAGAGGGCTGGCATGTCTGCAGCACCGAGATAAAATTGACCTGGCATGAGATGAGACCTGAAATAACCTTGATGGTTCAAGTAAAACTTGCTAGGACCTTATTTCAAGCCCATTAGTGTGAAGCAGGGAAAGAGTTGGCGACTTTCAAATTTCCTTTCTGAAGGATCACTCTAGATGAACTGTTGTTTATGGCTAGGAATAACAGTTTCTGATTACAACTTCAGAGAGTGAATCGGGTTAGTCGGATTTGGGTCAGGGGTTCATCCTGACCAAATGACAGAACAGGAGGGCCGGGATATATAAAAGAACAACAGTTCCTTAAGGTGAGTTTTCAGAGAAGATGAACCTGAAGGACACTGCTAACCATGAGGTGGCTGTCGTGTAAACCCTAATGTCCCGCTGATCCAAGCGGGTAAATCATGGTCTCGTTTCAACACCAGGGTAACCCCAAGAAGTAGAAGTAGGTGGCCATTGTCTCCATTTGATAGAAGTGAAAATGAAAATTTGAGCACATTTCAAATAAAAAATGACAAGTTCCATTGTCTATATACTCTTCGATGCCCCCAAGCCTCACAACCTTGCTTATTAAATAAGTAATTATTTTTATTATTATCTATAACTCCTCAGAGAAATAAAAAGATAACCACGCAGTTCCGTGGTAGGCTAGGATGGGTATATGTGCCACAGGCTATTCTAAATATTCGTTCATTCAATTCTGATAACAACCTAACAGCTAAAGCAGTGCCCCTGTCTCCTTTGCAATCAGTGTATCAAGCCTCTGAGAAGTTAAACAGTGCATGCAGAGTATTCACAGGCACATAAGCTAGACATAAACTGAAGCCCATCTGGTTGGCCTCAGAGTGCAGACTATCAAAAATCCTGTCCCTTCCTCTTCTCTTCCCTCCCATTCTCTCCCTTTTTTGCTTCCTCCTTCTCCATTACCTCTTCTTCACCCTCCTTCTGTTCTCAATACACATCCTCTTCTTGTTTCTCATTTCCCCTCTTCCTCTCCATCCCCCACCTCTTTCCAAATACATATGTCCAAAGAGGAAAAAAAAATCACCAAAACCATCATCCTTGCACATCTTTAAAATTAGAATGTATTTTATCCCACATAATGTGCGGGAGGTACATGTGCCATAATATGTGTAAAGAAGTCAAATGCCGGCTCGTGGAACTGGGTCTCTGCTTCCAACTTTACCTGGGTTATGATAATTGAGGGCATATCATTAATCATGCACATTTATACTTTACCCAATGAGCCATCTTGTGGTCCTGCTTTCATTGATTCTAATTCTGTGTACACTTTAAAGAAGAACCATAAGACACCAGCTACTTAGATTAACAACCCCTCAAAGCGTTGAAGCTGCTGTAGTTACTAATGGACTGTCAAGGAAACTGAAGTGCAGGGAGACACCTTACATAGTTGAGAATGCACAGACAGAACCCGAAGGAACCAAGATTCCAGGGAAGGTGTTGTCAGGTCCCAGGGACCTTCGTACTGGGATGTGAAGATAGCTCCTCTGTCTCCTAGTTCCATTTCAGTCTTCTTGAATGAGCTGTGGGATCCTTACCCAGAACAATCCTGTGAAATATCAATACAGTTAAAGCACCTATCAGCCATGGACTCATTCTGCTTCCTACACCATGACACCCAAACAAATGTGGCTCAGTCCTAGTTTCAGAAAAAATATGTCACAATGATTTCTGGCACTTTCTGCTTTGCTTATGAACTCCTAGCCTAGAAACGAGTTAGTAGCTGACTGTCTTGTCTCCAAAATTGCAAGAAGAGATTCGGTAGGGTGACAGGTACACAGGTTTTCTCTCCTCCATTCTATCTGTTCGTCTGTCTGTCTGTCTGTCTGTCTGTATGTATGTATGTATATCCAGTCTTTCATTTTCTCTGTCTCTCTCTCTCCCCCCACAATCCCTCCCTACAAATCTCTGTACCGAATAGTCATGAATTATACACATATTTTGCAAAAGTTCCTCCCTCCTGTTAAATTGCCAAGTTACTAAGTCTGACATAGACCAGCTCAAGCACACTTGGGGAAATACTGTATTCTTTGTTCTTCTATTATATACTGATTTTCTTTTCATTGTATCATATATTCAAAGTACTGGGAGAGTTTCTGCTTGCAGTATAACTACAGGAAACAGTGTCAGATGAAGGCTCTGGGAAGATCAGAGATGTTAGAAATACAGAAAATACAATTCTCATCATTCAATTATTTCACTCAGGACACGGCCATGGAAGCTATAAGCAGAAAAAGGCAGAAACTGTAACGGAGAACCAAACTCAAAAGTGAGATTGCAAGACGGAGAAATAGAGAGCCAACTCCCCAGCCTGTTGCTGATGTGCGCTCATCTGTGGGGCCAGAAAAAAAGTTTGAAATAATGCAGCCTAGGTTCAATTTAAAGCAATAGAGCAATATTGTAGATTGTTGGTAATGAACCGGCTATGGTCATCATCTCTAGTGTGGGTTTAAGCAAAATGGCAGAGAAATTTAGGAACAGCAAATGATTTAAGTAGCGCTGAATCCCAATGATTCCAATGGCATCACTAGATCTGAAATTCCATGCCTGTCTCCATCTGCTTACCTCAGCATTATTGGTGCTGAAATGAGTGTCTCTTCCTCAGCTGACAGAAACTTCCAGGGAGTACTGGGTCTGAATCCTATAATTTCAGAATGGCTATAATAAAAAAATAGTGCCTTGTTAAAAAATGCTAGAGATTCCAACTATCCATTCAAAATTTTGCAACATGAATAAATCCTACTTGCATACCATGGTAGAGAACGTCTCTACAACTGTCCATTCATTACTTCTTAGTAAGTGGTATCTGCAGCCTGGCTGTACAGAGGTGCCCTTGACACCCAGTGTGTGCTCTCCACCAATGAACCCCCGACATGCTATTATCTCCCCAGCTCATCAGCATTCATTTATTTTCACACTTTTGTTGTTCTTTTTATTTGTATTTTTTGTTGCCACATTTGTGAGAAAACTAGGTCAGTTCACAACACCGAGAGAGCCGTATGGATTTCAGTTACCTGCTCCACTATAGTCACATGCATCTCCCATTTGACTTTCGAGATCAGGAAGGGTTGAGTCTCTGCAGGAAGGATGCCCTACTTTGGTGTTGTTGGTAGATTTGGTTGATTTGTACTTAAAAGAGTGGAGTCCATGTACAGAGAAAGGGGGGAGACAAAATGAAATGGCCGATGATTTCACCCATGAATTGGGTATTCCATATTCCTTCAATCACCCAAACTGATGGCTCTCAGCAGTTGTTTAAAGGCAAGTATACCTATATTCTCTCTCTCTCTCTCTCTCTCTCTCTCCCTCCCTCCTTCTCCCCCTCCCCCCTTCTCTCTGCTTGGAATCAAAACCATGGACTTGGAATGGTATATTATTCACTTTTCCTCTTGCTGTGACACTATATAAGAGGAAAATAATTCAAGAAAGGAAGGGGGTGTTTATTTGACTCAGTCTGAGAACAAGCTATTGCGTTAGGGAAGGCACAGTAGCAGGAAAATGAGGTAGCTGCTCACCTTGAATCCACAGTAGGGAAACAGAGAGAAATATTAGTGCTTACTTCTCCTTCCCCTGTTAATTCAGTCTGGGGCCCAACCCCCCAGTCTGATGGCACACACATTTAAAATACATCTTCTCATTTCCATTGCTCCTCACCGCCAGGCACAGAAGTCTGCCTCCTCGATGTCCCACCAAGCAGACAGTCACATTAGCCATCACAGATGGGCAGAGGCCATCTGCATTTATTTTAAGAAAACAATGCTTTCTTTAGGTTGCTAGGAAATTCTTCTCTGGAACTAGATTGATTCACTGAGTGGGGCTAGGAAATGGTAGGAACCTTCCTTGTATCTTTCACATAAATCACGGGGCAGTAGTCAAAGATCCAGACCTTAGTAGCAACAAAATGTCGCTTCATCAAATTATCAATTGTTTCTTCAGATTCTTCCATGAAGCAGAATCTTGATGTCTTAGCACAGGAACCCCTGTTATTGACACTTTTATCACAGAGAAAGATGAGGGCTATTTGATCTTTGAATCTGGGAAAGGTCTGGTCTATGGAGGAGAAATGTTTACCTGAAAACATCTGGAGAGGCATGGAAACAGTTACTATTTGAGCCTTTTCATGAGCTCCCAGAAAGGGAGAATCAGGGAACTTCTGGTCTCAGGAGCCTCCACACTGAAACCCCCCTCCCTTCAGTATTTAACTATAATTAGCAAGAACCATCCATATGGCGAGTCTTCTCAGGCCAGATGGGTGGCTGTCAGGCGGCACATGATCTTTGCTTCACTTTGAAAGAGTCATGAGTAATCCTGGGGATATTAATCTGACAAAGGCTATATTTACCCTCCTTTCTTTGGCTGATTGCATGTCTCTATTTCTTCTCTGGTATCAGGGGATAGAGGGCATAAGCACCAAGATAGATTTTTTTATTGACGCCCAAGGAAGCAGAATGCCTCCTCCTGAATCCTACTGAAGCCCATCACCAACTTACC
This sequence comes from Phyllotis vaccarum, assembly GCA_033318265.1. Taxonomy (NCBI): domain Eukaryota; kingdom Metazoa; phylum Chordata; class Mammalia; order Rodentia; family Cricetidae; genus Phyllotis; species Phyllotis vaccarum. The sequence goes on along the minus strand of JARWLC010000016.1, from coordinate 75,758,784 downwards.
TCAGCAAGGCTTGAAGACAGAACCTCGATGTTACTGCAGAACCTTTGAGGCACTTTGCTAGATAAGGAAAGAGTGGCTGATTTAGAACAAGTGATGGAGGAAGTTAGAGTGATGGCCACGTGACATCTCTGTGGCTTTATGTAAGGTTGATCTGGAATTTTACATCTCCTAGCATGATATATTTCTTTAATTCTTCAAAAACCTATAGACGTACATGTTTTGTCTGCCATGTGTAGTAAAAGGATGTAAGGGTTAGTACAGAAAGCTTATCTTGGTGTAAGGGCCTGGAAAAATAATAAGAACTGTAAAGGAGTTCTAAACCTATCCCATCTGGCTTCCTTTCTTCAACTTTCTCCCTGACCGTGGCTCTACATCTTTTATCTCTTAACTTTATTACCCACCTTCTATCCTAATGAGCCCACTTCCTTATTTAAAGAGAAAAATCAATCGTATTGGCTCTGCCAATAGCCAATTCATTCTTGGCCACCTTTTCTTTTTTAAATAAAATAAAAAAAATCTGACCTTTCTCAGAGTCTGTATTGAAGTCTTTGATATCATTTATAAATTTTAGTCTTCAGAGCCTGGTAAGCTTTATCAACTCTTTATAAGTGTTGCTCTTGCATTACACTAATAGTAAAATCCTTTAGAAGTTCAGAAAAAAATTAAATACCCAGAGTAGGATCTTCATCTATGACATAAAGGGAAAGGAAGCATGAAGGTTCATGTCTGCACCTTTACATAAAATTTTTGTTATTTTAAATTCTCTATGTCTTCAGCAGGAAAACAGAGACATTTATTTTCATCCCCCAAGTTATTGTGAAGAATTAATGATTAGATGTCCACAGAAGTGTCTAGGAGAGACCCTGGTACTTGGTACTTGCTCACTAAACAATGGTCCCACTGCTGAACTCAGCATTGTCTTAAAGTTGTCATTGACAGAGCCATGAAGAAGCTCCATTTGTTCCTAAAGACATCTTCCTTGATCCCTTCCTTGATATGAGTATTAATTATAAGTCTAGTCTAGTTCTCACCCCCCCCCCCAATAACACGACTTGCATCCTTAAAGCAATACTTTTTTTCCATTTTAAACTAGATTTCATGAGTGGGTGATAGTTCTTATCTTCTCCCCTCCAGTGATATATCCCTCAAGCTCTCCTCTGTTTTCCTGACTGTTTTTAAATGTGAAGGCTAACTTTGATAATAAGTGGGGTTTTGAAATAAGATTCTTGTGGTAATATATTTTATATTTAATGAAATTAGCCTGGAATATCAGAGAACAGAATCACCCACAATCAAGGCATGAGAGTCAGAGAGTGGTGATTCATGCCTTTAATCCCACCACTCAGGAGACAGAGAACTTTCTATGTATTTCTGTGAGTTCAAGGCCTAACACCCAAATAGTAGTAGCTCATGACTTTAATCCTATCCTAGAGATTATGATGCAGAGTTGAACCCAGAAGTGAAACAACTGGGCAGAGAAGATATTTAAGGCAGACATAGGCAGATATTCAGGCTTTCTGTAGGAGCAACAAGCCAGGCAGGGGACTCTTGAAGATAGCTTTTACCCTGTTCGGCCTGAGTAGTTGGCTGGGTAAGAAGTGACTGTGGTCTGTTTCCTCTCTCTGCTATTCCAGCTTTTCCCCAATGGCTGGCTCTGAGTTTTCATTAAATACCAACTAGAATTTGTGCAATAGATTCCAAGTTCAAATTCATGAAGAAAGCTTTCACGATTGTTTAGCGATGTTTGCCTGGGCACAGAGTGGGGAGTGATAGCCCATGTACTACCATTATTCTGTGTTTAGTGCATTGCTTTACTCCCCTCACTTACAATATTTCTGAAATTGCTGCCACATCATGCTGATGATCAGCATGCAGTTGAAGCCCGGTGCACATCTCCACTGCCATTCAACAAACCATTCAAATGCACACAGTGTGATTCATTTATCACCTCAAAGGGAAAGGACCCACTCTACCATCTTTTCTGAGCAGCTGGAATCAGGCCATTAAAGCCTTTGCCATTTTCAAATATCTGTAATGATCCATGCAATTAGATACAGAGGCTGAAGGAAGGGGAAGACTCAGTCTTTAGGCATGGCGCTAATAGATCATAGTTAACTACACTTCAGAGGGTGCCCTCTATGTTCAGCCTGGCCCCATGGCAGCCACATGTGCAATATACTTACTTTCTTCCTTCATTTGTACCTTTCCCCCTTCTTTCCCTTCAACAAGGTCTCTATATGTATATAGCCTGTCTTCTCCCTGCCTCCTGAGCATGGGACCACAGACATGCACCACCATGTTCAGCTCTCATTTAACTTCTTAGCAACACTGTGAGATCAGTTCTTGTAGCTGGGGAACTTTTCTATCCATCACTGCCTATGCACAACCAAGATAGAGCTTACCTTACATGCCAACTGTCTCTGAAACCTGATACCCCCGGCTTCAAAATGTGTTATTCTTATTTCTTGGCAAAATTATGGAAGCTATATGTAGGTCAACCTGCCCAGCTATAAAAGATTTTCTTATTTGCTGATTAATGGTCACTTGAAATGGGGGCTTGTGTGTGTGTGTGTGTGTGTGTGTGTGTGTGTGTGTGTGTGTGCGCGCGCGCGCATCTATGGGCATGTATGTGTACATGTGCATGTGTATGAATGTGTAAGCATGTGTGCAAATGCCTCCATGTTTTTGTATAGGCAGATATATTTTTTTTAAATACAGCAGAATTAGCAGAAGGTGGCAGATTATGTAGCATCCACTGATGGTTCAGAGAACAGGGGTCATAGGGAAAGTCTAGACTGGGTCTCAGCCAAGTCAGACAGCTTTAGACATTCCCATTCAACTCCTGTTAGATGAGTCTTCTACAGGAGGCTGTGATGAGTTCTAGCTTGACTGATTGGCATGGTTTCTGGAACACTTAACTCCTTGGCACATAGACAGAGGTATAGTATTTGTTCCAGAGGGAAAGGGTGGGTCTTATTCGGTGAATCCCAGTGTGTTAGGCTTCCTGATAAAACTCTGTAGTAATGGACCTATTTATTCCAGTACAGTGAGGTTTCTTCCTGCCTGTGTATTCTTCACAACAGCCCAAGAGGAGAAGTTCTTACTGGCCCAACAGCAAAACCTAGAAAAGCCCCTTTTGCTAGCATGGTCCAGACTCCAGTCAGGAGGAGAGGTTTTCTTCCTCCCATCAACACTGGCCCGAAGTTCAGACAGATAAAACAATGTCTGCCAGGAAGGCATTCTCCTCAGGAAACATGCAAAGTCCTTTTTTTTTTTTTTAACAGAATAATGCAAAGCACAGTGTATTCTGATTGTTTGGAGGGCCAGCGGGATGTCTTGGTGAGTAGAGAGGCTTGCTATGGAGCCTGAAGAGCTGAGTTTGATTCCTGGAACTCACCTGGTGAAAGGGGAGAGCCAACTCCCTCGGCTTGTCTTCTGACATCCACACATACACTGTGGCATGAGATTGCCTATACACATAACCATAACACACACACATACACCACACACCATTTAAAATCTATCTTATAAGTATTGACTGATGGTCATTGATAAGGTGAAAATGGTTCTTGCTGTGGAACCTGAGGTGGTATTGGCTTTGTGATCCACAGATGGTTAAATTGTTTCCATTCTGCAAATTTGACATGTTAGCATAACTGGGAAATGGAGTGAAATAAGATGTGTGTGAAGATATGGAATCGTGATAGAAAGGTGTGTCTCTGTGGCTTCTGTGACTGCTGCTATGCCGGGGACAGCTGGGAGCTAGACAAGATGAATTTCATCTTTTCCTTTCTGTCCCTCTTTGTTTTAATTTGTATGTGAGTGTCAGGTCTGTGTGTGTGTGTGTGTGTGTGTGTGTGTGTGTGTGTGTGTGTGTGTGTGTGTGTGTGCATGCGTGCGTGCACATGCACACGCGTGCGCAAACCTATTGCATGTCACAGTGTTTGTGTAGATGACAACTCTTGAGAGTTACTTCTCTACTACCACCTATGAGGTCATGAAATGGAACCTAGAAGTGCATCCTGATAAGACCCAGATGAGCTTTAGTGAGGAGGCCTTTGTAATTAATTCTTTGCCACAAGGCTGTGGAGTTTTAATGAGAGAAAGTATATAGCAGGGATTGTTTCATCAAATAGGCATTAGAAAACTTTTATATACCACCATCATCATACCATGATTGCTTCTGAGAACTGGGATGCCAGGACAGAATATGTGGATGCTCAGAGGCAAATACCTAGTCACTCATGCCATCTCTTATTATACTCCCACATGAGGGCTCTGGATGGTCCTTCTGGATTAGACCTTGTGAAATTTCCTGCATGCCCCAGTTGCTTCTCTCAGAGGGAAAGCTCAGCTTCTCTGGGGTCTCTGAGAGACATCAGGGGTCCATCTGAACAGTGAGGTTTCCTAGATGCTCTGGTGGAGAGATTTTCATCCTTGTTTGGGTTATGAAACATACATTTTCTTAAATATCTGTTTTTTTTATAAGCTGTGTTTTGCCTGGATGTAGTGAACTTACTGTACGCGTGCCTGGTGCCCACAGAGGCCAGAAGAGGGCATTAGAGCTCCTGAGACTGGAGTTACAGACAGCTGTAAGCCACCATATGGGTGTTGGAAACTAAACCCAGGTCCTCCACAAGAGCAGCAAATTCTCTTAACTGCTGATTCACCTCTCTATCGCTCAAACATACTTTTTAGTCACATTTGAAGCTTCTTTGAGTATGTGTGACTCTTTGAGATCAACAGAAATTGCTCGGCAGTTAGGATAGTTGAGTCATTTCCCAGTGGCCGTTGCCCTCACTCTCTGGTTCTCTCACTTGATTTTCAATATTTCTCCAGTGAGAAATGTAAGATTCTGAACAGTCCACCCTCTTCATGGACATTGGGAAGGCTCATCATGAGTTCCCAAAGAGGAAGACATGGAGTGACTCACTTGTTCTGATTTGTCAAGAGCTGCCTGGTTTCAGACAGATTAAAATAGATGGTCATCTCACAGGTGTGGTTCTCAGACTGGGAAGGTAGCATAGCTAGTAGGGTGCCTGCCAAGCATTCTTTAAGCTGTGAGTTTAATCCCCAGCATAAAGCAGGGTGAGTGGCACGCATTTGTAATGCCAGTGCCCAGAAGGCAGAAGAGTGAGGTCAGCCTGTCTCAAACACACACACACACACACACACACACACACACACACACACACACACACACACACACACACACACCCTATTACTTCTTTCCAAACCTCTATCTTTCATCTATCTATAGAGGCCCTTTACTTTTTTTTCTACCCAATTTTATCTTTTTTATTATTATTATTTCCAAGAGTCACCCCCTTGATGATATCCCTGTAAGTACCACTATCTAATTTCCTCCCTGACCTGATTAGTAAGAGATCCTTGTCCAAGATTGACAGAAGGCATTCTCTGAAGGGTATCTAGGTGAGAAACAGAAACGTCTACCTCATCTGAGCAGATCACAATATCAGATCTGCAGCCCTCACCATGTAATCATCTCAACGTGGGATAAGAATATTAAGGTTTTTCCTTTCCAGAGAAGAAGCCAAAGGCTTACTGAAAACCACACCACATACAGACAGTGTGGGTGGGATCTACACTGTCTAGGTCATGTCCAGAGAGAGAAGAGGTCATATCAAAAGAGAAATTTCAATTACAGATGCAAAGTCTTTCAAAATGTTGGAACTAAGAGGGGAGAATGTCCCGTGATGCAGATGAGGCAGCTCTATGGAAAACTAAAATGTACGCCGTCCTCTGTTTTTTAAAACATAACACTATGAATCTTAAGCTTTGAAACTTAAAAATGTATTCTGTATAATGTGATTTGCTTATAAATTTATCGTGTTTGGTGTATTTAAAGATGTGAGAATATAGGAGGAAGCAGAAGAGATTGGGGGAAATAGCTCTTTTTTGAGAAAAGTTAAAATGTTTTGAAAAAAAATTCTATTAAGGTGAAATTTCCCGTTTTTCCTGCAGATGTTCACAATTCTATTTCCAGCCTTCAATGTTTCCATTCTCAGTTAGCTCTCAAGAGCCCCATAGGACTCAGTAAATAGCCAAAGAGCCGTTGCCTCTTCCCATCCCTCTGTCCGTCCTTCCCCTTGCTACTAAGTCTGACACCACACTTTACCTGGTGCTGTCACCCTGTGATCTTTTCTGCAACTTCCTACTCCTGTGTTAACTCTGCCTCTTCAGAGTCATCTCTTGTTATCCAACAGGATGATGGCTCTGGTCACTCATGATGGCCACAGTCACCTGAGGTAAGCTGGGACTAGCTTCATCGGACTGACCTCTTCTGGGAAGGACATTACCTTACAATCGTGAACTCAAGAATTGGAGCTGCCTGCCTTGGGCCTGCCACCATTGTCAGAGATGTGGGAGGGGCTCATGGGTTCAGTATTGCCCTGGGTGGATGCTGGAAAAGGAAGCCATTATTCTCAGTGAGTTTCCACACTCCAGCAGTAGGTAGCTCCACAGCCATGCCCACACGGGTGGTCCTGGTTAGTTTTACTGTCTAACAAAACAAAACCCAATACAATAGACACTAACATGTGAGAGGGAGGTTTTTAAGGAGGAAAAGGCAGGAGGGGGGCTCAGAGAGGGTGTGGGGGTGAATGCATTATATACCTGTATGAAATTGCCAAGTAATAATTTAATACAGGAAAACAAACTAATGGATCAAACATTACAATGAAAGAAAGAGTAACGTGTAGCTATTAAAATGTCAAGGGAGAGCTATGTGCCATTAAATATGGTGCCATTTCCTGAGTATTAAGTGAGGTAAGTGAAATACAAAACAATGCAGAAATATGGTCCATTAATTAAGGCATGGAACAGAAGATAAAGGAATGATAGACATACAGTCACTAAGCTTCTCTGGAAAGAGATCTAAGAAATGGTAACAGAAGAGAGATTTAAGCTTCACTTTAAAAAAATGTAATTTGCATATATTGGCTCCACCTTTTTGATTAACAAAATAGATAAATGGATAAATGAAAATTCAGTGATACTTTGACACACTGTATACATTCAAGAAGTCATTTGGCTGGGGAGCCGCTCAGTGAGTAAAGGTGCTTGCTGTACCAGCTTGTGGAGTTGAGTCCAAATTCTCAGCATCCACATGTCAGTGCATGTCAGTAACCCCTGTGTTAGAGGGATGTACAGGCAGATCAAAGAGCTTGCTCTCTAGCCGTTCTAGTTAACCTGGTGAGTTTTGGATCCAGTGAAGGACCCTATCTAAAGGAAATACGTTGCAAAGCAGTGTGTGTGGGGGGGGGGGGAGAGGTGCACCCAACATTCCTCTCCGACTTCCCAAGGCACACACACCCATATACATGCAGATGCTTTCCATGCACACAGAATAGAAGTATGCCATACCTTAATTAAATCTTTGAAATCTATCAATTAAGTCATTCATCATCCACACAAAGAGCAGTTAACACATGTTAGCAGGTACTTGAATTACCTGAAGTGCACAATCGCCTCTGAAGAAAGAAAGAAGATAGTCTCACTGATTATCTGAGGATGGTCCCCTTAGCAATTTAGTGACTTCTACAACAAACGGTGGCTAGGGACTTTGCTATGCCCAGGACTGAGATGCTCACTTGTGTTGCAGAGATAAATGTAGTTTGGCTGACTCACCTGACACACCATCCATCACTACAAGATGATGCAATAATTGCTCAGCACAAAGACACTTGATAATGATCCACAGAGAAGATTATTGGAGCTATTAAGAGCTGCCTGAGTTCAGAGCTCAACATAACTTAGGAATCATCTTGTTCAGATCCTTCACGAGAAAACCAGGAAAGAAGGAAAGCAGAGCCGATCAAGGTCAGGCTATGGTCTGAATGTGACATAGACCCAGTAGGCTCGTGTGTCTGACACTTGGGAAGATTGTGAGAGCATTCAGGTAGAGCCTTATCAGAGCAAGGCCTTGAAGTTTAATAGCCTGACTCACGTCCTGTTCTCTCTGCCTCTTGACTGCAGAGGCCTCCTGCTCTTGTCAGCAAGCCTTCCTTTCTGTGACAGACAGCATCCCTGGAACCATAGGCCAGAAAGAACCATTCCTGGGCTAAATCTTCTCAGATATTTGGTCACAGCAATGAGAAAAGAACTAATATAACCGTATGAAGATCAGGAATCAAAGCTTTTAAAGGCAAATATCTGTATTTTGTCTAGAGCTAACCAACACCCTCAAGCATTTCAGCAACATAAACCAACAAGCATTAATTCAGTTCTATAGCTAAGGAATGGTGAGGGATGAGAGCCATGGCTCTGCTCTACACTACTCCATGTGGCTTTCATCCAACAAGAGCCCTGGGCATATAATTCTTGGTATGAAATTCGCACAAGAAAGTAAATAAAAGTTAACTCACGAGGCCTCGGGTGATAACATCTTGGAGGTGGCTCAATGCCGTATCTAGAATTTTATTGACTAAAGAATCATATGCTGAACTCAAGTTAGGGTGGAGGGCATCGCTTTGTCCTCTTTTGCTAGAGTAAAATAAAAAAGCCAAAGACACAATGTGCTACTAGCACAAAGGATGAAGAAATAGTATCAACAATGAGGTCTGTGACCGTGATTCTGGTCACAGCTCAGTGCTGCCCCTTGCGGAGTAGTTTCTGGTGTGTGACACCAAATGCTCTAGGAAGTAGGGAGGGCTGTGGAGGATGCTCCTATTGCCACTATGCAGTTGGGGGAACAGCAGGACAGTGAAGCTCGATCGCTTTCTTTTCTTTCTAATTTAATCCAATCTGTTTAAGATTTATTAAGTAAAGGAGTTTTGCCAGGTGATGCTGAGGCCCACCTACTCAAAGCAATGATGCTGAGGATAATCTCCTAAAGAGCTTGAGGTGATGCTAGGGGACACCTCTTCAGGAGCTCAGAGAGGTGATACTGAGTGCCGCTCTTCAGGAGCTTTGGGAGGAGATGCTGAGGTTCATCTTGGGGAGGTAATGTTGGGGGTCATTTTCTCAAGAGCTCAGGGAGATAATTCTGAGGCTCATTTCTTCAGGAGCTTTTGGGGGAGATGCTGAGGGTCATTTTGGGGAGGTTATGATGGAGGTCAATTGCTCAGGATCTCAGGGTCATTTTAGGAAGGTAATGTTGAGAGGGTCATGTCCTCAGGAGTTTGGAAGGTGATGCTGGGGGTCACCTTAGGAAGGTAATACTTGGGTCACCTCCTCAGAAGCTCAGGGAAGTGATCCTGAAGGTCATCTTCTCGGAGCCCTGGTGGATTTAGAACATGAAAAAGGTAACAGAAGTGTATTAAAAGAGAAGGGACAGGTGTTCTCTTTTTCAGACATTGTGAAAGTGGAAGTCTTTCTATTATTTCTTCAAAGCTAAGATATGAACATTGTGTTGCTGTGAGGAAGATGTGTCTAGATAAAACAAGTGTGTGAGTACAGTCTTGAGGTATAAAAAAAAAGGTAAAATCTGCTTTTTGAGGAGTCTATTGATCTTACTAATCAAAAGAATAGGCTCCACCTCCAACAGACCCCCACCCCTTCCAGGCCACACTTGAACTCTCTTTCTCCATGGCAAGACTTTCTTTGATCCCTGTGGAAGATTATCTGGAGTAGCTCTTTTTTGTGTGTACCGGGAAAAATAGTCTGGAAGGCTACTCTCATAGTAATCATGCCTGGTGTTTCCTTGGAAGCAAGACGTCTATAAGTTGGGAAACACCACATTAGGAGCTGAAATGATTTTTAGTGAACTGCTTCACACTCGAATTGTAGCTATTGGTGCTGGAGAGGAAGCAAGTTTTTTTGGGCCGGTGTTGAGTTCGTTTTCAAGATAATTGGATTGCAAAGGCATTCTAAGATGACTCACTGATAATGACACAGAAGGAGAGAGGCAAAAATAATAACAATGGACACCCATATATGGAACTCTCATTCTCTGCTGAATCTCTCTCCCAAGTTAAGTTTTCTCGTGGCCACAGGGTCGTAGTGACAGGCATATGACCTACCTTCAGCCTACCAGATCCTTTCCTAGGATTCTGAGTCTAGTGAGATGATACAAAAACAGTGAAATAATTGGGATAAATCATTGTTTATCCTGAAGTTGACATCCACATAAAATCACTGTAATATAATATTTTCTCTGTCATCTTAACTGAGCCGCAGCAAGCCCAAATATTGGATCAAACAGTATCAGTGTGTCCAGGAGGGGGTTTCTGGGTTAGTCTTTTAACAGGTGGACTAGAGATTCAGATTGGCCTCCCTGATGTGGGTAGGCCTTATGTGGAGGCGTAAGTGTAAAATAGGCAGGCTAAAAGAGAATTTTCTTTCTCTGTCTGGCACCTTCTGAGCTGGCTTACATGTTTCTTTCTATGTTATGCACTATTACTTTGTATCAGTGGCTTCAGTGGTTCTTAGGACCTTGGGCTCTGACTCAACCTCACTACCAGCTTTTCTGAGGGTCTCATTTACAGATAGTATGATGAGAGGCACCTTGGTGTCCAAAATTGCATGAACCAATTCCTATAATAGATATAGATATGGACATGGACACAGATATTCTTATGAGTGGCTATAGACGTGGATGACAGACACAGATGTGTAAACAGATGTAGACAGCACGGTGTCTTAGTTTCATTTCTGTTTTCTGATCAAACCCTTAAGTTGTGACAATGCGCTGCTTAGATGGGAAAGTGTTTCTATCTTCACAGTGTTAGTTTACAGTCCATCACTGTAAGGAAGTCCAGGCAGCAACCTAGAGAGTCCTATCAGACCAGTCAAGAGCAAAGACAATAAATGCATGCATGTTTGCTACTCTGCTCACTTCTCTCACCGTTATGCCAGCTGAGTCCTGCTCATGAAATAGTGCTATCCATCTTCAGGGTGGGTCTTCCCACCATTTCTTAACCAATTAAAAAAAATCCCCAATAGGTTTGCCTACAGGCCAATCCAGTTCAGGCAACCCCTTCCCCAGGCTGCCTTCCCAGGTAGTTCTAGGTTCTATCAAGGTGACAATTGGAAGTAATTATCATGCACAGTCATAGAAATATCACCAATTGGCTCTGCTTCTCAGGAAGATTCTTAATTTTTTACATGTACTTATTTTATTTTAGTTTTAATTTTATTTTGTGTATGAATATCTTGCTTGGGTGCGTGTGCACTGTATGTGTGCCTAATGTCTGAAGAGGTCCGAAGAGGGCACTGGATCCCCTGGAACAGGAGTTAGTTAGTTGTGGGCCACCACGGGGGTGCTGGGAATAGAACCCAGGTCCTTTGCAAAAGTAACAAGTGTACTTAACCACTGAGCCCCTGGAAGGTCCTAATATAACTCTCAGGGAGTTCGTGCTGTGAAGGTCCATTGGAGAAGCCAGAATGTTAAGCAAGTACCTGTTCCGCCTGCCTCCTACCATCCTAGAAAACACTCCTATTGCATGACTACATCCGAAGGGCCAACAACCAGCTTCTGCTACAGTTACCAAAAACTACAGCTGATAACAAAGCCCCAGTATATAGTTAAATACTATTCTCTTAAAGACTTAAAAATATCTGTAGTGTTGGACCTGGTACAGAAGGCCTGTTTTTCCAGCTACTTGGGTAGCAATATCAGAATCACAGGTTCAAGGTCCCCACAGGCTAGAACAAGTTTGGTGGCATTTTGAATAAGTTAGTGAAGCACTTTGCCCAAGTTTTTAAAGGTGAAGAGAGCTCAGGATACAGTGCAGTATAGAGGATTTGGTTGGTGTGCTTGGAGTCCCTATTTTCTGTCCCCAGTAAAAGAAACAAACAGCCCTCCGTCCAAAATTCACAGAGGAGAAACCAATAGCTAGTGAACAGCAGAGCCAAGATTTGAACCAGTGTGCCTTATCTAGAACTTCTATGCCCCCTTATAACGTCATGAATATGTAATATTATACTGTGAGGGTTTGAACCATTGAGCCATATCTAAAGCATCTATGCCCCACTTATAATGTTATAAACATGTGTTATTATACTATGAATGATTTGAACCAGTGTGTCATTCTAGAGTATCTATGGCCCCTTATAATGTTACGAATATGTGTTACTATACTAAGGGTCTCCTATCAGAAGGTGGCAGAGGGTGCTGGACTGGCTCTGCTCCCTCACTGTTGCTGTGTGCCAATGCTTAAAATCAGAAGTTCCCAGAGTCTGCCTTCTTGCCACAGTTCAAGTAAAAAAGATGCATATAGTCAAAACTGGATAGACAGAGGGTGTGTCTGCTCTAGTTCAGAGCTCAGCACCATACTTGTAGATTCACTAAACCACTGGGCATTGTGTGCTTGAGGGATGTGGGAGATGATGAATCTTCTGGTGCAGGCTTTATGACAATGCACCGATAGTCTGAGGAATGGCATGAGAACACCCACAGCATATCATCTGGACATAAGCATTCCATATAAATAAAACAATAATAAGAACCTTACTTTGTGCTGGGCAACATTCTAAATTTTTTTTTTTGGTAGATTGTGTCCTTAACTGTCATCTCAATATCAACCTTATTATCTTCCTTTCATAAAAGGGAAACCAAAAAGAAAATAATAAACCTTTTCTAAGGCCTCTAAGGAAGGATCGAAGCCCAAACAATCAGTTATGTTCTGTTACAGAGCTAGGGTTAGAAGCCGGGATGTTAAAGATGTTAGGCAAGTGCTTAACCACAGGTTAGCATCCCCATCTCCTTCCCGACTCAGAAGTAAACACAGCAGATGCTAGGGTCCCAGGATGACTCTATAAGGAACCCTTTTCTACATGTCTGTTTCTTGGGACAACATCATATAAGAGAGACTATGCAGCAACATTCAGCATTTTTTAAAATATATTTTATTTGTTTTTATTTTATATGTATGGGTGCTTTGCCTGACTGTCTGCCCATGTATCGTGTGCATGCAATGTCCTGGAGGAGGCTGGTGGTGGATGCTTGTTGCATGCCCCAACACTGGAGTTACAGGCTTCTACATGGGTGCTGGGAACTGAACCAGTCTTCTCCTCTAGAACAGTGAGTGCTCTTACCTGGAGAGCAGTTGGTGCAGCTCCGTACCTGAGGCGGGAAAGGATGAGGGCACAAGTCAAGGGGAGCTGTTGGAGGAGGCGTTGTCTTTGTGTTCATATGAGAGCGCATGTTAAGGTATGCAGGCGGGCGTGTGTTTGCACACATGCAAACGCTAGGGGTCAACCTCAGCTATCATTCTCCTTTACTTAGTCAGAGTCTCTCTCATCAGCACGGAGCTTGTTGGTTCAGCTATTCTAGCTAACTAATGAGCCCCAGACACTCACCTGTATGTACCTCTCAGGCTTCTGGGATAAATCCATCAGTTTGCAGTATATATTTGACACAGAGAGTTGGGGAGGGTGAAGAAGGCTCTCCCTGCTTTCTCACCCACAGCCTTGTTTTCAGAGGGTTCTAGCTGACTCCAAGCCTGGAGCCATACATAATAAATCTGCTGAATTAGCTACTAAGAGAGAAAGGTGGGAAACTATTAGGTAGATGTCTGGCTACTTTGGGACTTTATGGCTCCGGGAGCCTTAGGGATACTGGGGAGAGGGGCACGGAGAGAGGGTGGATTTAAAGTTGAGGCTAAGCTCATTTTTAATTATCTTTTTTTTCTATTAGTTTACAATATTGTCATTACTATTAGTCACACTGGCAGATATGCTGATGTGGTTGACTGAACTCAGTCAAGACCTTCAGGTTTTACAGGGCCATTTCCATATCTGTTTAATGAAGATAATAGACTATATAGTAGATGTTATTACCATAAGAATTAAGAGAATAAGCCATGCGTTTACTGAGAAAATATAGTACACAGATATATGATACATACTGAAGCTGTCTTATGGCATTTAGCAAGTGCTTAATAACATTTATCATATGTCAGCTATTATATTAGTTACTAAGAAAATCTTAATTAATTACTATTAAGATACAGTTCTTACACTGAGCACACTTCCCTGACAGAGCTTTTCAAAATATTGAATAGCTACTCAGTGGTCACATGGGTGCCAATTGGTAGGGTTGTATAGGGGTATTGTGTTGCTTCATTGTAAATAATTGTCCCATTCCACTGATTGGCCAAAGGCAGGCAAGAAGTATGGGTGGGGCTACCAGACTAAGAAAACTCTTGAGAACAGGAAGCACAGAGCAGAAGGCCAGAGAGAAGCTGGAAGAAGCAGAGGAGAACTATGCTGCTCTAAGAAAAGGTACCGAGCTGCATGGCTAAACAAGTTAAAAGTCATGGGTTAGATGAAGGGTAGAGAGCTAGCAAGTGATATGCCTGGGCCTGAGGCCAGTCAGCCTAAAATTATTGAATGCATCTGTGTGTCTCTGTCTCTGTGGGTCTGCGGGTCTGTGGGTCTGTGGGCCTAAACCTTGAGGTTGGGCCCAAAAGTCAGGGCCAGAAACCTCCTACTACAGGGTTGGTATTATTGGGACTGTTATTACTAGCCCTGTCAGTCATATGGTTCCTGGCCCTAACATGCATACATTCATGCATGAAAACACTGGTGAGATTAGACAGCCTCACCTGAATACATAGGGAACAGACAGCATGCAGTTATTCACATCCAGGTGTGCTTCTAAACATCCGTGATCCCAGCACTGGAGAGTTAGTATCTTTTTAAAAGATTAAGTCTTTCATCTCTGGGCTCCTTTGACAATCAAAATTAAATGTGTTCTTGAAGAGGGAAGAACCAGGGCACCATCACAGTCTGAACCGAGGAAAACCAAACTCAACAGGATAAATGACTCAGTGTTCAGGTATCTGGGATCCCCTCACAATCTTCTGGACTCCCGAAAAGGGCTTGGGCCACCTCTTTGGCTCTGTCCTTTAGAGCACAACCAGTTTGTCTTCTAAGCTCCAACTGGCTCCATCTTCTTCTGCTGCTATTCTTGGTGGTCCTCCCATGGTACCAGCATCCCCCAAACACTGGGATCTTCTGCTACAACTGGGCTTCACATTCACCAATAGCTTCCCACAGGCTGTCTCCAAGGTGCCAAGCCTCAGTTTCTCTGCATGGCCCCTTCAATCCGGGGCCTTTAACTACCATTGAGGTAGCACCTTCACCACTGGCCTTTCCTGGCGTCTCACAGTGCCAAGCCTCAGCGACGCTCCGTGACCCTTTTATGCCTTTAAAACCAGCACTGTCTGGCTGACTCTTACACATCACCAAATCTAGCTGCCAGCACAAGGTACAACTTTGGCCACCTCTGAAGCACAGCTTCTCTGGTCTCTAAGGAAACACTTGCCAGAATATTTCACCTCAATGATGCCAGTTTCTTCTTAATCAGCATTAATTTCTTAGCTCCTGCCAACCAGCATCAAGTATCCCCAGCAAAAATAAATAAACAAAATAAAAATTGCTTTATTAGTCTGGGTATGTTGGTAATCACAGCTGAACCACAGGAACTTAATTTAACATAGCAAACAGCCCTGGTAGAGTCTTTAATTATTTCCTCTGAAATTTCACAAGCCAGGTCTCCATCTTCTGCACTGTACTTAGCATTATTACCTTCCAAGCTCCCCAAGAACATCCCAGAGAGCTCTTAACACTCAATGATTCTTCTAGTCCAAAGTTCCAAAGTCCCTTCCTCAATCCTCCCCCAAACGTGGTCATGTCTGTCACAACATCAACCCACTGTGCTGGTACCAACATCTGTCCTACCCAACATCTGTCCTACCCAACATCTGTCCTACCCAACATCTGTCCTACTTAGTGTTTTCTGTTTCTGCTACAAAACTCCGTGACTTAAAAGTAAGTTGGAGGAGGAAATGGTTAATTTGGCCTGTACTTCAGCAGTGCTGTTCATCAGTGAAGGAAGTCAAGACAGGGATTGAAACAGGGCAGGTACCTGGAGGCAGGAACAGACGTAGAGATCATGGAACAGAGCTGCTTACTGGCTTGTTTACCATGTCTTGCTTATGTCCCACCTTCTTATGGAAACCAGGACTATCAGCCCAGGGATGGCACCACCGACCATGGCTGAGCCCTCCCACATTGACTGCTAAGTGAGAAAATGCCTTACAGTTGGATTTAATGGATGCTTTTCCTGGAGTGAGGCTCCTTCCCCTCTGGTGACTCTAGTTTGTATCAAATTGACACACAAAACCAGCCAGGACAGGTAGACATGAGAGGTGAAGAGTTCAAGGTCATTCTCAGCTATGTACCATGTCCATATAATGTCTCAGACAAAGAACAACGCAGAGAAAGGCTATATAAAAAGGAAATGAAGTATAAACACAGAAGAAGGCCTTGCTGGTTTATAGTCCAACTTCTCCTCTATAGTCTAGAGATTTTTGAATGTTTTATTTCAATGCCAAATCCCAAGGAGATAAATTATGGATAGCAAAATGCAAAAGCTGCCAGAATTTTTTTTTTTTCCCTTAGCGGAATTTGAAGCCCATGGTAGGGTAACGATAGAAAGGATTCTAGGAGAAAATGATTCATTCATTCACTCAGTGAGGTATGGTTGGTCATCAGCTATGTCCTATGCACTGTGAAAGACCTTGAAAAGGCAGCCATGGTGTGACATGGTCCTTGGGCCTATAGCTATCAAAGACTTCTGGTGTTAGAAAGTCTCTTGCTGATCCTTGGAATGCCACCTATTTCAACTAGATGGATATCATCTGAGGATGATGGATACTTTTGGGTCTTTGTTGTGGATGCTCAGAATTGGGGCTGTCACTAGCCACTTTGATTAATTATACTTGAATTCAAACACATTAGAATTAAAGTTTAGAAAACCTTCCAGGGCTCCATAACCATAGCCCCATTTCTAGTGTTCAGGACCCCCCACCAGCCATATTTTAAGACCTCACAGCCTAGCCTGGCAAGGGATTCCATGCTTGCTAGCAATGCATAGAGCTTCATTGAAGCACTGAAACAGAACATTTTTTTTTAAGAGATAGTTTAGAGATAGTCAACTTCCATTCTCCTTATACATCTAGTGAGATGGAGACCCAGAAAGAGGCAGCCATACAAAGGATAAACACTGCATCTAGCATTAAGTGAAAACTCAATCTTTGCCAAGTAATAGCCCTACTTCCAACATGGTCTTACCCAGCATGCCAGCTTCCCTTTGCAAATCTAGGATAGGAGTTCATTGGCCTCAGGTTTGACTTTGCTGTGCATGTGCTGATCTGTGGATACCACAGTCTTCAAAGGAAGCACTCCAGAGCAGCCCCAACTGTTCCCACAGAGGTCAAATGCATCACTGATGGCATAAAGGAAGGAGATCTGCAGCTGCTGTCCTGCGTGCATGGCTCCTGGCACTGTGCTTGGCAAGCTGTATCTGTTTTAATAGTCTGATGTTATTAAAACAGGTAAATAAACAAGAATCAGAATGGTAAATTATTAATGTGTTCAAGGTTACCCAGCTACAAGAGTCAGAGAGAAAGACAGAGAGACAGGGAGGAAGGGAGGAAGAGAAAGAGAGAGGTACAAACCTGGGTCCTGATCTATGAGCCCATGTTTTTTCTAACCTTGAATTTCATCTCAAAGCTTGATTTTCATGAGATAAGAAACAATTAAAGTGACAGGTTTTCCTCTTTCCTGACTCTGCTTCATATTTAAAAATAAAAACAAATGTAAGGACCAAAGTTTGACCAAGTTGACCCGTGCTGGGAAAACCACACATGTTTTTCTCCATCCTGGCCAGTTATAGCAGCTCTTGCCCACCTATCCACTGGGAACCCCTGGAAATAGGACCAAGACCGGGGCTGACTAAAGGAGTCATGGGTGAGGCTTCTGGAGACTCAGGAACACACTGAGGATTATGTGGGATTCTGAGTGATCCCTAGCGCCTCTGAATGAGAGACAAACACAGAGACTCCCTTGATGTCAGGCTCCCTCCAACCTCAGTTGAAGCTGTGCCACATCAGGTGAGGAGAGCTGGCTTTATTCTTGTGTGATAAGGCCTTATCATCTCTTATTCATGTAGGTTTACCTTGTATTGCTACTTTGATGACTGAAATATTTGCTTGAGAGTTCTCCCAATGGATCTCCTAGAGCAGGAGAAAGGCAGCTGGCTAGTGAGATTTCTCACCACGAGTTGAGTTTGCTTTGCAAAAATAAACACAGTGAAATGAGTCTTTGGAGACCTCCTGAATCCAAAGGGGAGTGTGAGCAGGGGAGGAGACGTAGGAACACACCACGGAGGGTTTTCTGCAGCAGCAAGGCACCACCGCTTGGCTTAGAAAATGATAAGGATTTCAGAAATGAGATCTTCTAGTTCATTTGTTTTCATAAGACAGCTGCTACAACCTGAGTTTATTTGATCTTTGGTAGTAGAGGCCAGGAATGTTGTAAACCATCCTGCAATAGACAGAACAGCCGAAGCACAACCGGCAAGACGACAGGTAGTGCTGAATGAAGGCAGTGGGAAACTTGACCCAGCCATAGCTCAGGACGGTGTGGACCTATCTCCCCTTGCATATAAATCACAGGTGGTACCACAGTGCTGAGTGCACAGGTTATAAATAGCACATCAAATGAAGTAAGATTTTTGTGAGATAGCCTTGGAAAGGATCCAAGGATATAAGAATGTCAGACTTTAAGTATTACAGACAAAATTTGAAAACCTGTGATGTTTGTACTTCCAAGTAGCAGTAGTTCAAGGTATCCAATGTGAAATACAATTGGGAACTCCAGGTGATTTCTGGGGTAAATAAGTAATAAGGTACTAGGAAGCAGAAAGAGTTTATGACAGTCATAGCCTTTGGAATCTGCCACACAAAAGGGTCCATGGCAGCTGATACCAGCTATTAGCATTTATCATTCCAATGACCCTGTGAAACAGAACACAGACATACTGGCTTCACAGATGAAGGGGGGAAGCACCCAACAGCAGAGACCAGCTTTGAAAGTCAGCACTTTAGCCACAGAACACGTACTGTGTCTACCTTTCCTTTCAGAGAGCTTGTGTTTAGGGAACCACCATTTAGCATTCCTCAACCAACCAGTTGGTCCTGGAAGGTACACTCAAACTGCCAAGAAATGTAGAGACCTAATCTAAAAGGGTTAATACAGATTCCTTCAAGCCAACACTTGAAGTCTGGCGTTGCCCTGGGTCCCACTTTCTGAACCATTCTGCAAGCCATCAGCTGCCACAATCATAAGCCTTCCTGCTGCTTATGTAGCTATTGTAATTTTTAGACATCCAGGACTAGGAAATCCTCATACAGAAAAGCGCCAAGAAGGAGTTTCTAAACCTGGGAAGCAGTTTGGGGGTCAGTCTGTGGGGAAAGAGGAATATAATATATGAGGATAAGAATAAAGCCAGCCCTGGGACGGGGAGAGGGAGACAGACTGCAGGGGGTATACAAACCTATATCTAGGTTTAAGTCTTGTCTAGGTTTAAATCTTGGCTCTACTCACTGTATAATTTCAAATAAGCCATTTAATATAGCTCTAGTTTCCTATTCTTGAAACAGGTATATATTAATACTTGCTTTGTGGAGCTAATTAAGGGACCAAATGAGCCAATGTTGCACTTCATTACTCCTGAATTGCATATCTACATGTTACCATCTCTAGGATCAGAATGTGACTTACAATTGGCAGATTATCATTGTGTGTGCTTTATTCTCATAAAATCAAAATGTAAATTATTGATTTCATCTTAAAGTCAATAACACAGTATGTCTAGAATATTATAAAAGCTTAAAACTTCAATTATTGCCTCTATTTTTATTATCGGCTCTTAGCACATCATGGGGCACAGTAAGTGTAAGTTAAGGCAGATTTCTCCTGGGTTGGAGTATGACCTGAAGGTACATATGAAGACTTGGATCCATACAGCATGTAGAAAGGTCATACTCTGGGTTATCCTCCTACAGAATCACTATGGCAAGAAGAAATGGCAAAGCTCTGGCTGTAATAAATCACATGGACAACTCTGGTTTCTGGCAAGCATATCCTCCTCTGGTGCAGAAGTTACAGCACAGAACCATCCGCTCTCTACCTGTGCCTCCCGGTCTTCCAGCTGTACAGATTGTGTGATGGTGATGTGTGTGTAGTGTCTAATGCTCAGGCCCTGTGACATCAGGTATAAGCCCTCTTCACTGCCATTTCTCCACTTCACTGTGGCCACATAGCAATGCCTCAGCTTGGCCTCACAGTAAACTTCTTGGTTATATTTATTATTGTAATGACACTTTCCAATGTTTATTGTTATAAATTTTGACTTATTGATTCAATATTTAGTGGACATGAAGCTCATTTGGACATTTTTTGTCAACGTTTACACTTGTGCTATAGCGTTGACTTAGGAGAGGCAAAATGTCTAATTCATCAAGGTAGCAAGTGATTTTGTCCAATCAACCTATTTTTCTGTCCTTACACCTAAGCAGATGACCTTCTTTCCGTATAAAAGCTGTCCAAACACTTTGAACCCCTCAGGCTTCTGTAGAACAGTGTTAACAATAGCAGTAGATGGTGATGATGGTGATGATGGTGATGGGGGCGATGATGATGGTCTGTGTGATGTAAGATGGTGAGAAGAAACTGCCTTCACACCATCCAATGGAAAAGAAGATTTAGAATAAAATACAAGCAAGGACTGACCTACTCCAAAGAGAGAGGGGAGAAGTTAGAAATTCCCAAATTAGTGATGGATTACACGACAGAGGCAGAGAAAAAAACAAGCAATGGCCAGGCGTGGAGGCACATACTTTAACTCTAGCCCTTGAAGGGGAGCTCTGTGAGGTCAAAGGAAGCCCGGTCTACATACTGAGTTCCAGTCATCAGAAACTTACAGTGAAACCGTGTCTAAAACGGAACAAAAAGATGTGACATGTGCCAAGAAGAAGTATGCCCGACTGCACAGTTGTCTGACAGGAAGAGGAAAGGTAAATGTCATGCGAAGATTTTAAAATGTCACTAATAAAAATTACCAAGCACCTGAAGAATATAAACAAGCAATTCAATCGCGGACCGGCCGGTGGCCATAGCCATAGAAAGAAAGGGTGGAAAGCATTGTCTGTGGTGATATGTTGTATATTTAATAAAACCAGTCTGGAATATCAGGGAAGAGAGCCACCCACAGTCAATCCAGGAGGGTCAGAGAGTGTGTGGGGGAGACAGGGAATGGTGACCTATGCCTTTAATCCCAGCAGATCTGAGACTGAGGCCATCTTGGGTTACTGAGGGAGTTCCAGGCTCCCAGGCAGGTAAGGGTAGTGCCAGGCCTTTAATCCCATAACTCCAGAGACAGAGGAGTTCTTTCTGTGTTTCTCTGAGTTCAAGGCTAACTACCAAATAGTAGTAGCCCATGCCTTTAATCCTAACCTGGATGCGAAACAGCTGGGCTAAGAAGGTATTTAAGGCAGGGGTAGGAAGACAGATTCAGGCAGTAGAAGCCATGAGGAGTGAGACTAAGGAAGCTGGAAGACAGCTGGGTGAGATCTGTTCCCTCTTTGATATTCCTGCCTTTCCCTGCTATCTGGCTCTGAGTTTCCTTTATTACAACAAGAACTGGGGCCATCAATTTTAGTCTTATTAAATGAGAGTTATTTTATAAACTTGCCTTCTCTTTCACATTCTTGCATATACACATATCATGTGTATACTACATATACATGCATATAGATGCACATACATGTGTACACATACCCATATATAGAATATATATATATATATATATACACTAAGTGCATTTTATTTTATAAAGCAATAGTTTACTTGTTTGCTTTTAAAAAAAAATCATGTTTATTGGGAAACTATATTGGTTACTTCAATTTGACTTTTAAAAAAAAGCCTCCTGAAAAGGGTTATAAAGAGGTAGTTTGTGATTCTCAGATTAATTTCCAGACTGTCATAAAGTGCTTCTATTTTCTCAGGCCTGTGCTGGAAGACATTGGAGAAACACCATTATAACGTATATTTCTTACCTTTAAGACGTACAATTCATGTTACAATTGCCTCTAAAGTCAAGAACAGATTGTGCTATCTCACCCCCCATCCATTTGATATCATGCTCAAAATATTAGCTGTAACAATGTAACAAGAGAAAGAAATCAAAGGCAGGAAAGGAAGAAATTAGATTATCCTCATTTGTATGATTCCAGTACCTACAGAAAAGTGCATATGTTTGCTCGTTCCTGTAGCCTCAAAGCTTGGGATACGGAGACAGACAGCTCCCAGGGTCTCACTAGCCGGCCAGTCTGACACAGGTTCCAATGAGAGGCCATGCCCCAACAAGATAAAATGGAGGAGGACACTTAGCATACACTTTAGGCTTCCACGATTGCACAAACATGTTCATACATGTGCACATACCATGTACATGTGGGTACACACATAATTTTTGATATAGGAACAAGAAGGGAAAGACCCATTTACAATACTTTAAAACAACGAACACCTAAAAAGAGGCCTAACATATAGGCAAAAGAATCACACAATGAAAACGAAGAAATAAGTTGAAGAACACAATAGAATGTAGGAACTACTTCCTATGCCAACAGATAAATTTGCATAATTAATACACTGAAGGGGCTATATTACTAAAATTGATACACATTTTCAATGCAATACCCATCAATAAATATTTCAATATTTCTGAGAATTAGGAAAAACTCTTAAAATTCATATAGAAGCAAAAGAACTTAAATATTCAAAGCAATTCCTAAGAATGAACGGCAATGCTAGAGGGAACATTATATGTGCCCTCCAGTTGTACTAAAGATCCATATTCTAAAACTATCACTGGTACAAAACAGATACACAGACCAACAGAACAGAGCACAGTACCCAGAGATTAACTCACACAGCTGTAGGTGTGCTTAAAAACCAAAATGCCAAATCAAGGGGGAAAAGAAAGAATCCTCAACAAATGTGCTCAGAAAACTGGATACCAACTTATAAAAGACAAAACTATATTCACGTTCTTCACCCTCCACTAAAATTCATTAGAAATGGAGTAAATGTCTCACTATAAAACCTGAAACTGCTGTGGAATATTCCTTTACACTGTATGAAGATGTGCCCTTGTGATTGGTTTACTAAAGATCTCAGCAGCCAATAGCTAGGCAGGAAGAGGTTAGGCAGGACTTTCAAAGAAGGGGCCTCAGGGAAGAAGAAAGGAGTCACCAAGCAGATGGGGACAAACAGGACATGGAGGGGGAGAGGGAACGTCCACGAGCCATGTGAGAGCAAATAGATGAATAGAAATGGGTTAATTTAAATTGTAAGCACTAGTAAGAAGCAAGTCTAAGCTAAGGCTGAGCCTTCATAATTAATAATAAGTCTCTGTGTCATGATTTGGGGATTGGTGGCCCAAAGAAGCCCATTCCATGAAACTCTGAAAATGCCAAAGGAAGACAAAGTCAAATTACTTGAAGATGTAGACACAAAGATCATTCTGAAAAGGACTGAAACATCGTAGAAAGGAATCCTAAGAACTGACAAATGCTATTTCATGAACTTCAGGTTTCTGCACAGCAAAATAACCAACCAACAGAGTGAATAGACAAACTAAAGAGCGGGAGAAAAATCCCTGTCAGCCGTACAGCCAACAAGGCATCAATACCTAGGCTCTAAAAAGCATTTCAAATTTCAAACATTGAAAAATCTAACCGATAAATGGGCTAATGGATTGAATAGGTAGCTGACAACGGACAAAAAGAGAATTGGTCAATAAGAATTTGAACACATGCTCAATACCCTTAGCTATCAGAAAACTTGAATGGTTAAAGAAAGAAAATGCACAAAACACAATGGAATTTTATTTGAGCTGAAAATGTAATTATGACATTTTTCAATAAAAATGAATGGAAATGGAAAATATAATAATAAGTGAAATAATCCAGATGCAGAAAGAAAAATACGTTATTCTATAATGTGTAGTGTAGAGGCATGTATCTGTCTGTGTGTGTGTGTGTGTGTGTGTGAGAGAGAGAGAGAGAGAGAGAGAGAGAGACAGAGAGAGAGAGAGACAGAGAGAGACAGAGAGAGAGGGAAGAGGCTCAAAGAGAGGTGAGGGGAACAATGGAGAGAAATGAAATACACTTGACAACAGAAAGGAGTGTGTTTTGGAAGAGAAATGTAAGAAGCTTGGGTGAGAAGCAGAAAGGAGGGTACTGGGGGATAAATAAGGATGAAGCATAGTGAAGCAAGTCTATGAAATAAAATATCACAATCAAACCTGATGCTTCAGATGACAACTAAAAAGTACCCTCGCATATTACATCCTAGGCACTGATCAATGAAGTGTGCATCTAAAACTTAATTCTGGGTTAGAGGTATCATGCCAAGGCAGTGGCAGACAGACCTCTTTATGTTTGAGACTAGCCTGGTCCTTATAGCAAGTTCAAAGTCAGCCAAGGCTTCATAGAGCTGATGAAGTCATGTATGAGGTACGCATCCTTTGAACATCCCAATCCTTCATAAGAGAAACAGTGTTTCTCTAGGAGGTCTAGTTTGCCCCGTTACAGATGAACTGCGGCACACTGTGTTTCCACGGCTATGTTCATACACATAACTCTAGGTAGCAGCCCAATTAGGTCAAAATGGCTCCCTAAATTACAGAAGTATGGCAGTATCAACTGGGACAGTGGATGCAATGCATTTAGCCTAGTTCTGAGATACAGAGGCACAACAATAAAAGCTTCTGTGGCAGGTTCCATAGAAAAAGCATGGGCCTTATGCTGTCACATCATGTCCTTAAGGTAAGATATCACTTTCACAATTACTCTAGGAAGTCAGGCATTACATTAGTACCACCTTAACAATGGACGCTTAATGGTGTGGAGTGGCCTCTTCTAGTGACATTTGTTGTCAGTGCTGTACCAGAAGGGGATTGTTTCAGGCCATACCCAAAATACAGCCTATGACTGTAACATGTTCTATTTCAAGATGATCAAGCAGGTTTGGGATCTGGGTCATAGATCAAGGTGCCAATAATAAGGAAAGTGATAAAAACATGAGTTCTGCAAACAGCCTTATTAACTGCAGGCACCATGTTGTCCAGCAGATCTCTAGGATCCCATCATCTTTTGAGGTTGGAACTTATGTGAAACAACGATCTCTTTGATTACCTCCAAGTTCCTAGTAACTGCCAGGTTATTCTATCATGTTTGTTTTTATCTAAGTGTATGTCTCTCCGTGTATGCCACATTTGTATATGTGTCCACAGAAGCCAGCAAAGGACATCCAGTACCCCAGAGCTAGAGTTACAGGAGGTGGTGATTCACCAGATGTGAGTATTGGGTCATTTTCTAAGCAGGAAATGACCTTAAGTGCTGAGTCATCTCCCCATTTTCTTACTTGATGCTTTTATGAGTCTTACTATTTTTTAATTTGTGTAAATATTTTTACTACATAAGAAAAAAGAGGGGAGAGTGGCAGAGGAGGAGGAAATTTTTGGAAATGGTGAGTGTAATGGGATTATGTTATTACATTGCAAATAATTGTCCTATCTATTGGTTTAATAAAAACACTGATTGGCTGAAGGCAGACAGGAAGTATGGGCAGGGCTACCAGACTGGGAAAACTCTGGGAACAGGAAGAGCAGAGCAGAGAAGCCAGAGAGACACCATGATGAGACACCAGCAGACGCAGAGGAAAGAAGTTGAAATGCTGCTCTGAGAAAAGGTACCAAGCCGCATGGCTGAACAAGATAAGAGTCACAGGTTAGTTTAAGAGCAAGAGATAGCTAGCAATATGCCAGAGCTGTAGGCTAATCAGCTTAAAATTAATACGAGCTTCTATGTGGTTCTGTGGGACTGTAGGTCTGTGGGTCTGGACCATAGGCCAGTGATGTGGGGGTGTCTTTCTGTACGCTGTGAATATCAATCTTTAAATAAAGGAGCTGTTTTGACCCATAACAGGCACCATAGAAAAATAGGCAGGGAAATCAGAATAGGTAATAGGAGGGCAGAGACACAGACAGATGGAACCAGACACCCAAAGGAGAAACATGTAAGGAACACAGGTGAGCCAAGAAACTTTACTGTAACAGGCCAGAAACTTCTTACTACAGGTGATGGCTTCATGGGCAAATGCATGTATCCATGTTCATCTAATCATGGAGATTGAAACAGGGCAGGGGGGAAGCGCTATATGTCACTTTTCCTTAAATGAAGCTGCTAATAGTAAAATCAAGAGAATAAGGTATTTCCCTCCCTATGTAGTAAATTGCTGTAGAATTTTAACTCCAAGTTTCCAGAGAGGATGTGAAACTTGGAAATCTGAGGAAGGTGCCCTCTGCCTCCTATTCACCTAGCTTTCCTGTGCCCACCACAGAGCTTCATGTGTAGTTTATTGTAGGGGGATTATGTTGTTCCATTGTAAATTATTGTCCAACCCACTGGTTTAATAAAAAGCGCTGATTGGCCAAAGGCAGACAGGAAGTGTGGGCGGGGCTACCAGACTAAGAGGACTCTAGGAACAGGCAGAAGACAGAGAATGCCAGAGAGAAGCCAGAAGAAGCAGAGGACAACGATGCTGCTGTGAGAAAAGGTACCGAGCTGCACGGCTGAACAGGATAAGAGTCATGAGTTAGATGAAGGGCAAAGAGTTAGCAAGTTATATGCCTGGGCCTTAGGCCAATCAGCCTAAAATGAATGTAAACATCTGTGTGTCTCTGTGTCTCTGCAGGTCTGTGGGTCTCAACCTTGAGGCTAGGCCCGAAAGTCAGGAACAGAAACCTCCTACTACAGTTTATCTTGGCACAGTAAAAGCTGTGCATGTTTGGTATAGAAAATTAGGAAAATACTAAAATAAAGAAAGTTGTGACAAAAATAAAATGGTGTTTCCCACCCCCCAGAGCGCTGCAGATAATTTGGCACGCTTCCCTCCAGCCCCTTTCCCCGCATAGCATCCTGCTTGTTTTTCCTTTCATCCTCATACCCTTGTGAAGGCTTTGTGTACACAATTTGCTACCAGACTTCCCACTTAAATTAGAAGTATTCTCATGTTATTACAGACTGTTCATAAACATTGCATCCTTTCCAATAATGAAATGCAGCATCCCCTGACCTTCTCCCACCATCAGCCCATTTATACCCTCACAGGAAGGTTTAGCCATTTACACTTGAGATTTTTCTAACAGTTACCTCAGTTATATGGGTGTATTAGTTTCTTGCTGCTGTGATGGAAGCCCAAGACCAAAAATGACTCCCAGAATAATGAGTTTATGCTGTCTTCCAGGTCCAGAGAGTCCAGTATAAAAAGGAAAGCATGGTCCCAGGCAACCAGAGTGGAACAGGTGGAGAGGCTTGGCCAAGGAAAGGCCACTTTGTGTGAGGCCTCTGTCTTAGTACCTAATGACTGTTTGGCCTAGACTCAAAATTCCAGAAAGATAAGTTCCTGAAAAGCAACCCAACTTAGTGATTCTGCCCAGAAATGTAGAGTTATAACTGTTTGCTATGACATGACCAACTGTTTGTTTGTTTGTTTCTGTAAGTTGTTTTGAGTTGCTTTAACCACTTAACTTGGCAAAACAGACCAAGTTTTGCCTCCTTGCATAAATATTGAAGGTCTTATGGATTCTCCCATATTATTCTCCCCCCATTTTTTCCCATACCACTCCTTCAGGATATGTCTGAGATTGGCATTAAGGATGTCATCTGTCCTACCAGCAGTTAATCAATCAATCTTTTAACTATAATTGGATTGAATCTATTGTCTTTTTCCAGGGGTCACAAAATCCTTAAAACAGGCAGCTGGGAGAGTGGAAGAGTTCATGGGGATGAGGTGAAGCAATGAACTATTAAAACTAACCTATGGATGTGCTTTCTCCATCAGGGCTGCACCCTACAGATTCTACTCCATAGGTAGCACCACTAGGAGACTTTTTCTCACATAGACAACCACAGTGAGCTTTCAAGACTCTTCTACTGGGGGATTATCTATTGATTTTTCTGCTCTAGTGGATGGGATCCTCATCTCCTTCCCATGGAATATTTCCTCCTGCCTTTTCTCCCAATAGTTAGCCCTTCATTTTAACTTCACTTCCTATTTCAATTTTTATTCATTTCATTAAATATTCATTTTCATTTTGAAATCAATCCCAAGCCTCACCGTTACCTTCCTGTCAACTGTTTGCCCTAGAGCATTTAAAAAGATCTCTTCTTGCTATTCTTTTTGGCCTATCTCAATTTCGAGTCATAGCTGTTTTCCCAATTCATCAGTTTTGATAATGTTTACAAGTCTTGACCTAAGACTTCAAAATTATTTTCGAATTTTACATCATTGTGAGAAAGCATCTGTTAGTGGCTGCATAATATTCCATATTTTGACTCTACCACAACTTACCTAGATGTTATAAATGTTTGGGTTAGATTGTATTGATTTTTTTGCTATTATGAATTATGCTGTAATAAGAGATCTGAGTTTCTGTGCCTGTTTCTGTTTTTACACTGTTCAATGCCAGAAAGACTTCCTACACTGTGTGTACTCTTTATTACTATTTGTTGAGTTAGTGGACCAAGCATAGCAAGTCTACACAACAGTAAGGCTTTGGATGACTTTGTTGCCCTAACAATTCTTCTAAATGTTGATACCCATGAAGCCCATGACCAAATAGCAAGAATCATTCTTAGCTCAGCCTTATTTGAAAAAGAGAACTGGACTGGTTCCCAGTCAATATTCTGCTGTCTAATTTTGTAATTACTCTTATTTAAAACATTGCCACACACATTTGTCTATAAATTACCAGTTATATACAGTGGTACAGGTGGGTTTTGTTGACAAAGACTATAACATTCAGATACCAAAATATAGTAGGCTAAATTCTTGCTGCTTTGCAAGCTGTGGAGGCCCATGTGTTAGTCCCAGCACTCAGTAGGCAGAGGCAGGCAGATATCTGAGTTTGAGGTGAGCTTGATCTACACAACAAGTTTCAGGACAGCCTGGGCTATCTGGAGAAACTCTGTCTTAACAAACAAAGGAACAAAAATGCTTACTATCTAAAAGTTTAATGAAGAAATTGGTAGAATTCTCATCTACCAGGTCTTGAAGAATATGCCCAAGGTTATTATAACAGTTTTGGACAGAGTGACTCACCTGCAGTGGGAATTCTTCTTCAAAGCCCTTGAGGAGATGCTCATCTTAAGAGAGCAGGGAGATAAGTAGTTGACCATGTAACAAGCAGGTTTGCACATTCTAGCTCATTTAGCATCCCGGCAAGCTTGTGAAGTAGCTTCTGTTCCTGTCCAGTCTGCTGTTTACAGAGGGAAGAATTTGTACAAAATCACACCTGGAGGTGGGATTCAGAATAAAATCAATCACCCCTGCTGGTGGGCATCAGAATGAAGTCATAAGACAATAAGGCAGGCTGCCTGCAGCCCTTTTCTTCTTGGTTCCCCGGATCCAATCCCCCCACTCCCATTCCCAGCTCTGTATCAGGAAAGCTGCCATTATATCCATTCCCATCTCCAATGGATCACAAAGCCTGTCTTCTCTAACCTTCCTTCCCCAATTCATTCCATTATCCCAGCCTCTAACACCAGCAGGCACTGCCTGTGAACACACCTGCTGAGCAGGCCAGGAATACAGGCAACACACTACTTCACACTCTCCAAAAATCTAGAAAGGAAACAGAAATGGAGGATCACAAGAGCCACCCAACAAAGACAAACCCAGAAATCAGCACTTAGATCTATAATCACTCCAAACCCAGACGCCTAGAAACCAGTGTAAAAACACGATCAATTACAGCCAGGGTAACATATCTTTACTCAAGCCCAGCTTTTCTACCACAGCAGATCATGACTATTTAAATACATCTGAAGAACAATAAAAAGACCTTGAAACTAATTCTATGAAGATGGCACGGGTCCTCAAAGAGGAAATGAATAAACATCAGCAGTGAAAGGGAATGAATAAACCATCCAAGACATAAAAATAGAATCAGTAATACAGAGAATTCTAGAAATGAAAAATGAAGGAATTCAAACAGAAACTAGAGGTAAGCTCCAGCAAGAGAATACAAGAGAAGGAGGTGAGAACCTCAGGCAATGAAGACATGACAGAAGAAACATCCAGGAAATCTGGGACACCATGAAAAGACCAAACCTGAGAATTACAGGAATGGAAGGAGTAAAAATTCCAGTTCAAAGGCCCAACAAAATCATGGAAGAAAATTGCCCTAACACAAAGAAGGAGATATTTATCAAGGTACAAGAAGCATGCAATTCACCAAATAGACTTGATCAGAAGACAAAGTCTCCTTGCCACATAGCAATTAAATGCTAAACATAAAGAACAAAGAAAGGATATTAAAAATTGCAAGGGAGAAAGACCAAGTAACATATAAAGGCAGACCTCTTAGAATTACACCTGACTTCTCAGTGGCCATGAGAATGGCTCCTAAAAGCCAGAAGGCAATGGACAGCTGAAGATCATAGGTGACAGCCCAGATTACTATACCCTGCAAAACTTTCAATCACCGTAGATAGAGAAAATAAGATATTCCATGATAAAAAAATTAAATTTAAACAATATCTGTTTACAAATCCAGCCTTACAGAAGATGCTAGAAGATGTAATTAACCCAAAGAAGCTAAGTACACCTATGAAACACTGGAAATAAATATCTCACACCAGCAAAATCAGAAGAAAGGAAGCACACATATACATACACCACCACCACCATCAAAAACAACAAAATGACAAGAATCAACGGTCATTGGTTGTTGATATCTCTCAATATCCAAGGTCTCAATTCCCTAACAAAAAGATAAAGATTAAAAAAAAAACAAAAAAACAAAAACAAAACCCTGATGTAATGGGTATAAAAACAGGATCCATCCTTCTGCTGCATTCAAGAAACGCTTCAACATCAAGAACAGACATTACCTCAGGATAAAGGGTTGGAAAAATATATTCTAAGCAAACGAACCTAAGAAGCAATCTGGTGTAGCCACTTTAATATCTAATAAAATAGACCTCAAACCAAAACAAACCCGGATAGGAAAAGATGCTCCATACTCACCAAAGGAAAAATCACCAAGATGGCATTCCAATTCTTAACACCTATGCCCTAAACACAAGGGCATCTACATTTGTAAAAGAAACACTACTACAGTTTAAATCTCATAATTTCCCTCACACACTGATAGTGGAGACCTTAATACCCTACTCTAATCAGTGGAAAGGTCATCTAAACAAAAACTAAAGAACTAACAGATATTATAAACCAAATGAATTTAATAGATATTCACAGAACATTTTATCCAAACACAAACGAATACAACTTTTGTGCCTGGTGAAGCTTTCTCCAAAACTGACCATCTACTCAGACGCAAAGCAGTCTCAACAGATAAAAGAAAATTGAATTGGCTTCCTGCGTCCTGTCAGACCATCACAGATTAGGACTCGAAATTAACAACTAAACAATAGAAACTTTACAAATTCATGGAAACTGAGTGATGCTCTAATGAATGGACCAAGCCAGGAATAAAGAAAGAGGCTCCTTAAGGACTGTCCACAAAACCCCATTAAAAACCTGCCTGCCCAACCACTCCAGATTGCACATACATATCTCTACCTCCCTGACTCCTCACCCCTGGATTCAGAACCTAGTCTACGACTGTGGAGGAAGACTTCTGCTTTATCAGAGGCAAGGCAAGGTCTACAACTTAAAAAAAAAAATCAGCTTTACTGGAGCACAGACCAGATCTAGGGACCCCAGTATCAACAACTGTACTAGAGGCCAGGCTGGTCCTACTGACTCCAGAGACCAGACTAGATATAGAAGCCCCAGTCTGTACCCCATCCTCTGGGCTCCAGACTTAAACCTTACCAAAGGTCAGGCCAGATCTAGGGTCTCACAGACCACCACCCCACAAAAAAGCAAAACACAGGGGGCACACCCCACTGAACCTGAGGACATGGTAATCACCAGAACCCTTGGCCATTTGGACCAGAAGACCAGAGAAAAAAAGAGAAACCAAGGAACAAAACACTGTCTAACAAAAACAAACGTAGGAAACACCTAGACCTAAAATCATCCCAAATGCAGATGTGTAAACTCCAGAGTAAGAACACAACCAGTAACAGAAAGGCAATATGGCATCACCAGAACCTGGCTATCTTACAACCACAAGATCTGAACAATCCAACACAGCCAAGGCAAAAAAAAAAAACAACCTTAAAAATTACTTTATGAAAGTGATGGAGGTCCTCAAAAAGAATGTGAACAAATCTTTTAAAGAAATTTCAAAAAAAATGTAAGAAATCAATGAATCCCTCAAAGAAAGCCAAGAAAAAACCAAACAGATAGAGAATTAAAGATGGGAAAAGAAGCAATAAAGAGGAAGGGGTCCTGGAAATGGAAAATCTGGGTAGCAAACAGGAACTACAGAAGCCGGCATCACCAAAAGTATTGGAGAAATGAAAGAGAGGCTCGGGCATTGAAAACAGGACATAGAAAATAGATTCATCAGTCAAGGAAATTTTTAAGTCTAAAATTTTATAGCATAAATAGACAAATTTATTGATAGATACTACTTACCCAAGTTAAATCAAAATCAGATACACAATTTAAATAGACAAATAACCCATAAGAAAATATAAGCAGTTATTAAAAGTCTCCAAATTAAAAAAAAAAAAAAAAACAAAAAAAAACAAAAAAAACCCTTAGGATAGGATCAGATTGCTTTAGTACAGAATTCTACCAAACTTTTAGAGAAAGGCTAATACCAATATTCTTCAAATTATTTCATAAAACAGGAACACAAGGAACATTGCCAAATTCTTTTTATGAGGCCACAGCCACCCTGATACTTAAACCACACAAAGACTCAACAAAGAAGGAGAATTTCAAACTAATTTCATTCATGAACATAGGTGCAAAAATACTCAATAAAATACTGGCAAAATTTGATCCAAGCACACATCTCAAAAAAGACCAATTAGACGTTATACTAGAGGTACAGAGATGGTTTAGCATATGAAAATATGTCAATGAAATCCACCAAACTACCAAATAAGCAAACTGAAAGACACACACACACACACACACACACACACACACACACACACACACACACACACACACACACATACAAGATCATTTCATTAGATTCAGAAAAGGCCTTTGACAAAATCCAACAGTACCTTCATAATAAAAGCCCTGGAGAGATTAGGGACACAAGGAACCAACTTCTACATAAGAAAGGCAATTTATAATTGTATAACCAGCATCAAATGAAATGGAGAGAAATTCAAAGCAATTTCACTTTGAGTTTAAAGGCAGGAATAAGACAAGGGTGCTACTCGCTTCGTATTCAATTAGTACTTGAAGTCTTAGCTAGAGCAGTAAGACAAGGGAAACAGATTAAGGGGATACAAATTGGAAAGGTAGAAGTCAAAGTATCCTTATTTGCAAACAGTTTGATAGCATACACAAGTAACCCTAAAAATTTCACCATAGAACTTCTACAGCTGAAAAAACTTTCGGTAATGTAGCTGGATATATAAAATCAGTAGCCCTCCTATATACAAATGGCAAATGAAACTGAGGAAGAAATTATGAAAACACCTTTTACAAGAGCTGCAAAGAACGCACCTGGGGTTAACTCTAACCAAGCAGGTGCATGGTAAAAACTCCAGGTCTTTGAAGAAAGCAAATTGAAGAATGTGAAGAGGGAAATGTCTGTCATGCTAATGGATGGGTATGATTAATATAGTAAAAATGGCCATCTTACCAAAATCAATCTACAGATTCAATGCGATCCCTATAAAAATTCCAACAGAATTCTTTGCAGATTTTGAAAGAGCAATTTTCAACTTCATATGAGAGAAACAGAAACCTCAGCATAGCTCAAAACAATCCTGAACAATAAGAGAACTGTAGGAGGTCTCACCGTTTCTGATGTCAAGTAGTACTACAGATCTATAGTAATTAAAAAAAAAAAAAAACCCACCAGTATTGGGATTCAAGCAGACATGTTGATCAATGGGACTGAATTGAAGACCCAGAAATAAATCTACACACACAGACATCTAGGTTTTTGGTTTTTTTTTTTTATATATAAAGAAACCAGAAACGCACACTAGAAAAAAACAGAGAGCATCTTGAACAAATCGTATTGGTCTAACTTGATGGCTGCATATAGGAGAGTGCAAATAGATTCATATTCATCACCCTGCACCACATAAAACTCAAGTCCAAGTAAATCAAAGACCTCAACCTAAAACCAGACTCACTGAACCTGACAGAAGAGAAAGTGGGAAATAGCCTTGAACATAAGGCAACTTCCTGCACAGAACACTGATAGTGTAGGCACTAAGAGTAATAATAAGTGGGACCTCATGAAACTGGAGAGCTTCTGTAACACATAGGACACTGTCAATAGGACAAAATAGCAGTCTTCAGAATGGGAAAGTAATTTTTAATAACTTCACATCTGATAGGGGACTCATATACAAAATATATAAGGAACTCAATAAACTATAACAAACCAATAAGTAAATTAAAATGGGGCACATAAAGATTTATACAGAGAATTCTCAATAAAGGAAAACCAAATGGCTGAGAAACACTTAAAGAAATGTTCATCATCCTTTGGCATCAGGGAAATGCAAACCAAAACTACTTGAGTGTCCATCTTACACCTGTCAGAATGGCTAAGATCAGTAACACAAGTGACGGCTCATGCTGGAGATGATGTGGAACAAGGGAACACTCCTCCATTGCAGATGAAGGCACATTATAGCCACTATGAAAATCAATATGACAGTTCCTCAGAAAGTTGGAAATTAATCTACCTCAAGATCAAGCTATACCCACTATATCTGAAGGATGCTTCGGCCCACCATAAAGACACTTGCTCAAACATGATCATTGCAGCATTATTCATAACAGCCTGAAACAACCTAGATGCCCCTCTACCAAAAAATGGATAAAGAAAATATAGGACATTTACACAACTACTTAACTGTTAAAAAATTAATATCATGAAATATGCGGGCAAATAGATGGAACTAAAAAGAATCATCCTGAGTGAAGTAGCTCAACCCCAGAAAAATAAATATTGTATTATATATTTATGTATGAATATCAGCCATTAAGTAAATGATACAAAGCTACAATTAATAGATCCAGAGAGGAGGAGTCTAGGGAATTCAAGGATCTCTCTGGGATAGGGAGATAGAATAGATTTTATGCACAAGCCTGGGGGCAGGTGAGGACAGGACCAGATGGAATCAGTGGAGTGGTGGAATTGGCTAGTATATAGAGAGTACAGGCAGAGACAGCTAAAACTGGAGAGCACTTGGAAGACCAGTGTGGAAACCTAGTGCAGTAGAAGTTTCCAGAATCTAAAAAGTTGATTCTGATGAGGACTCCTAGTAATGGTGGATACTGAGTCTCAACTGGCCACTTCTTGTCACCAGGAAAGAATGGGTTACATTCAGTTGAGTTGTTGGCCGAAAGGGCTCCATGGAAATCTCCAAACAACCCTGACTGTTGCTAAGATAATGGGTGGCTCTCCACAAAGTGACAGCATTGACAATGGAGCTCCATTGTGAAGGTCAACACCCACACAACTCACTGGACATGGAGAGTTGAGGTGTTTCTTATATGGAACCTTCACCCCTACATTCTAGTCTGTTTGGTGCAGGAAGGCACTCTGCAGACTACCAAAAGAGATATGTAAACACCAACCCAGCCACAAAACCTTTAACCCACAACCCACCCCACTTGCAAATAACGCTGGAGCCATAATGGTACAGAATTTGTGGGAGTACCCAATCAATGTGAGATTTGACTTAAGTTCTACTTGGGTGACCAAAACCCAGAAACTAGACAGGTTAGAGATCTGGGGTAAAACCAAACACTACTTATATATTTTAAAAAATAATAACTATCTGTAGAATGACGCCTAATGATACTCTGCTATACTCACAGATCAGAGCCAGTCACCACCACAGAGGCTTTCTCTGGCAGCAGATGGGAACAGATACAGAGACATGACATGGAGAAAGAGTCTAAATGGGAGGTTTATAATCAAATTACTCCCCCTCTGAGCTCAGGGAACCCCATGGAAGAGAAAGGAGAATGAGTTTAAGAGCCAGGAGGGATGGTGAACACCAGGAGAACAAGGTGCTTGTGACAGAGATTGAAGCTGAAAGATTAAAGGGCCTGCCTTGGTCTGCATCAGGTTTATTCTGCATATGTAATAGCTATTAGCTTAGTATTTTATGGGACTCTTGACTGAGAACCAGTAGGTCTCTGACCCTTGTACTTACTCTTAGGTCTCTTTTCCTCCTGTTGAATTGCTGTGGTCAACTTTGATATGATAATTTTGGCTTCACCTTATTATGTTTTATTTTGTCATGTTAAAAAGAACAAAATGATACCTGGTGGTGGGCATCAGAAGTCTGATGTAGAGGAAAGGAGCTTATAAGAACACAAATTTCTCTCACTTGGAGGGCACGTGAACACTAGTGTTCTGGAGTGGGCATCTTGAATCCCCCTGCTCATATATTTCTTCATTGTCTATCTTCCTGTTGCTATCATTTATCAGCTCTGTTTAATTAGCATGGCTCAAAGTATTTAAGGAAACCCCGGCCATTTCCTACCCCACCTAGGGACCAAGTGGTAAAAATGACACGTATTTATAGAAGTCATATAAGGTTTCCACATAAAATAAAAGATCCTCACTTAAACTGAATTTGTTGATAAACAATGGATATTTTAGGGTAAGTAAATTCAAAAATGTTAAAGGACATACATGAAAATAGCATTGTAGGTTTATCTGAAATTCAAAGTTATCTGAGTTATACTCACATATAAAGCATAATCCATACTACAGTATGTGTAGGTTCATATTATCTATATCTCACATTTTTCAGTATGGTGTCTATATGAATATCTTTATTCTAGGAAAGCTTGCATAACTTTTATTCTATACATATATACATACATACACACATTCACTTATATATTGAGCTCAGGACCCTCAGTGCTATATATATTCTTTGTCTGAAAACTCTATGAATATCTTTGGTATGGAGAAAGACAACATAGAAGGAAAAAACGTCAAGCTAGCACACTGTCAGACACGGAAAAAAGAGAGAAGAGATTCCTTTTGGACCTTGGCTCACCCCTTTTTGTATTCCCAAACTTGAATTACACATTAATACCCACCACCTACCACTCAAAAACACCTTGAGAAAACTCCCCCACAAGTGTTGATTCCTGATGTACAGAAGTAAAGATAATGCTTATACTTTATGGATAATTTCAGACAAGATTTAACCTACCAGTCCCTGGTTAGACCTCTTCAAGGTTAGCTTGCTTCTATAACATGTAAGTCTATGAAATGATTTTTCCTTCCTAATCATTAGTGAGTTAGATTATGCCTGCTGAATAGACACAATTCTAAGGTAAATACGAGTCAGGAGAGTCAGTCTCTGAGCTGAGAGGTAGAATGAAGGGATGAGGTACACGGAAGGCTTCAGTTGACTTCACAGTGGCTTACTTCTCAGGCTATGAAATGAATATCTACATGCTCATTCAATTGTTCTCCAGGAGGTTTTTATTCCCTGAACACTTTATAAAATAACCCACTACTCTCAATGCCTATTTCTAGTTTTTGAACTTAACTATAACTATAGCATAATTTAAGAGGATGCTGGCATTTTCATTTCATCCCTGCTAGACATTTTGAATACAGTAGTTATTTTTGTGTTTGGTTTTTGCTCTTTGTTTTTATTTTGCTTTGTCATTTACGGTTTGGTCTGTAGTTTTGTGGAATGGGGGGGAGGGTCTTGCCCCCAAGTTTGACTCTTCACTTTATTTATGCAAAGTACCCAGAATAGTGTTCGGTGTCTTTAGAATCAACACATGACAGCAACATATATTAGTCAGCTATAAGTGACTGTTTCTTTGATATCATACTTCATCTCCCATTCTAGACATGCTTATGCCTGTGCTATGTTGGGAATGAGACAGGGTAGACAAGTGGGATTCGGTGGGGTTATTGTTTCCTCTGAGACCAGTGCCTCCTGGATACTACATAACAAACTTGGTCTTCAATTTTCACTGAATTAGATGAGATGAGGGTTATGACCTCAGGACCAATTACTGCATGTAGTAATCTCTTGCCCTGCCACTCCCTGCTAACTAGCATGTCCTACGAAATTTACAAGACAAGTTTTAACCATACCATCCCTCACAAGAAGTCAGAAAAAAATAAAACCTTGTGGCTTTGGATTTTTTATCTTTAGGGGTCCTGCCACACAGCTCCCAAATAAATCACACAAGAAGGCTTATTTTTACTTATAAATGCTCGGCTTTAGCTTTGCTTGTTTCTTGCCAGCTTTCCTTAATTTAAATCCCATCTTTTTTTGCCTCTGGGCTTTTCCTTTTCTATTCCTAAATACCTTCCCTTGTTTCTTACTCCCTGGGTGGCTGGCTCCTGGGGTCTTCCTCCTTCTCTAGCTACTTTCTTTTTTTATCTCCCAGATTTCTTCTTCTGTTTATACTCTTCGCCTACCATCCCCGCCTATTTCTCTCTCCTGCTTCGCTATTGGCCACTCAGCTCTTTATTAGACCATCAAGTGTTTTAGACAGGAACAGCAACACAGCTTCACAGAGTTCAACAAACGCAACATAAACAGAAGTAACACACCTTAAAATAATATTCTACACCAAAACTCATTTTTTTTTCTTTCCCAATAGGACAGCCTGAAATGAAATTCTGATGTTTGGGGGTTAAGTTAGCTCTGGGATATCTTCATTTTCTTATCGTCCTATTTGGGTCCATAAAACCTTCAAATCTAAGTGTAGCAGATGCACACTGAGTGTCATGGAAGAGCAAAGGGCACATAGGTATTAATTGGAGCATGCAGAAGATCAGAAGCAAGCTCTCCCAATCTAGTTTGCAGATCCAGCACTCAGGATATGCTTCACAAATTCAAACTCACTTTAAGGACAGTGAAATCCCCGCTGTAATTGCTGGCAGGATCCCCAGCTAACCTCATCTCAGCAAAAATTTAAGTCCCTAAGTTTCCTGAAGAATCTATGCTTGCATCTGGGTCACTAGCTCAGTTTGAGTTGAGTAAAATACTAGCCTTGCTTATGGAATGACCCAAAATTCAGTTCTCAGAACTCATGAGAAGAATAGGTTGGGCACGGTAAAAGGCACATGTAATCCCAGTGTCCAAAACACAGAAATCGGGGGTTTCCCTGAGCCTTGCTAGCCAGCCAGCCTAGTGTACTTGGTGAGCTCCAGGCTAATGAGGAATCTTATCAAAAAACACAATATGGGCAGTGTTTGAAGAATGAAGGCTGAATTTAACTGTGCCCTTATACATATATTTTGCATGCATGTGCTTCTGCAAACACAGGAACATGTGCATGCATACATATATATACTCACCCTAAAACAAAAATCTCAACTCACTGGGTAGATAAGAGAGGTCATTATTTTTAAATGTACAAGAATCATTTAAATCACTCTCTTAAAAATGAAAGACATGTGTTTTGTTCATTTCCTCCCCACTAAAGGTAAGCAAACAGCCTATTGACTTCTATATTGATTTCTATAAAGAGAATGAGCTAGAAAAAAAAAAAGTGATGTTCAATAAAGGCTTAGGGCTTTATTGCATAAGAACTGCGATTCCAAAGGCTTTGAGAAGAAATTTTGTCTAATTAGTCATTGTAATCAGGTGTCTGCGGGGATAAGTGCTAATTGTTAAAATAGACAAGCAATTAATCAAGTCTCCTTGTCATTTTGAGGACTAGCTGCAGCCGCTGTGCTTCCAGACTTCTATACAGAAAGCACAGCAGACTGCTTCCTAAGGCTTTTGAAACAATGAAAAGTGTACCCCTTTCAGATGGTGAGGGCCATCAGAGCTCATCCCCCAGCTTTTGAATCCCTAAAGCTTCAAGAGTGTGCCTTGAAAGACAGTAGCAAGAAATACAGGAAAACACGTTAAGAACCAGTTGTTTTTTGTTTTTTTTTTTTTTTCTCTTTGTTCAGAAAGTAATGATGCTGATAATAAACAGCATTTTAAAAATGGTTACTGCATTCCAGCAATGGCCAGTTCTGCATCGAGGCATGGAATCCTCTTTGAGCTCAGGAGTTTTGCTGTGATTCTCATGTATCAGATGGTGAAGCAGGTGTTTGGAGTTGATAAATGATCGCTTTGAGTTTGCAGAGATGCATATGACCTTTGAACCCAAGACCAGTCTGCAATCAGTCTCCACTTATTCATTAATACCCCAAACTCTATTGATATGGGAATGTCTTTCTGTGCTGTGAATATCATTCTTTAAATAAAAGACTGTTTTGGCCATGGCAGGCAACTGTAGCAAAAGTAGGCAGAGAAATCAGCATAGGTAGGAGGAGGGCAGAGACACAGAGAGATGGAGCCAGATGCCCAAAGAAGAAACATGTAAGGAACACAGGTGAGCCATGGACCACATGGTAGGACAGATTAATGGAAATGATGAAGGAGCTAGCTAGCAATGTGCCTGCCTAAGCCATAGGCCAAACAGTGTGAAGTTAATATAAGTGTCTGAGTCATTTTGGGGGCCTAAGCAGCGGCGGGTGGCTAAGCTGTCTGGGACAGCAGGTTTGTAGGCCTGGACCTCTGGCCAGACAGGGCCAGAAACCTTATTATAACACCCTATTTGTGATATATTACAGGATAAAACTTCTTCATACTGTGTAACTCATTCATAAACACTCAGGAACTGCTACACTGGTGTAATAAGAGTTTCTGGCCTGGCCCTTCAGGCCTAGCCCTGAGGTTCAGACCCACTTGAAGCCCCACTACAACTTAGCCCCAAATAATCATGCAAAGGCTTATATTAATTGCATACTTCTTGGCTTATGGCTCTGGCATATTGGTACCTAGCTCTTGCATCTCAACTTAACCCGTTTCCATTAATCTGTCTTGCCACATGGCCCGTGGCTTAGCTGTGTTTCTTTTACATGTTGATTCTTGGACAGCTGGATCGAGTCTCTCTTGGGTGGCAGTTCGTCTCTGTCTGACTCTGCCATCTTCTCCTTTATCTATGCTCAGATTCCCTGCCTGCTTCTAAGATGCCCTGCCATAGGCCAAATCAGTTTCTTTATTAACCAATGATATTCACAATGTACAGAAAGACACCCCACATCACATTGGCACAAATGGAATTGACTTCTACACGTTCATATGCAGATATGCCTATGTGTGCATTAATATTATGATACATTCATTGATATCCTTAACTTCTAACAGGGGACAGCTTAGAACTTAGGAGTCTAGAGTTAAAACCCTAGTAACTCAGAGCCATTCTCTGATTTTCAGATTGCTTTGCTCTGGAAGAGGTTGGGTACCAAGTGGGGCAGCCATTGAGAGAATCCTCTGTGCAAAGAGTTCAGAAAGAGCCACAGCATAGGTGGCCGTCTTGCAAGTAGAGGCTTCAGCCCGTCTCAAGCCTGCACCTTCTTGATTACAGATTTCCTGAGCAGCTGAGCCTCTGAGAACCCGAGCGTCCAGACAATGAAGTTTTATGTTTTTATTATTCAGTGTATTTCCACTTGATTATTAAATGTGTTTCGTTGTATTAACCCAGGCATTTTGCAGCTTAACAATAAAATGAGAATCTGTGAGTTTTTTAAAGTGTTTTTTTTTTTTTTGTTCGTATTGTTTGAAATCACTAAGTTTTAGGGTAATTCACTACATAGCAATAACTAGTACTTAGCATGCCTTTATGTGTATGTTTATCTATGTGTAATCTAATAGTGACTCAACTTTTAAAGCAAAAAGCTTAAGGACAGTGGTCTGACACATGGGCCCTTAGCCCTGGTGCTCCCTGATCTGGACAATCCTCTTCCTCTGTCTCCAGATTGGTTGATGAAGCAATTAATCATCTGCTCAACCAACCAAAGGAAAACAAAGAAATCCAGGCTCCCTTGACCCCTTCCTCCCTACAGATAGTTATCAGTGATAACTCAGGCTGCTCTTGACCCCTCCATTCCTACATATTAATTATCAGTGATAACCCAACTCCCCTTTCCCACTTTTGCCAGACTAGTCATAAGTGCAAAGCCATATTGTTTACAGCATTTTCTTAGTTCACTCTTAACTACACTTCAAAGACCTGGGATTCTTCACTGTTTAAGAATCCTTTCTCCCATCTCTGTACTTGGTACATACTTCTATTTTTTACCTGAGTAACTATCTTCCTACATTTACTATCTCTTGGACTTAGGGGGCAGGGACTATGTTTTATTCCTCTTAATTTCTCCCTTCTCATGCAAGGGTTTGGAAAAGGCAGTACTACAAAAATATTACTGTAAATCTCCTTTGTAACAAATTATCCCACAATGTAATGGCTTAAAGCAACCAACATTTATCTCACAATTTCCGTGGGTCAATAATTAGAGTGACTGAAATCTATTGTTTAATTTCAAGTCCCTCCCAAGTATTCAGACTTCACTCAACATTCATCTTGAAGTTAAAAATCTATTTGCAGGCTGTTTGTAGGGCCTAGGTCCTTCCCAGTGGGGATTTTCAGATCTTCACCTTATGGGCCTGCACAGAAGCCGTATCTCACCAGAGAAAGGGAGGGATGGAGGCTGGAGTGAAGGGGGAACCAGAGGAGAAAGAGGGAAGGAAAAAGGAGGAGAACCAGGAGGGGGAGGAGAGGTCAATGGGGATAAAGGATCAGTAAAGTCCACATCAAGTGCTGGGGCCCTAATCTCAGGAGGCATTTCCCAGAACCCTCTGTATCGTATACATTAGAGGCTAGCCCAGTGTGATTACACAAGAGGATGGGCTCATTGAAGATACTTTATGAGGTTGCTTTGGACTTGTCTTTGATAATAAGTCTAGTCTGGAATGCTCTTCATCTGTCTTGTTTTCTTACTCTCCTACTATATACCTTTCCTAAAAAGTGTAAGCTGGGACATCTGACCCTCAGACAGTGTTGGGAGGCCTTGTATCCTTGGCCCAGTTGTCTAATCAGGTGTCTGCATTTCTTCTCTAGAGATGACATCCTGTCTCACTGGTAAGTCACTTAAAAA
Source organism: Phyllotis vaccarum (assembly GCA_033318265.1). Taxonomy (NCBI): domain Eukaryota; kingdom Metazoa; phylum Chordata; class Mammalia; order Rodentia; family Cricetidae; genus Phyllotis; species Phyllotis vaccarum. Next base: position 75,715,829 of record JARWLC010000016.1, on the reverse strand, counting down.
AAAAACAAAACTCACCATATTGGTCTTAAATGTGTGTGGTCTCATGTGTCTGGGTACCACATTTGTGCCTGGTGCATGCACAGGCCAGAGAGGGCTTCGGAGTTCCCGGAGCGGGAGGTACAGGCAGCCATAAGACTCTATGTGGGTGCTGGGATTAGAACTCAGATACTCTGGAAGGACTATGATGTCCTCAGTGGCTGAACCACCTCCAGCCCTCAATTTAGAAGTTTCTAGTTAGGCTTTTATAGTATACCATAGGTTCTGTGTAGTTTTTAGGAAGGCCACATGCTCCCACGGGCAGCTCCACAGCCTGGAACACATGAGCAATGTAACTTAGACTCTGGGTTGTTTCTAGTTTTAAACATGGAGTTAAGGGATAAAGGTAGGGGATGGGGAGGAGTGAGGAAGTGAATGTGATCAAAATTCATCCTATGAAATTCTCAAAGACTTAATAAAAATACCAAAGTTAAAAAGATTTCAATAAGGGCAATTGGGTCTGGTGACTCAAACCTGTAATTTCAGCACCTGGAAACAGAGGCATTGCCTTGAGTGTGAGGCCAGCCAGAGCTATATAAGATTTGTCTTTACAAAAATACTAGGAGGCTAGAAAGACATCTCAGCCACTACGAGCACTGGCTGCTCTTGTAAAGGACACAGGTTCAAGCTTCCCAGCACCCACAGGGTGGCTCACAGCCTGCTGTAACTCCAGTCCCAGGAAATTTGACACCCTCTTCTGGTTGTTGTGTGTAATAGGCATGCACGTGCTGCACAGATCCACATGCAGGCAAAGTACTCTTAGAAATAAAACTGACTAAGAAAACCATGAATTCTGTATCAGTTTTAAAAACTGAAAAAGCAGGGGATAATGGTGGGAATATATAACCCTAGCCCTCCGTAGACTGAGGCTGAAAGATTATGAGTTTAAGGACAGCTTGAGCTGCATCCTGCCTCAAAAAATATACATGAGCACTCGTGGCTTAGACCTCAGAACAGTGCAAATTTCAATAAAAATAGATTCTCTATCACAACCAACCAGGAGACACACATGCCTGCCCAGGGTGGCAAGGAGGAGAAATCACGGCCCACCTGGTGCTCTGAAGTGCTCACTATTATGGTAGAGTATGGGGGAGACAGAGACATGACCTGTGGAAGCATATCTGAAGAAGTGAAAGTGATAAGGAATAGGCTGATGTAGGGGGCTTGTTTACCACCCAGGGCTATGGTTCCATTTGGGCCTCAGCTGCTGCCAAGGCCCATGTCTGGGTCCATGGCGTTGGCTAGAGCTATGATCTGTGCTAGTGTTCATGGCTCCTGTTACTACTGAAAGGCTAAGAGAATGGGACTGCATAGAGTTGGCCCCACCCCTCACAGGCTGCAACACCAGGGAGAAATGGTCTCATCCCTCATCTGCGTCATAGGCAGAGTGAGAGAACCGTCCCTGCCCATCACCAGCTGCAACACCTGGGAGAATGGCCCATGCACTCACCTGGGCAACACTGTTGAGATGGTCCTGGTAGTGCAGGTGTGAGTGAGCCAGCTCTGAGGGCACGAAAGCGAGAGAACTGGCCCCATCATTTGCTCCATGCTGTGGTAAGGTAAACTAGCCAGGACAATGCTGGAGACAATGCCCTGGTGGTTTGGATGGTGAAGAGCTGGCAGACTGCCCAACCCTGCAACCACCCAGGCCCAGAACCTACCCCAACATCTACCCCATCTATAATTTTCTAGGGCACAGGAAGGGGCCGGTCCTGCAGCTCCAAAGCTTCAGGATCTCAACACCTGGGGCAAGAACATGAGAAGTCCCAGTGAGAGTCCAGTATCAACAGTGTATAAGAAACCAGAAGCCTTCAACCAGACCAACGACTCTTTGCAATGTAAATAGAAGAAAAGTAAACTGTGTGTGACTCGCTGTGTCATGCTACAGCCTCACAAGACTTTTATTTTTCTCTTTAACTTTATTTTATTTGGAGAGGATGGAGTTGGTTGCAAGGGCAGAGGGTGGATTCGAAGGAACAAGGCCGGGGAGATGAGCGGGATCTAAATGAAATGATGTGAAATCCACAAAGAATCGATTAAAAGTTAAAAGAAAAGACACGTATTTAAAATTAAAAGTGAGCAACAGGGTAGCATTTAGGAATGGGCAGCATTCTGCAGCTCTTATCATTAGTCAGCTGGAAGGCATTTCCAACATCCCAATGCAGAATGCCTTCCTTGCTGAGTGTCTAGTCACTGTCTTCTCCCACCAAGCACCTGGCTATGGCAGTGTGCACAGTATTCATTCCATGTTGGTGTTTATTATTTGGCTTCTTTTGCTTCATAGTTTGCATAGAGTTTTTTGAGGTCCAAACACATTATATACCTTTCTTTTATTGTTTGATGGTTTATGTATATTAAGTAGCCATGCTCACCCCCATTAGGCTCTCATCCCCTCTCTAAACTCCCTCCTCTTCCCAACAAGACCCCTCCTCTTTTCATGTCTTATGTGTGGGTCCCTGACTTTACTTAGGGTAGCGGGCAGGAACATGGGTGTGGGTTATTGATGGAATCATGGAGCAGATGTCATACCGCAAAAATAATGGTTCTCCGCTCCCAGTAAATATCTGTTATCAATGGTTCCTAGGGAGACTGTGTGGCTTATGAGTCCCACAATTTCACCCTTTTCTCACTCATGCAAACTGTTGATGAATCCAGTCTTGTGTGAGATGGTGTATGCATGTCATGTGGAAATGGTGCATATGTGGTGGGTGGGTGCTGGTGATGTGTGCATGTATGTGTAGAGTCCAAAAGTCTACACCAGATATTCTCCTAAATCTCTTTTCTACATAATTTCTTCAGCTGAACCTGAAGCTCACAAATTTGGCTAGACTGGGGGGGGGGGGGGGAGTCTGTGAGCTCCAAGGGTCCACCTGTCTCTACTCTTCCATCGCTGGGATCACAGGTGTGCACTGCTATGCATGGCTTTTGCACAGGTGCCATGGATCCAGATTCAGGTGCCTGTGCTTGTGCATGTGGCAAGTGCTTTACCAACCAAATCATCCCACTCAGAGGTTCATCCACATTCCCAGTGGCTCATCTTCAGGACCCACTGGATTGACTTGAGGATCACCTGGGAGATTAATGAAGTATACTGGGAGGGAATTTTCAGGGAAAACTCAGAGGAAAAAAAAACCTAAATTAGGTAGCAGCAGCAGCACCCTCCACCCTCAAAGGCTGGCTCAGATACAGAAGACATAGTGTGCATAGGCATCATCTCTGTCTCTCTGCTTATCGGCTGCGGTGATGCATGTTTCTCTGCTCCATCACACTCTTCACACCACAATGGACTGAAAACTCTGAAACCATGAGCATATATGTAAAGTAGAGGTACTCCTGTCTATGTTTAACCACCCAAGAAACTTAACCATGTCCTTCCTACAGATGGAGAAAACAGTAAAACACCATTTTCACAGTTCATTATCCCATAGGGGAGGGCCACCTGGAGGAGGTGAGGTCCCTTTTGGAGGAGTAGACTCACCCTGAGGAACACTTAATGTAAAATGCCCAAGAAGGTAAGGACACAACTGGGACCCCACCCAGAGTCTTTAGGCATCTCGTGATACAGGAAGATGAAGGCTGCTCTGTCTCATTCAGGCAAGGTCCTGGATGTGGTCAACAGGGCCTCAGCTATCCTTCCTGGGTATTTGGTTGATAAGGACAATTTACCATTCAAAGCTTGACAGTTCCAATGCCAATGTCATCTAGGCTCTACTAAGACAACTTGCACCACAAATCCTCACGGTCATTTCCAGAATAAACTCAGGCTTGAAGTACCCAGGAAGACTCGTATGCTACATTAGTGTTCCATCACTGTGATAAAGTGCCTGGCAGAAGAAGCAGCTTACAGGCTCACAGTTTTAGAAGTTCGAACCCTTTATGGCAGCAAAGGTGTGGTAGAACCCAAGGCAGTAGGAGCATACTGTTCACATCCTGAAGGACCAGGAAGTAGAGACCAGCTGGGCCTTGGAGCCACAGGGCCCTAGGGACCTACTTCTGCCAGCTAGGCCTTGCCCCTAAAAGTGCCCCAACCTTCAAAACAGCATACCGGCTGAGTCCTAGTGTATAAAACCCTGGCCTCTGAGGTGTTCAGGTTTGACTGTAGCAGACTCTCCGGGAAAGTGTCCTGGGTATTTTTGAAGAGGAATGATATGAGCCACAGACACGGGGAGAGATCTGATCTCAGGACCTTGTTCTTTGTGTTTGGCAGAATCCACATGTCTCTGAATTAAAACTTGGTCCCTTTGGACAATTTCCCCCCTGGCTGGAGGCCAGCAGCGGAGGGAGTGAAGAAAGAAGAAGATGACATGGTACACTTATTGATTCCATTCCCCCCGGAGCACATCGGAATGAATCCCAGGATTCAAGTGAATCGATCCCTTCAAATTAAATCCTTTATTCGCAGCTGCTTCTCACGGAGTCTGTCCTGATGGGGCTCTGATGCCCAATTCACGGTGGTACTTTCAGGAAAGCAACTTCACATTCTGCTGGCAGGACTCACAGACTACAGGGCAGGTAGGGCAAGGTGTGAGCCATGCACCTTTCTGACTTCTCCCAGAGGGCCCACGGATGTACTAGCTAGTTTGAGGGTGAAGACTGGAGAAGGGAATTACATTTGCAGGCAGCTCCCTAAAGGATCAGATCTGGCTGAAGAGGATCCGGTTTTCCCTTGCAGCTCCTTATATCATGGCATCCTACTCAAATGAAATCTGGGGGTGGAGCTGGTCCAGGAAGCCAGCACATCTTGAAATGCAAAAAGCATCAGGGAGAAAAGTGAGCAAGCCTGGTGCTGAGGTCTGTTCTTGCTCCTGCCAGAATCTTACATTTCATTTTACTCGGATCAAGGTGCAATTTCACATCCTGGAGGAGGAAAAGAGCTGGGCTGCATTGAAATAGGGAGAGGTGGATACAGATGGAGATGAAAGGTACAGTTCGGGGAGATACTTCTTCAGAAAAACCACCCTTAGTCTAGAGTAACATCTGCAGGGTATAGGGGAGGACGCTGAGGCATGGTTACACAGCAGAAACAGCACTTGGGCATCAGCTCACATATTCATTTCTACCACGTGGAGCTCCACAGCCCACTATTGGCGGTGGAGCTCCAGCTCCCCTGCCTACCAGCAGTATGAGTTTAGGCAACTTACGTAACATCTCCAGGCCTCAGCTACTCTCTAAAGGGGAGAGAAAGTTCACACCCACTTCAGGAGGTTGTCAAGAGCCAGTGGATTGCAGTCTCCATGATCTAAATGTTCCTTTAGAAGAACATTTGGCAGGCAATTTTATGGGGCTCTGGACAAGGGGATCTTTAGACCCTCGGCCACAAAGCAGTCTGTGCCTCCCAGATGTTAGTGTATTTGTTGGAGGGCCTGTGTAGACAAAGAGAGAGGCAGAGCTCAGCTGGGCACTGGAGATGGCCAGGAAGTCACTAGCCTGCACTCATGACTATCTTCCTGTCAGCTCTCTGCACAGCAGCCTGTGCTTTGCTCTACCTGCTCTGAGTGAGATTGCTCATTTAACTAGTGGACTGGGGACAGGCTTCCAGGCACTCCATGCAAACATCTTCCCACTCTGCCCAAATCAGAACCTAGTGCTGTGTGGAAAGAAGCTGCATGTTCACTTCCGATCTCCTTCCCATTGCCCTGAAAGCCATAATTAGGCCAGACCTCAGCGTGGGTCCCAGGATGCACTACATGGAAATTTGCCCCCTCCTTCCCAAAAGTCTACTTAACTGAAAAGTTCTTCCAAGGCCTGAACATCAGCATTATGCCAGATGAAGTATGAGCTTGCTCTGACTTGTAGGCCCCCACCAATGCTAGATAGTGCTCTGTGTGGCAGTCAAGAGTTTAAACCCTTTGTTCAGAAAAAAAATGGGTTCAAATCTGATATCTGTCATTTTTGAGTGCAAGCATCCAGGGGAAGTTACTTATAAGCACTTAGTGTGCTAAGCCCTGACTCTAGCTCCAAAGTAAGTGTAGTGACACTACAGTGTCTGTATTATTCAGATGATCACTGGATGGGATCATCTAGCTAAAGCTTTTAGCATACTTCCTGGGATACACTCAATATTTGTGAGTTAAGTTATTACTGGTAACAATATTGGCCCTGATAATTCATATTCCCATGACTCCTTTAGGCAGACTATTGGAGTTTACTGGAAGACTCTCTCCTAGGAGCATTTGTCAGTCTGTTCCTGAGGCTTTAACATGCCATGTGTCTTATGGCCATAGAGTTGATGATCAGTTCAACAGACAGAATTTCACAGTGCACCCTGTTAACATTAAGGGCATTTGCCATATTTCTAGTTTGCTTTTTTAATGCAGTGAATTTGAGAGCTCCCCTCATGTTGTGTGCATGTGCGTATGTGTATGTTTGTGTGTACACATATACTCTTCAGAAAACTAAAGACTCTGCAAATAATAATCCTCCAGATAATATAAATTGGTAAATAATTCCAGGATTACATAAAATGCTAAACATTTATAACTTTAGGATGTAACCACTTACTTTTCCGCCTTCAGAAATACCAGTGCCTGTTTTTTTCCAAAAGAGATGACGAGCAAGGAATTTTACAGAGGGGAAAATCATGAGTATTTTCTTTCTGACTGAAGAAAGAGATGGGAGGGAGGAAACAGGCTCTCAATAAAGTCAAGGATTCACCTGTATCTCTGTTGACAGCACAGTGACAGATACACTGACTTTTGTAGTACAGATGTGGCCGTTAGGACCTGCACAAGGACCAGATATCACTTCTCAAGGCGTGAGTGAGGACAGACCTGCCCCTTCTTACCTCACACACAGCAGGGCTACAGGGCTCAAGAGGTGCCAGCTCATACCAACAAGATGTGGGTTGTGATTCTGTTTACACAAGCTTTAGAATTTGAGAAAATCTCTTCAGAAAGAGAGAGAGAGAGAGAGAGAGAGAGAGAGAGAGAGAGAGAGAGAGAGAGAGAGAATGCTGCAGAAGTCAGCCCTCAATATATTTTTTGGGTGCACTATTCCCCTGAATCTTACTTACTACCCCCTCTCTAGAGCTCCTACCCCACTCCTCATCCATATCCTTTCTACTGTACGGCTTCATGCAGTTATTCCAGGTTATATATTCACGCCTAAAGATTAGGAGCAAGAATCCTTGTCTTAGTCACTGTTCTATTGCTGTGAAGAGACACTATGACCAAAGAACTCTTATCAAAAAGACAGCATTTGATGGAGGATTTGCTTACATTTTCATCACAGCAGGGAGCATGCTGGCAGGCAGATAGCTGAGAGCTACAACCTGACCTGGGCCTGGTATCAGCTTTTGAAACTTGAAGCCCACACCCCAGTGACATACTTCTTCCGACAAGGCCACGCCTCCCAATCCTTCTAACCCTATCACAGAGTTCCACTTCCGGTTGACTAAACATTCAATGATATGGGGAGGGGTCGTTCTTATTGGAACCACCAAAATCTTCAAACAAGTGCAAATGCTCATTGTTTGTCTTCCCAGACTGGTTTTCCTCACTCACTATATTTTATAGCTCCATCCATTCACCTTCAAACCTCATCTTCTTAATTACCATATAGTATTCTATTTTATATAAGTGCCACCTTTTCATAATATAGTAAATAGCTAAAAAGCATTTGTTTGCATTTCCTGTTGTGCTGACTAGCTTTATACCAGCTTGACCCAAGATAGAGTCATCTGAAGGGAAGGAACCTCAGTTGAGAAAACGCCTCCACATAAGATCGGGCTGTAGCCAAGCTTGCCAGGCAGTGTTCTTAGTGATTGATGGGGGAGGGTCCAGGACATTATAGGTGGTGCCATCCCTGGGCTGGCAGTCGTGGGTTCTGTTAGAAGGAAGGCTGAACAAACCACGAGGAGCAAGGCAGTAAGCAGTATCACTCCCCCCCCCCCCCATGGCATCCACATCAGCTCCTGTTTCCAGGTTCTTGCCCTGCTTGAGTTCCTGTCCTGACTTCCTTCAGTGATGAACAGTGATAAGCCAAATAAACCCTTCCCTCTCACATTGTTTTGTCATGGTATTTCATCACAGCAGAGGTAGCCTTGATTAGGATACCTAGCTATTGTGGATCTAGCAGCAATGAATGTGTCTGAGCACGTGCCTGAAGTGGAACGTAGCTTGTGCACATGCCAAGCAATGGTATGGCTAGGTTATGTGGTAGAATTTGTTTCGCACTTTTGCTATAATTATTTAAATAGTGGCTATACCAGTTTGCCATCGAACAACAGTGTATGCTGGTTTCCTTTGCATCCTTGCTAGCATCTGTTGTGTTATTCTAGCTCTCCTGACGTAACTGGAGTCCTGCTTTGTCCATCAGGGCTCTTGTTCCAACCTTACACACCTTTAAAGGATCTTCTTTCTATTTATAGCAAAGAACACAAGAGAATTTTAGCAAAAATATGGGAGACTTCTTAAGGTCTCAGTTTAGAAATAGTACATACCCTGGCATGGTGGTGCATGGCTTTAATCCCAGCACTAGAAAGGCAGAGGATCTTTGTGAGTTTGAGGACACCCTGGTCTGTATAGTGAGTTCCAGGACAGCCAGAGCTATATTCAAAGACTCTGTCTTGGGGGGGGGGGAATCATCACTCTGCTTTATTTAGTTTGAGTCACATGGGAAATCAGAAGAGGAAGCTAATATCCCACCCATGTAATTCATGAATCTCCTGGTGGCAAGAAATTAGCAGTTGTAAGCACTGCACAGTACTAAGCCACTATTAATCTCATGGATTCAAAAATAAATGATAAATGACCTCAACTCCCCAGGCACAGTATGAAACTCAATTGCATGGATTAATAAACAAAATCCATTTGCCTTTTTGTCTATAATAAATTCATCTGACCTTCAAAGATACGAGCCCCTGAAAGTGAAAGAACTGAAAAATTATTCCAAACAAACGACAGATGTCACCGTCCTAATAATCTCTATTAAAACAGACTTCAAACTAAAACACGTGAGAAGAGAATAAGGAAGGACTCTGCTCTGGCTGCACAGTGGAGAAGGAACTGAATGTAAGGAAGAATAGACCAGGGAAGGGACAGCCATTAGGAAGCTGCTGAAGATGTCAAGTAAAGTAACACTCTAAGAGCAAAGCGGGAAGTAAGGGAAGAGATGGAATATGAAACAGACATTGTTCTTCTACTTTGTATGTATTTGATCACCAGTCTTTACTGTTCTGTTATTGTGTACTTCTTATTTTTAATTTTTTAATTTTAAGATATAATTTTTAATTAAAATACAACATCACTTTTCCTCTTTCTAACCCCTCCCATGTTCTGCCCCAACTTTCAAATTCTTAGCTTCTCTGCGTTTGATTATTGTTACGAAGCTCAGGCTGCTGAGGCCGTTTTGCTGTTTGTGTGTATTGGGCTTCGGGCTGACCACTTTGCGTTAGTGGAGGTTTTCTCCCCTTTGCAATGATCACATCTGCTGCTCTTGTCATTGTTCAGGTCTTGCTCAGGCAGCTATTTGTGGGGGAGACTGTTTCACAGTGGACTTCCTGCCATTCTGGATCTTACCATCTTTATACATACCCTCTCTTCATGTTTCCCACATCACAGACGCTGTATCTGTGCTACAGATGTACCTACACTGGGGCTTGGTTCCCCATGATCCATTGGTGTCTGCATTGTGCTCAGTGGTGATTTTTTCTGGTGGTCTCCATTAGCGGCAGAGAGGACCTTCTTTGAAAACGGATGATAGCTGCACTTATCTGTGGGTAAAAGAATAAGATTTAGAATATAGTTGAGGGATTCTGCTGCCCTAGCACAGAGATGCTAGTAGATGCTTCTAAGAATTATGACCTCACTAGCCCCAGGATGTTGGCTAGGTTTCCGGTACCAGGCAAGACTCTCCTCCTGTTAAGGAGGCCTTATGTTCACTTAGACAGCTACTGGTGACCACTATCACGTGAGTGCCACTATTGTACCCTTATGAACATTTTACCATGCTAGTTATTGTTGTGGATCACGGGTGTAATGGTTGGGAAGGACTATTAATTCCTCCCCTCTCAGAAGTCTGCACAGTACTTTCTAGCACTATGGAGGCTAGACCACAAGAAAGAGGTGTTCAGTTTAGATTCTGCTCAAATAACATCAGTTGTGTCCTAAGCATGCAATGTCTTCAGCAATAGGAGCTTGCCTTAAGCCTCTGAGAACCATCCAAGGGTAACAGCCATGCCCTATTATTGCTTGGAGGATTCATTTACACTACCTCGGCCAGCCATCTGGAAGCAGGTGTCTCTTCTTATGACAGGTAACTGGGATTTTTGTTAGTCTGTAGTTTTTGTGGAGAAAGTTTTTAGTCCAAGCGTCATAAATATATGTATGTATGTATGTATGTATGTATGTATGTATGTATGTACTGTGTATATGCATATGTAATGTATGTGTCTATATTATGTAGTGTATATAATCTTAGGTGACTATAAAATAATATGATTCCCTAAATCTTACCAAAAAAGCTGTTTGTCTTTCTTCCATCCTTACAGTTTTTCATTGATTTCCCCCAATTTCAAGTTAAGACTTCCCTCCCCATTTCTCCATTTCCCACTTGGCCCGCCCCATGCTCCCCTGTTTCTGAGGTAACTCCACATTGTTCATCAATGTCTTAAGCTTTAGAGATAGGAACTGCAAGTGAAGAAAAAATGTACAGCATTTGTCTTCCTGGGTCTGGGTGACCTCACTCAATAAAATTGTTTATAGATCCATCTATTTACTCAGAGATTTCATAACGTCAATTGTTCTTCATAGCTGAATAATATTTTGTTACATATATATTATAAATACCACATTGAATTACGGCCAACAGTTGACAAATGGGACCTCATACGACTAAAGATCATCACGTCACGTCACGTACAGCTACAGAAACAATTAAGTGAGTTAAAAAGAAACCTGGAGTGGAAGAGAATCTTTTCCAGCTACACATCTGATAGAAGATGAATATCAAAAATATACAAAGAACAAAAAAACCGAAACAGAAAGAGTCAAGGAAACACGCAATCCTATTAAAAATAGGTAAGAATCTACAGAGTAATATCTCAAAAAAATGCTCAACATCCTCAGCCATCAGGGAAATGCAAGCCAAAGTAACTCTGAAATGCCATCTTGCCCCATTCCAAATGGCCAAGATCATAAAACATCTGGCAATAAATGCTGGAGAGGATGTGAGCAAAGGGGTCCTCCCTCACTGTAGGAGTGCAGACTGGTCCAGCCACTATGGCAATCAGAACTGAGAATTCCCAAAAAATTAAAATAAAGGTCCCCTTTGGCCCAGCTATGTACCCAGGGCCTTTCCATCCTACTCCAGAGATGCCTTCTGAGCCAGGGTCACTTCCTGTCTATTCACATTAGGTAAGAGGTGGGAAGAATCTAAATATATCTTAGCAGCAGTCTTATGGATTGGGTATCATTACTTTTTATTTAATTGGTGGTGATATTTGTTATTTATTCATTTGGTGCTAGAGATTGAACCTAGGGCTTTGTATGTGTTTCAATAGTTGTCCTGCCTCTGAGCTGTGTGTCTCAAGTCTGTTCTTACTTCTTCTTGTGGAGACACGATTTTACTAAGTTTCACGGCATGATATTGAGCTGATCCTAAGGTCCAGGCAGGCCTTGCAATCCTGCCTCAGGCTCTCTAGTAGCTGAGATCACAGGCCTGCACTACCTACCACACTCATTCAGCTCAGGTGAACTTCGCTCAGCTCAAGTGGCCTTGGGCTAAGACATGATCTGCGACTGATTAAGGCAGAGGAGAAGAGAAGAATTGGAGACAGTCCACAAATGAGCTTTCTCATCTCAAGGGAAGTGCATATGTGCAGGTGTGTGTGTGTGTGTGTGTGTGTGTGTGTGTGTGTGTGTGTGTACGCATGTATATCTGTGCATAGGTAAATGAGTGCATGTGTATATATGTGTGCATGTACATATGTGTATTCATGTTGAATATGTGTGGATGTCTTTGTATGTGAATGTTTATGTGTATATGCATATGTATATATATGCGTGTGTATGCATTTGTACTTATAAGTATATATGTGTATATGTGGAATCTATTAATGCATAGGTGCATGTGAATATATGTGTGAGTACGTACAACTGCACAATTGAGTGGGAGGTATGTGTATGTATATTTCCCTTTACAATGATAAATAACGCAAAAGGCTTAGTGTATATTTCTTAACATAGTAAGATTCTGTTTAAGAAGACTCATGAGCTGGGCTGTCGTGGTGAACACCTTTGATCCCAGCACTGAGAATGCAGAGGCAGGTAGATCTCTGTGAGTTTGGGGCCAGCCTGGGCTACACAGAGAAACCCTGTCTGGAAAACAAAAAATGGAATGGGACATGACTCATGAGACAATGACTGTAGTCACCGAGTGTTCTGAGGTTGATTTTGATTTGTTTGCTAGTTATCAAGGAATCAGAATTGGGAAAAAATAGTTCTTCGGTGATGGATTTGGTTTTAATGGAAAGAATCATTTCAATGATCAGGATGTATTGAAAGAATGGGCTGCTTTGCAGGTGAGGAGATGAATGCCTGTCTCTGCATTCATCTGCACAGAGACCCCTTTTCCTTTGGCAGAGATAAAGACACCCTCCTTCCTCCCTCTTCCCCCCCTTCTCTGCTACAGAGGTGCACTTTCATGCAAGTTTGACATGTAATTTAAACAAATATACTCACCCAGTGCTCCACCCATACTTCCCCTATCCCTTTCCATTCTCCAGACAGCTTCGTCTTTACTTCCATATTACTAAATCCGATGGGCTCTCACTTCAGTCTGGGAGAAGACACAGAGACTGTGTGGAATCTGCTGTGCATTGTAAACTGCTCTGTCACTGCAGTAAGCACTTGACAATGGGAACAGTAGTTTAAAGGAAAAAAAAATACCTGGTCATTCTGGTGGTATCTTGTTCCTGTTTGGTCCTTGTTTGCTTAGGGAGCAGAGATCAAAACTGGATAGTTTTCTGCTAATTTAAGCAAGAATTTACTTTTATAATGTACTCACATTCAGAGTAGGGAGCTCAGAACTTTTATGTTTCATTGCTTTTAATTTTTCCTGGCAGTCTTGAATTTGGCTCAGGCAGGCCTTGAGAACCTATAATCTTCCTGCCTCTACCTCTCCAGTGCTGAGATTATAAAAATATGCTGCTATGCCAAGAAAAAAAAAAGTTTTGTTTCTTGTTGGCAACTTCTTAAGTGTACTTTGATTTAGTTCACTTTCTAGACAACCCATCTCAGGGTATGGTATACAGTATAACCTTTGAGTCCCTCACCTCCTCTTCCTTCCCTTGTTTTGAAATTAAACATTTTGGATTAATACTTCTTATCTGAGAAGCCGATTATGTCTGGTGGGAGAAAGATGACCACACCTGAAATGAGAGATAGACCTCGGCCTGGCCACATGATGAAGGCTATTAGAAAAAAGAGGATTTTGTGCAAATTGGAAATCTGAGAAATAATTGAAAGGATGAAACTACGCAGACTTTTCACCCTGACTCCATTTCGTTTTAAGTGTAAAGACCAAGGAGCCAGTGAGATGGCTCAGTAGGTAAAGGTATTAGCCACTAATCATGACCTAAGTTTGATCCCCAATATAAAATAAATATTTTAAAAGTACTTTCTATGGAATCATGAGGAGCTGTATCAGTCAAGGTTGTCTAGAGGCACAGAGCCAATAGAGTGAACATATTTGTATATCAAAAGAACTTATCAAGAAGCTAATATTGGGACAGTAACAGCAGATGTCCTATACCTGAGAGGCCTGGTAGTTTCTCAGTTCATCATTCTGGACACTTCAGCCCTCAGAGAAGATTGATAGTGGCTGACAGTTCAGCTCATATATGCTGGGTGCCTCAGCAGTCCCTGACACCAGACGCCTGGAAAGTTCCTGAAGAGCTGCTGGATCTCAGTCAGTGGTGGATACCTGGAGACTAATGTCAGGGAAAGAATCAGCAGTTGCAGCAACAGGGTAGATCAAATCAGCAGCCAGAGGGAAGGAAGGCCAAGTGAGCACAAGGCCAACCATCACCCTCTGCCTTATGCTCTTCTGTCTGACTGCTGCCAGAGGTGCTGCCCACATGTCATTTCAGGAAGTCAGGACAACTCTTTAGTTGGGGCTTCTTGAGCATATGATTTTAATTTGTGTGAATTTGGCACTGAAGTCACCCTCACAGGACCTGAGTTCAGATCCCTAGCACTCACATAAAAGAGCCCGGTCTTGGTGGCACATGCCTGTAGTCCAATAACTGAGGAGGAACAGTCAGGAAGATACTCGGGGCTCATTGGCTAGTCAGGGTAGCCAATCAGTGAGCTCCAGGTTCAGATAAAGATCTATCTCAAAAAATAAGGAGTAGAGAGATGGAGGAAGGCATTGGACGCTGAGCTCTGGTTTCCACATGTGCACATACGGACAAACACACCCATGCACATACAAACATACATTCATATACAAACACATATGTCCATACAAACACACATACCTGCACAAACACACTATCTGAAATCTAGAGGAACTTATTAGTGAAAAATAAAATATAGGGAAGACCATTTAAGCTTAGGAGAGAGAAGACATTTATAGATTCATATGTAAGAAAATTATGACATCCAATAAAGAGTGTCACAGTCATGACTGTCATAACCACCTTCTCTGTCTATCACAAGCAGAATTCATGTGCTTGTGACCCCTGTGGTGTCTCCTAGGAAACTCCAAGGTAGGTTTGTAATCTGCCTGTCACAGCTGGCTGATGATATAACAGCGCCTATTTTCACCCTGGGCCTGGCTCTGCATTACTGTTCCTTTCTTCTGTTTTCCAGCTGTCCATTGGATTTTGAAGCCAGACTTTCTAGGTTGCGATTAACATATTCTTTAGCATCAAAACGGTGATTCTTACAAATCATGTTAAGAGATACACTGATATACGTGTGTAGGCACAATCACATGACCCACACACAGGCTTAATTTTCTCTATGAGGACCCCTTCCCCTATGCACAAAAAACTCATCATTAGCAACATGAAACAGCCAACTACATAAAGCGTGTTTGTGTAATAGATTCCGTGTGTTTATTTTGATGTTCCTATGTCAACTCCAAATTTCTATCCCAGTAAATGCAGTTTGCAAAAATTAAAGTACAAACAAGGTCTATGTTGGTCAGACATGCTGGTACCTGCCTGTAATACCAGTACTTGAGAAGCTGAAGCAGAAGAATCACATGTTCAAGGCCAGCCTGGAAAAAAAGTGAGTTCCAGGCCAGTCTGGACTATATAGTAAGACTCTGTCTCAATTACTTTTAGTATTTGAAAATTTTTAATTTTTAAAAAAACATTTATTATAGTAGCTGAGAAGATGATTTGGTTGGAAAGAGTTCTTATTGTGGAGAGTCCTAGTTCAAATTCCCGTCACCACATAAAAGGTCAGGCAGGGTTGTTTGAATCGGTAACCTCAGGACTGGGGCACATAGACAGTTCCTGAGAGTTCACTGGCCAGCCAGCCTAGCCAGGATACCACTAGTATGTGCTTCACTGGAGACCCTGTTTCAAAATAACCAGGTGAATATCAATATAGGAAGATTCCAAAATGCCCTGCTCTGACTTCCACATGTACACACAGGGTATACATACTCAAATACATGCAACACACACTACACTACACACACACACACACACACACACACACACACACACACACACACACACACACAGCACACGCACATAAATTAAAAAATAGTAGTAAGCAAGTAAAAGTTCTAGCTCACTTTTCATCAGGATCTAGAGCTGATTTCAAAACACCTTGTGCTTGGCCTGGGAAGTTTTTTCAGCAGTAGAATGTTAGGTGGTGTGATCTTTTCACGATTTGCAGTGCGGGATTCATAAAGTCTGATACTGGTCATCTTCAATCTTGAATTACTGTTTTTGAAAGCCCCACCTAAAGAATATACATCATCTACTGGAGAGGAATGAGACACCATGTAGCATAGCACAAGGAACCTGGTGGGCAGGCAGCCTGACACTGCTCAAGGGCAAATCAACAGCAGAAGTGAACCAAAATCCAGTTCCCTGGCTCTAATCTCACAGTCTTAGAGAACATACTCAGAACTGCTCCTTCCCTCCACAGGAGAGGACAGTAGCTGTGTAATCAGACCTTTATGCAAACAGAAGACCAGAGTGTGGGAAGCCTGCTTCTAAACCAGTCTCCAGGCTCACTGTCTTAACAGTGGTGTGCCACTTCCTAATATAGCTAATGTGAGCATGAGTGTCCTTCACGACAAAGGATGACAGAGAAGACTCTGGGTGGTGCAATCTGGTTACAACGTTGTTCCCTCCAAAGCCAATGTGCTTTGGCTCTCTTCTATAAATGAACATTTTTGCTTTCATCATGTTAAACAAAAATTTAATGTTATTACCACACAAGCAATTCTAAAGAAGTATAGACTAGGTTAGGCTACAAATAGGCCCTTTCATCTCAAAGCGATTTCTTCACACCCAGCTACACATACAGCATAACAAGTTTCAATACCAGATCTCCAGCCATGGAGAACAAGGAAATGCTTTCTGTGGGGATTCAATAAAAGCTTCAGAAGTTTCGCAGATATCAGAGGGAATCTACCCACAGTCTATGTGGGGAGTTAATAAAAGCTCCACAAGTTCTGGAGCTCTAACCACAGTCAGTCTAAGAGAATCAGAGAGTGGTGATTCACAGCACGGGGAGTATCCTGGGAGTGGTGACCTACCCCCTTAATCCCAACTGAGTCGAGGTCATTTTAGATTATAGAAGGAATTCCAGGCTCCCAAGCAGGCAGTGATGGGGCCATGCCTTAATTTACCATAAGAGTATTTAAGGCAGGGTAGAAAGACCAGGAGAGGAAGCCAAGGGAAGCCAGGCTGAGGAAGCTGGAAGACAGCTGGGTAAGATCCGACTGTGGTATTTATTCTCTCTAATATCTCCGACTTCCTCAGAGATCTGTCCCTGAGTCTCATTTATTCATGCAACAGCTTTCTAAGTGAATGATAAACCTCCCTTCTAACACACTCATTTTCTCTACTGTCTTTCCATTGACCAAGTCAGAAAATCACCAATGCTTGAGTTTTCTTCCTCACAGAGGGGTCTCGGTGTTAGGGAGGATTCTCCAGACGTTAGGAGAAGATCCAACACAGATCAAACTAACTTCAGAGAAGGCCAGGTTCTGTATTGTATGTCTGCAGAGTCAGTAGAGCCTAAGTGGCCAAATACATATTTGAGAGTTTTGTAACTCGGATGGAAAGGCATTCTGGTAGTCAGTTACCAAGGAATATGACAAACCTCACACATGGGATTTATTGGGAGGGAAAAACCAGGAAGGTGGCTGCCTCTGCTCAGGTGAGAAACCCCAGGGAGCCGAGAAGAACACGAGGTTTATATAGAGTTTCTTGGGAAGGGGGTGGAACTTTTCAGGGTGAAACTTTCCAGGGTGGGGGATTGGTGGAATTTCAAGTCCAGAGTTTGAGGATTTTGTTTTGTTTTTCCCTGTAGTGAAGGGGGCTGGTTCCAGCCTTTAGTGTTCTGTGGGTGGAATTTGGCAGTTGGCTGTCCTCAGTGGAGAAGCCTGGCCACATGTGTGCCTCGAGGTACTTTCTGTGTTTAGCTTGTAAACTGAGGGGGAAATTAATCTATTCTTTAAGCCAAATCTATGATAGGTTTTTAATAGTTGCCCAAGCCAACTAATACAGAAACAACACAGTCCACTTAACTTCTTGTCATCTTGTGCCCTGGTCACAAGACCTTCCAAAGAGACCACCAGAGACAAGAACTCTCTGAAATGAAAAAGGAATGTTTACTGAAAAGAAATAGAACCCACAGCAGGGCAGGGACCCCATCTGCCCCAGGAGGTATCCAACCCTCTGCAAACTGTGTTTTTAAAGGCAAAATGCACAAAGTTACACATCAATTAGGGGTCTCAGCATGGGTACAATTCTGATTAGCTTGTTTTTAGGGACTTTCTAGAATTCCTCTGTTATCTTAGCCTTCAGTTTGTCCAACTGTTTGTCAAACCAAGGAATATGACAAACCTGATATGATGATATATATATATCTCCAGTGCTGGGACATTCTGTGATTAATCAGTTGCTATCAGATTTCCCTAGACTATCTCCTGTATTGGGACACCCTGATTTTGTACTTTGTACTCAGTAGTTCTGAGAATTCGAAAACTCAGGCCATTTTCAAGCTGGGGTTAAGGGCTTGCTTAAAATGCATGTGCTTCCCTGGTTCTTCAGTATTTGTACCTGTTTGAGGTTCTTTTCTCAGTTGGCTTTTACCTGATTGTTATTTCCATATAACATCACTTAAAATGAAATTTTCCACTCATGTTTACCACATGAGGGGCATAAGCTTCTTCGGCTCAATAGCATCGCTGTGTCTCACACTCAGAAGTCAGAGTTGGAGTCGAGAGATGGCTCAGTTGTTAAGGTAACTGTTACTCCATCGTGAGATCCTGAGCTTATGTCCCAACACACCCATCTAAAGCCAGTCACTGCATGAATCTGGAACCTCAGCTTTGGGGGTGGTAAGAGAGAGAAATCCCTAATGCCTTCTGACTGACGGGCCAGCTGAACAAGCTAGTGAACTTCAGGTTCAGTGAAGAGACACTGTGTCAAATAATCACTGTCTCAAAAATTCAGATGGAATGCAAATGTGGAAGGCTTTCCATGATGACTTCTAGAGATGTATCTTTGTACACAGGCGCATATTACACACACCAAAAACTTAAAACTGAGCATGTTACCTTCTCTTAAAGCTCTTGATTCCTGTGAATTGTCCTGTGTTTACTGAGTAGCTGAGAGATGCCAACAGTGCTTCTCCCCAGGTTTTATTGTCTTTATTTGTCAATGCCCATCTAAATTTCTACCACACTCTTCTAATCTACTTCCATGATTTCAGTTCTGCTTCTCTGCTATAGACTCCTCCCTCTGTGCCTTACATCCTACATGATGAGCCACATCCGCATGATGCTTCTGATGCCCAAATCAGCAGAAACATAACCCCATGCATAACCTGACTCCTAAGTAGTTTAGATACTATTGAATATGGCTTATCTCCTCAACTTCACCCAAGTGTTTAATTCCCAAAGTCATATGTTAGTATTATAAAGGGAGTAAGTTTTGATTAACTGTAGTGTTCACATGTAAAGTTTATACAAGTAACTAAGTTTAGATGATGTTGTCCCCATGATGGAATCCTGGTGGCTTTATGTAAAGAAGGATAAAAATTCAACACTCAGATGGACTAGTAAAGTCTCACCATAACACAATACATGATGGTGGCTAGAGCTAAGCACCATATACCAAAAGTGTTCAGACCCACACTGAAAGCCAGATTCACAGTAGTCAGAATCCATCCAGTTCAGCTTTTACTTCTGTAAAAAAGTAAATGGCCTGAAAGTTGCACAACACGCGTAAATGTGCTGGATATCAAATTCAATAACCTGAATTTAATGACCAGGACACATGTAATGAAAGAAGAGAACAGATTCCCTGAAAGTTAAAGTTGCACACACATGTGCACACATACACACATGCACACACCCCACACATATACACATATACACTCACCACACATGTACACATACATGTGCATGCACACACACATGTACACACACATGTGCACATATACACACTACACACATTCACCACACACACGTACATGCACACACACATATACACATAAACACACACACACCACACACACATACCCCCCACACCACACATACACACACATCACACACGTGCACACACACACATGGACACGCACATACACACACACACTCACCACACATACACACATATCACATACATACACCACATATACACACACATCACATACACACACATCACATACACAAGCACACACACAACATACACGCACACACATGTCAAGTGTACCCTGCACACACAGAAATAAAAATAAATCTAAAAAATCTTTGGCTGCACACACAAAACTTGAACAATGACAATATAAGTAAACTCACTAACAGGAAGAAGTAAATACTGTCAGTCCCACACCTAAATAAGAACTATAGGCGAGTAATTACTGCTGGGAGGCTGAGAATAGACTCTCCCAGGGAGGAGCCTCTTGATTGGTTATCCAAAACAAAGTAGTCAGCCTGAAACTATATACACAGAAACAATAAAAGTGGGCTCAGCAAGTTATATTTATATGTGTGTATACATATAATATATTGTAGTAATAATAACCAACTAAAAATGGGACAATGGCTATCAATTTTAGAATGGGGGTTACATAGGAGACGTTATAGGGAGGACGTGGGGAGGGGCTGGAGGGAGGAAAGGAAAAAATGGTGGTGCGATTTTATTTTAAAGTATTACATTTTCTAAATAAAACCGAAACTAAAGCATCCTCCCCCAGACACACCGCATTATGATTGTCTACAGTCTGCTTGTGAGGTATCTTTGAAATGTCATTTTCCTAACTTCAGATGCAAGGTCAAGTTGATTTGGGCTTTGTGCTAACTTCATTAGCGTCTTGAAAACCTATTCTACTTGTCAATGTCTGTCATTCTGGGGTACTTTGATCTACAAATGAAGTTCCGAGGTATCATTGATTATCCTCAAGTGATAAATAGACACACATCAAAGCTTTAGATAGATTTTTCAGATGATCTGTTCCTTTGTTGTTTCCTGCCTCCTGAATACATATTTAAGGTGTTTTTATTTTTTTTCTTACTGTTCCCTTTGGGAAAAGTAAACATTGGGTGTTATATTTTACCCAGACAAGAGATTCACTCAGACCTCTATGTTTAACTAGTCTCTGCAATTTTAAACAGGCAAATAACCCTAAAGAAGATGTTCGGATCCAGTGGCCACTCTGAACAGGATGCACAATTGTCAGAAGACACTTCTGATTGATTAGGATGGAAGAAAAACATCAGACATCTACTAAAGCCATCCATAGAGCCTAGGGCATGGCCCCAGCCAGGTGATCACACAAGCACAGAAACCTGAGGCCGCATCCCAGACCACACAGGGTTTTGCAACTCTGTGGCATGAAACAGTGTAACTCAAATTGATAATTCTAGGTTCAGGAGCTACACTGTATCAAAACAAAGTAGAGAGTTCTAGAGAAAGCTACTATGTTATCCTTTGGCCTCTGCATATGCACCTAGAGTGCACTCCCCATAGACATGTGCACACATGTGCATACACCAAAACACACAATTTTTTAAAATAAGTAATCCGTAGCATAATTAGAAGGATGGTAAATTGCTGAGACACCACAGGAAGGGAAAAAAGTATCTGAAAATGGTTAAAACTGATGGCTAAAGAGGAAAGACATTGTTTATCAGAAGGAACACTGATTTAAACAGATAGAGCAGTTAACTCAGACCTTGCATATCAGAATTTCTTCATGTGACATGCTTGTGAAAATGTCTGGCATGTAGACCTGAGACCCAAAGATTCTAAAAGTGGAATGTATGGCTAGAGACACAGGCTGTGACCCAGATAGCTTTCAGCTTCCAGGAAGGACAAATAAGAACACATATTCAAAATAAAATTCCTTCTACAGACACAACGTAAAGGAAATCTCAACCTTCTTCAGTTCCCTTATCTTATTAGATAATAAGAGAAAGTAAAGAAGTAACGGAAGTAAGATCTCCCACGATCTAAATCTGCAGCCACTGCCAAGAAAACAGAAAATGTTATTGAAATTTCTGAATAATTACTGGGCTAAAGAATTGCTCCCCAGCTGGCAACATCATTCAATTTGAATTTCATCGATAATTATAAACAACAACCAATAAATACCACTCGTCTGAAGAAATCCAACAGTGTAGAAGAGCATTCAAAAGACAAGAGGCATACTAATATGTAATAAACAGTTAACGGATTAAAGCAAAAGAAATTTATTGTACTGTCAAACCAGTAGGAAAGAACAGGCTGAGGTGGGGCATAACTCTCAAAAACAATCTTAAAAACTAGTCTGTTGGTTTTAATTGTCAACTTGACACACTCTAGAACTCTCTGAGAGAATGTTTAGATGAGGTTGGCCTTTGAGCATGCCTGCAGAGGATTCTCTTGATTTAGGTGTTATGGGAAGACCTGCCCTGGGCAGCACCATCCCCTAGGTTTGGCTCCTGAACTGTAACGGTAAACGGGGACTCTCTTTTCTCTTGATCATGAATGTGACTGCTTGTTTCCGGTTCCTCACTCAACTCTTCTCTGTGACAGACTGTAATCTGGATCTGGAAGATAAATAAGCCTTTTCTTGAGTTGCTTTTGCCAAGGTATTTGTCATTAGCCCGGAAATGAAACCAGGGAAATGAAGAACCAAAAGCCAAGGACAAAAAGATGGGTGGTCTATCCAGAAGCATGGATAACATTGAATATTAAAAACTTGACAGGAATACTTAGCTGAAAATATTTTTTCCTAACTAGCTAATTTATAAAAACAGGTCAAATATAATGCGGTCTTATTGAGGGAAAGAAGGCATGTACTTGGTAGATTCAGTATTTACTCAGTAAGCCATCCAGAGAATGGGAGAATGTATTAAATAAACATGAAAGAGGATTTTTTCAGAATTTATTTTAGTTGTAATTATATGTGTCTGTATATTAATATGCATGTGTGAGTGCAGGCACATACAGAGGACAAAGACGCTGGATCCTTTGAAACTACAGCTCCAGGTGAGCCCCAACATGAGTAGTGGGAACCAACCTCAGGGCCTCTGTAAGAGCAATACATGCTCTTATCTGCTGCACCATCTTGTGAGCCTCCTGAGAGGAATTTCAGACTTCCCTGTGGTGTTTCATTTCTTTATTATTATATGTATGTGCGCATAAGAGGAGGGGGCACATGTACCTTGGCACATGAGTGGAGGTCAGAAGACAACTTATAGAGTCAGCTCCCCACATTTATGTGGGTTCTGGGGATCAAACTCAGAGCATCAGGCTTGTGTGGTGAGTGCCTTTTCTCTGCTGAGCCAGCTCACTGGCCAGTATGCATTTGTTAAGTGTACTTCTACCAAATACTCGTGTGTTTGGTAACTATTTAAAATACAACCAACCACAAAAGCCATATTACATATAAACACATATTAGTGAGCTCATCGGAATTCCATGTATTATGAGAAGTGCTAAACACTGCTACTTTGGGCTAGGGTGTTGTAATGCATAAGCCAGAAGACATTTTAGATAGTGGAAAATAGACAACTGAAGACTATGATTCCTGAAAGACAGGGCATTCTTAAATGAGTTCTATGATTGCCTAACTCTCTGCATAGAAAAACTGGACTCAGCATGATACAGAGAACCAAAGACCTAGCAGAGTACAGTAGTTCCTCTGATGTGCAAAAGCCAAGGTCAGGAATGATATCCGATATCCATCCATAACAAAGAAACTTGGACTTGATTCAATAAACTGACACTTAATTATGTCCTCAGACATGAATGGGGACATTGCCTTTGATGAGGAACATTTCTTCTAAATTCATCACCAAAGTGATCTGTTTCTAGGCTTATCAGATACTGGATGCTGACAACAGACTTAGACCCTAGGGTACTGGAGGAAGTATGGAGAGACTGGGGTTGCTGGTCCCAGAGTGGAGAGAGCTTGTGAAAAATTCCATGCTATTTTGGAATCCAATTGAGACTGGATGTCTCATTTTAAGATAAGAGCAGACCCTAAAACAGGACTGGCCTATGGTCTGCCCTTTCTGACACCTGAAAGCGAGCTTTAATAAGATCTGGAGGATGATAAGATGAATGATCCAGGAAGACCTGACAGACAGTTCTATATTGAATTCACATTAGTCAAGTACAAATCCAAATGTGCAGGTTCATGCCCATCATCTATCAGGGAGCTTCCTGCCTGAACAAGAAGACTACTGTCTCTCTAATATATTACCCACCACATTAGGCACTAAATTAAAATTCACTAAATATACAAAAACAAGTTAAAAAGTGATCCACCATCAAGAATAAAACCATCAATGTGATTTGATCCTGAGCTAATCCAAATGTGGGGCTGAGCAGATGAAAACATTTAAACAACTGCCATAATCTTGGCAGTTTTCTGTATCCACGGGTTACACCAATATACGGACTGCAGATTCGGTCAACTAGGGGCTAAAAATATTTAAGTATTTAAAATTGTATCTGTACTGAGCATTTACGGGCCATTCTTCTTGCCATTATTCTCTTTAAATGCAATGTAGAAAGCATTTATATTGCACTATCATAAGTAATCCAGAGATGATGTAAAGGTTTGTATCAGTTATGTGCAAATACCATGCTATTCTCTACTAGAAATATGAGCATTGATAAGGCTTTGCAATCAATTCTGTATTGATAGTAAAAAATTATATGTGAAAATGATTAAAGACTTAAAGGAAAATATGGTCTTTATGGGTGAGTAAGAATCTCATCAGTGATACAGAAATAAGAAAGGATCAAATGAAAAGCCTAGGCCTTAAATGAAGAATAATTTAAAAACCCAATAGCTGGAATGTAATCACTCACTGTGTAAGGAAATAAAATGTCACAACAATAGTGTTGCTAACTAACACAATGACTCACAATCTCTGAGCTCCTCCAAGGGGCTTGGATGACCTCTCCAGTTCTGCCCTCTACAGCACACACAACTTGTCTTCTAGACTCTGGCTGGCACACTGCACCACGCTATTCTTGATTGTCATCCATGGTACAGGCATCTCCAAAATGTTCCATCTTCCACAACTAGTCTTTCCTGGGCTCTCTTTGGTGATTCTAGTGCTATCACACACACAGTGCCAAGCCTCAGCTGCTCTCCATAACCCCTTCATGCCTTTGAAACCAATACCACCTGGCTGACTCTTAAACGACCAAGTCCAGCTGCCAACCGAATATACAACCTCAGCCACTTCTGGAACACAGCCTCTGTGTGTGATCATGAGGAAACACTTCCCAGAAAACTTCAATGATGCTGCTCTCCTGTTAATCACAACTGATTCTTCAGCCCCGGCTGACCAACATCCATTGTCCCATTAAAGCAAAGGTCTTTCTTCAGTGGCTCTGGTCTCTTATTAATCACAGCTGACTCTTCAGCTCTAGCTGATCAGACACCGCAGACTCACCACGCAAAAAGCCAGAGAGTCTTTGCTTCCCTCTGAAGCTTCACAAGCAAGGCCTCCACCATCTGTACTACATTCAACATTCTTATCGTCCAGGCTCCTACAGAACAGCTCACAACGCTCTCAACACTCAGTGATTTTTCTTTCTTTTTTTAAACTGAAACTCCACGGTCCTTCCAAAAACAATATGGTCATGTCTATCACAGCAACACCCAACTATCCTGTTACTAAAGAAACAGGACAAACTCCATTTTGAAAAAGAACTCCATTTTAAACAGAACTTGACCAAGGGCTGAACTTAACTCCACTCAGTTCCATGAAGTTAAAAAAAAAAAAAAAAAAAAAAAGGCCCAAAATAGCTCAGGGCCCCAGTCAGGGCAACCCCACCCAGACACACCAACACATAGCAAGTTTCAGTAAACAATATCTATGGGGCTCCAAATATTCTTGCAACAGCTGGTGGAAACTCTCCAAATTCCTTAGACCTGAACTCCCTGCTTTTCCTTTAAAAACCCTTCACGGTGAGGGATCAGGTCCCATCTTATCCACCCACTGCTGATAAGAGTGTTAAGAGACTGGCCAAAGCCTAGGCTTGTAATCAATAAACCTCTTTGTGCTTGTATAGGATATGTGCTCTGTGATGGTCTTGTTGAGGGGCAGTGACATGGGCACAGCAGTACAAACTTGTCTTAAGAGTTACTACTGATGTACTGAAACATTTGGCTTACATTTCCACATTGTAGCTCATCAACAAAGGAACTCAGGGCAGGAACCTGGAGGCAGGAGCTAATGCAGAGGCCACAGAGGGGTGCTGTTTACTGGCTTGCTTCTCATGGCTCGCTCAGCCTACTTTCTTATGGAGACCTCAGAACCACCAGCTCAGGATTGATACCATCCACTGATGGTTCCTCCCTCATCAATTGCTAATTAAGAAATACCCTACAGGTTTGCCTACAGTCCCCATGAAGGCATTTTCTTAACTGAGGTCCCCTCTTTTCAAGTGACTTCAGCATGTGTCCAGTTGACATAAAACCATCCAACACATCACGATTACATTATTTGCTCTAAAGAAAATACAAAATGAAAAAAGTCAACTGACCTCCAGGAATCTGATGAACAATAATCTCACATAGTTTTTTAAGTCCCTAAAAGAAAGGGAGAAATATTGGAACACGAAAGAAAAACTTACATATTTTAAGAAATCACGAATAGAATGTTTCATAACATTCTGGGGCAGGAAGAAATAAAGCAGTGAGTATTAGTTCAAGAATCTCAGTAAATGTAATCGCATTTGGGAATCCTATAGTGATCCTAGTTAGTGTCTGCTGCTGCCTGACCCAGATCAGAGTCATCTAGGCAAATCTCAGTTAAGGGACTGCCTCAATCAGACTGGCCTGTTTGGGGGGGCACTTCTTTGACTATTAATTGATGTGGGCAGGTGTGGATCTAGACTCTCTATAGAGAGCAGGAGTGGGGAGAGAGGGTCCCTCCATGGTTTCTGTCTTATTCCAGCTCTGACAGTATAGGCTGTATAAAAGTATAAACCTTTTCATCCCCCTCGGTGCTTTTAGCAACAGCAAAGAAACAATGAGAACTTTCTGTTCTGGACAAAAAATGGTCAAACTGGAAGACAAATTTAAGAAAAATTAAGTCTGAAGACCCAAGACACACAAAAACCAGGAAAGGTTATAAGAAACACCAGTGACTTGTCCCTGAACCAATGGGAGGTGATGGAAGGAAAAGAGACGATAATAAATCTAAGTATGAAAAAACAATCTTCAAAGTTAGCAAATAACATAGGCATTTTGGGTAAATGCAACCCAGGAGAATACATTTCAAACAGGATTGCTTTGCAAGACATAGAAAGGTTATCTTTCAACCCAAATGAAAATAAAACAGATAAAAGTCAGTTAAAAACAAACAAACAAAAAAAAACCTATGAGCAACAGAAATAGTAATAAAATAAATATAAAATGTTATGCTTTTCTTAACGTTTTCATTCAACACCTAATCAAAAGCAGCATTGTAAAGTGAGATTTAAAACAGACATAGAAATAAATTACACAAACTAGTACATAAAGCAGAGGGGTTCTCTGTAATGAAATCACACTCACAAGGGAACAGTTATGAAGTGTGAAATGTAGAATCCAAAGCAGGCATCAGGAGGAGAAGCAGTGTGGGAAATGATCTGGAGAGTAACTGTAATGTGAGGGGGTCGAGAGCAAACAGAAGTTATCCAGTGTGAAAGAATGAAAGCACACAGTCTCATTATGTACACATGTAAGTTATATTAAACAGTGAATTCATAGGGTAAGAGCAACCACTGGAAATATCAGCATCTTAGTTTCTTTTCTATGGCTGTGATAAAATACTCCAACAAAGGCAACGTAAGGAAGAAAGGGCTTATTTCAGGTCACAGTTCAAAGTGAAGTCCACTATGATCACATCCACAGTCCGGAAGTGGGGGTAAATGCATGCTGATACTCAGCTTCTTTCTCCATTGATATGGTTCAGATTCTACTGCTCAAGGAATGGCCCTGCCCACAGTGGGCAAATCTTCCCTCCTTGAACAATGTAATCAAGATAATTCCCACAGGCACGCCCAGAGACCCTCTCCTAAGTGACTCTAGATTCTGACAAGGAGAATTTAACTGCCGTACAGGAGATGTATGATTAAGAAGGTGGTAGAGAATGTCATATAGAGAACTCACTACAAAAAAATCTTAAAGAAACACATTTCAAAACATAAGTGCATAGCCTGAGGTTATAGTTCATGGGTTGAGTGCTTACCTCCCATGCTTAGATGCTAAAGTCAATGCCCAGTGCCTAAATAAATTAGTAAATGTATATACACATACACAGAGAAGTATACAGCAAGCACCGACATTAAAATATTTGCTCTAAAAATTGCTCATAGAAAAATATAAAACCATATTTAAAAGGAGTATTATGGAATGGCACTATAGCTCATAATAGAATGCTTGCCTCACATGTGCAAGGGATTCAATTCCCAGCATAGCAATCAAAAATCCATTACCAATATCAGGTTTTATGACAAGGAGTTTTAAAGAAATGAAAAGGATGCATAACAACAATAAAATTCACCATGAATACAATAGAATATTAAAATTCATGAAGCAGAAACTGACAGAAATAAAGAAACAAATATCTTAAATTTATTTGTGTGAACAAGCTCCTCCTACCAGCTAATAAAGTGAAAAATTCTTAACAAAGGTACAAAATTTCAAAACAACATTGTAAGTCAACTTACCCAGATGATTTTTTGCAGAGCACATTCTTTTCAAGGGCTTCGAAAACATTCACCAAGACAGGATGTATACTGTGCACTAAGGTATCAATACATTTCCAAGTTGTGAACTTATTTTTATATTTCAAAGGAAGTGATGTTACTGGGCATGCTAAGGGTGTCTAGTTATTCCATCACCTCACTTTTGATGGGTGTCTCAGTGGCACTAAATACACCATCTCCATCATCCATCTTCAGAACATTTTATAATTTAGTTTTGATGAATATTACTAGATTTCTATATTAATAAAGGTCAGTGTGATGTTTCAATATAAATACAGTATGCATTAGTCTTGTAAAGCTGAATCTGATTTTACTAAAACATTAATAGTTTGGGCATGGGGGTACATACCTGTGACCCAGCACTCTGAAGGTGGAAATTGGAGAACAAAATTTTCAAAACTATTCATGACTGATTTGAGACTATTCTGGGCTAGAGACCCCGTTGGAGGAAGATAAGGAGTTGGGGGAGGTAGAGAAGAGGAGAAGAAGGGACCAGAGGGGAAGGGTGGGGAAGGGATGAAGGGGGTAGGAAGGTATTTCTGAGAAAAATGGAAAATAAACAACATACTTTTAAATAATACATGAGTTGAAGTAAAAAAAAATTACATGCTTTGAACTGCTAAATGCAAACAAAAATCCAGCTTGAAGTTTGTGTACTTCTAGGGAAGTAGTATGTAGAAGAATTTTATAGTAATAAATATATAAGTTGGAAAGCAGATTTGAAATACACTAAGTTTCTCCCTTAGGAAAGTATAGGGCAGGGGAGTAGTTTAAGCTCACAGTAAGCAAAGAAAAAATAATAAAAGTTAGAAGTCAGTGAAATATTAAAAAGGAAAAGCAAAGCTTGGTTTTTGAAAAGGTAAAATTTATAAACTATCCAAGTGTTGTCAGGTTTTTATTACTGTGAAGAGACACCTTGACCATGGCAACTCTTATAAAGAAAACATTTAATTGGGTTGACTCACTTATACTTTCAGAGGTTAAATCCATTATCATCAGGATGGGAAGCACAGTGATGTGCAGGCAGATATGGTGCTGAATTAGTAGCTGAGACTCCTACATTTTGCAGGCAACAAGAAATAGACTGAGACATTGGGGAGTGTTCTGAACAAATAAAAACTCAAAGCCTACCCCTACACTGATATACTTCCTCCAACAAGACCTAGCTTCTCCAACAAAGCCACACCTCCTAATAGTACCATTCCCTACGAGATTATGAGGACCACTTACATTCGAACTGTCACACCAAGATAACTAAGAATAAAGAGAAGATATAAACCACTAATATCAGAAATAAAAGTCTGGTTATCAATACAGATCTAATGCAATTAGAAAAACTATAATCAAGATAAACAATCAAAAACTGCTGTAGAGGAAGACACTTTTGAAAGGTTAGTAGAAATATGGGTTAGTAAAACCACAATGGAAATTAGCACATACGTTCATCAAAAAATTAAAATAAAGTTATTGAGCAAAGAAACCATGCTACTTCTTCTGAGCATAACTTCATCTAGCCATAAACTTCCGGGCATGTCCTCATCCAGACATGTACTTCTAGGCAATCCTTAGAGAAATAAATCAGCGTCCCAGAGGTGTGTGCACAGACATTTCTGCATTGTTCACAGAATCCAAGCTGTACAATCAGCAAACACATTCATCAACAGATCAATGGTTTAGAGTTTGTTTGGCCATAAAGAAAAACAAATTGTCATTTAGCAGAAAACTGCAAGGTGAAATATGTTAGATTTAGAAAGACAACTATCACATTCTCTTTAAAATTCATATTTAGAAGAGACAAAAGGACAGAAATGTAAAGAAGAAGGGTATTAGGGAATAAAGGAGACCATGATGGGGACACAACAGAGAAATAAAGAGGGTGCTGGTGATCAAAGTCTTTGTTGAATGTATGCAAATACCTTGTATGCTAATAAAGAATCTCAGTAGAGGTATGCTCCAAATAACTCAACAACAGAAGACTTGATTGCTGTGGAATGATCCTCTTGTACACTGTAAAGATTTGTCACACAAATAGGTTTAATAAAATGCTGATTGGCCAGTAGCCAGGCAGGAAGAATAGTCGGGGCAGCCAAACTGAAAATGCTGGGAAGGAGAAGGGAAGAATCAGGAAGGAGTCACCAGTCAGATGCAAAGGAAGCAAGGTGAGATTGCCATATTGAGAAAGATACCAAGTCTCATGGCTAAACATAGGTAAGAATTATAGATTAATTTAAGGGCAAGAGCTAGTTAGTAATAAGCCTTAGCAACTGGCCAAGCATTTATAAGTAATATTAAGCCCCTGAGTCAGTTATTTTTGGGAAGCAGCTGCCAGGTATTTGAGAAGAGGCAAGCTGGAGAGAAACATTTGTTTACACTTGGTAACTTTAGATTTAATGAATAATTTATTTTAAAAACATCATTAATTAAAATAAAGAAAAGAGAACATTTGAAGAAGCCCATGCTCACTAAACATTTAAACGACCAGGAAGTAAAATCTCAAAATAAGATAGATCTCCAGGCTCATGTGATATCACTGGTTAACTCTTCCAAGTAGTTAAAACAGAAGACACCAGTTCTCCACAGCCAATTGAGAATAAGGAGAAGAGAGAGAGAGACACAGAGACAGTTTGGCAGACAGACAGACAGATACACACACACACACACACACACACACACACACACACAGAGAGAGAGAGAGAGAGAGAGAGAGAGAGAGAGAGAGAGAGAGAGAGAGAGAGAGAGATCTAACTCATCTCATTCTTGGAGGTCAGCATGTCTCCCATATATTAAATGCATTTTAAGAGGTAGATTGCAGAGCGATTTTTTTTATGAAAACAGAGACACAAATCCTCAATACAACTTACCTAACAGAATCTAACAATATATGCAAAAATTATACCTTATAGGACTTAGGGGTAAAACTAAGGGCATTCAAATTTAGCATGAACTTTTTGAACTATATATAGTATGTTAACATTGACTCCTAAAGAAGTATGCACTGTCACAAACGTGCCATACAAATATAAGGCACTAATAGTAAAGGACACTAGAATCTAGGTATAAGTACCTTTCTATACTGACTAAAGAATAAGTCTATAAATCTAAGCTACTCAAAAGTAAGAAAATTTATTTACAAAATAGGATATGAGAAATGGGATTGTAGCAGGGCATGTGTATCATGCATGAAAGTGAGAAGTCGGCTAGGGGTACAGACTCGAGGTAGAGCCATAGTGTAAGGGAAGAATGGGGGATCAGCAAAAGCAAATGCATGAAAATACCATTCTGAAACTCTGAAATATATTCATTTGTGTGCTCATTTTAAAATACAGGAACACTCCTTTGAAAGAAATTGAATGCAATACTATTGTTCTGTTGCAATAAGATTTCCTGGCCCCGGGAGGCCAGAGGTTCAGACCCACAGACCTGCAGTCCCAGACCACTTAGCCGCCTACCACTGCTTAGGCCCCCAGAAATGACTCGTACACTTATATTAGCTTTTTGCTCTTTGGCCTATGGCTTAGGCACATTGCTAGCTAGTTCTTTCTCTTAACTCAACCCATTTCCATTAATCTATCTGCCATGTGGCCAGTGGCTCATCTGTGCTCCTTATATATTTCTTCTTGGCAGGCTGGGTCTATCTGACCCTGACTCTGCCCTTCCTTTCCTACCTACTCTGATTTCCCCACCTACCTTTTCTATGGTGCCTGTCATGGGCCAAAACAGCTCTTTTATTTAAAGATTCATATTCACAGCATACAGAAAGACATTCCACATCATTGTTCAACCTATATAAATCAGGAAAGTAACACACACACACATAGAGCTGGTAAAAATAAACATATCTGTGGATGGGAAAACTGGCTCGAATCACACTAGTGGTTATACAACATGCTGTGGAGATGGGTTTAAAAAGTAAATATGGACTATTAGTACTGTTGAGTTCTGTCTATAAGACACACTGAGTATTCCAATACACAGGACCTTTCAGACACTAAAAATCAAAGAACTCCTGAAAAGCAAAAATATGCTTACTGAGAAAACTCCTCTCTAGCCACAGGAGCCCATGTCACACTTGACCTTCACAGTAATCCTAGGTAGGCTACTTTCCCCCTTACTTTGAGTAAGTACAAGCTAGAGGCAAAATCAAGGTCAGGCTGCCTGAGACATGATTACGTGCCTGGTGGAGAAGGTAGACCAGATGGTGACACTGCATCATTAGATAACTGTGACCACATCTCAGAGATGGATACTGGCCCACGCTCCCCGTGTTTGATCATTACTAACTGATGTCCTTGGCTGGAGGGAATTCCATGGAAGGACAGAGATCACTGCTAAGTGCCCTTGACTTCTTTGACCACTGAGATTTCTCAGGCAGCCTGTGTGCTGTGGAATTTGGGCCACTTGATCTAATCAGAAACTTTGCCCTCCCTCCTTTCAGGGTCAGCCAGAGGTAATTTGGCTCCCCTCTGTCTGCCCCCATTATCTCTTCCCTGGGGGATTAACAACCACTTCACTGCACAGCTGCTAGAAGCAGGGCTTATTAATTAAAATTTAAAAGAAAATCGTTTTATAAGCCTTTGCATTAGACTCTACAGGAGCAACTAACTTCAAGAGATTTCAACTGTTTGTCAAAAAAAAGAAAACTTTTTCAAAAATCATATTTATATTTATTCTTTGAAGAAACCTTTTCCCCTCTAGACTACATTAGCAGCATAAAGTCCATTTCCTAAGCATATATATCAGTAATCAAACCATAAAGCCAGACATTAAGGCAGAACAATCTTGCTGTATATAGCACTTGGAAATTTCCCCAGAACATTAAAAAGGAATCATATGGGGAAAGTAAGAGCCAGGATATCAAATTAAAGAAGAAAACAATACACTGAAGAATAAACAGGACAATTTAAGATAATGACCAGTCCATTGTCTACTTTCATCAGGTGCCAAGACAACTTTGGATGAGCAGAAACACATTTTTAATGTTTTCATTTATGAGCCTTTAAGTCAGAAATAAGCAAGCTAATGGCATGTGTTATAGATGTCTGCCTGGCCAAATCCCTTTCTTTTGTCAAGATGAAAAGAGGTAGAGTGACTTTCTCAAGGGCACACAGCAAGGCAAAGGATTCACTGCTAAACAAGACTACTTAGGAAACCTGGGCAGATGGCTTAGCTGGCCAAACACTTGCCCCCAACGCATGAGGACCAGAGTTTCAGTCCCTGCACTTAATGTGCAAACCAGGATGTAACAGTTGAGTTTGTAATTTCAGCATTGGAGAAGAAGATCTATGGGATCCCTGGAGCTGAATGGCCAGCCACTCTAGCAGAATTGGTGAGCATCCAGTTCAGTGAGAAACACTGCCTCTAAATATAAGATGAAGAAGAGAAACTGAGGAAGACACCTGCATATCGGCCTCAGGCACATGCACAAGTACATGTGAACAGGTCCACAGGCATGCACCACACACACATGTACACTTTAGAGATTCAGTTTCCACATTGATATTTTCAACTTCAATCTACTGGAACCTGTTACCCTGAATGATGGCTCTAGAAGACTGTCATATACAGTCTCAAACATATGAATAACTGTGAATGTGACAGTCCTGGAGCTTTTTAATTTTAGGAGAATTGAGGAAGAAAATTAGAAATCTTCTGAGCCTGGCCCCACAGCCTCTTTGTTTGAAAATCTGGTTGAATTTTGCTAATGCCTTCACATTTAGCAACTGAAGAAAAAGCCTTGAATGTTAAGAGACTTACCCACCAACACAGCCATCCTACTGCAGACTGGGATTTCATATAACTCCAGCATTATTGAAATGTCTCAGCCAGTAGGATGGGGGTGTTTTTTATTGTCATGCAGGAGACACAGAGCTGAAAATTAATACTGTTGTCCCACAGCTGAGAACAAGATGATTCCAAAGGAATATAGTAGAGATTCTGAAAAATCAGCTAGAGGCTGGGGCACAATATCTCCACTGTTGTTACTCCACAGTTTGACAAGTTCAGACCGTAAGATCAAAAGAAGTCACGTGGTTTTCTCAAGAGTAAATCTGCAGAGAGAAAGATGGAGAAGGGCATCATGGGCAAGTCAGCACCGAGTCTGCAGGACAGTCACAGGACACAGGTGATAAGAAAGAGTTGGGGAAAGTAGCGACCCTTTCAATACAGTGTAGCCTGGTGAGAAACTATGGCATGGCAGAGCTTAAGAGAGACAATGGTATTCAGTATTTCCAACTCTGTGTGCCCAGTACACTGAGCCCTTATGTAACTACAGCTTTTGTGTATACATGGTAGCATTTCTGGCATTTTTCCAATAACACTTGGCTCTACCAGTTCTATGAGAGTGTCCAAAGATATCCCCTCCCTTCCCTACCAATTTTACTTACACCAGTAAGAACCAGATGTCATGACTTCTACTTAGGACAAAGAGTAGGAGAACAGGCAATTGTGAGAAAGACAACAGCTTCTGTACAGTCTACTACCATGCCTATTATTGTTTTGCTTCTCTTTGAGTCGGGTCTCTATAGCCCAGGCTAGTCTTAAACATCCTATGTCCTCAAAAATGACTTTGAACTTATGATTCTCTCTGGCTTCCACCTCTGTGTGCCACCACATCTGGCTCCATCTGCGCTTCTTGCTGGCTCATCACTTTGCTTTTATAAGCAGCTCTGTTTATTTTGCATCTCAAGAAACTCACCAGTTTCAACTACACTCCTATGAATTTCAGTAACCTCACCAAGTGTGCCAACCACAACTGTAAACACATACACACACACATTCATACACACACACACCTGTTCATATACACATACACACGTTCATGCTCACACACACTCATGCACACACACACACACACACACACACACACACACACACGCTCATGCACACACAAACAAACACACAACGCTGAGATAATCTGAGATTTATATGGATTCTTTCTCTTCTACTTCTCCTCTCTCCCTCACCCACTTTTGGGGTAAATCATATAAAGACAGGATGTGTGCAAGGCTTCTGGATCATCTCTGCTCCTTTCCTCTTGTTTA
Source organism: Phyllotis vaccarum (assembly GCA_033318265.1). Lineage (NCBI taxonomy): Eukaryota > Metazoa > Chordata > Mammalia > Rodentia > Cricetidae > Phyllotis > Phyllotis vaccarum. Next base: position 75,680,345 of record JARWLC010000016.1, on the reverse strand, counting down.
TTCCTAATGATGTATCTGAAGACCATTGGTGAGCTCATGTACCAGGACTTTATTCCTTTCTGTTCTGGAGAAGGGTCTCATGGAATGAGCAGACCACATTCCAACTCCCTGTGACTACGTGGAGCTGTGCACAGAGAAACCACAGCAGCAATTTTGAGCACGGCTTCAGGCTGGAACCAACTAAGCACTCTTTTAAAGAGATGTCCACCTATGATTTTGTACATAATGACTTTTGAATGGGCTTGAAGGTCTCAGGGCATTCGTTGGCTGTAAAACTTCTCTGGAGACACTGTTCTGCAGAATCAAAGACCATTTGCTTCTCTGAGCATCCCTATTCCCATTCTGGATCAGTACTGTGGAGAGTTGGTCTTATTAATTCTTAGTTGAGCTTGGCCAAGATCTGCCTGAATGTGAGTACCAAGGTTCAGCATCTCATTTGGCCAGCTTGTTAGGATCAAGCCTCCCTCATCTATCCAAGGTGCTCCTCAGGCTCCTTGCACAGTTTCCCCCCTTTTTAGCAATCAAAACCCAAAACAGGACCCCTTAGTCTGTTCTTCAGTGAGACTCCTAATCCATCTCCCTCTGTGGGAAGTGTGACCTTCAACTGCTCTAAGATGGCTTCTTTGGACTTTTCCTTACTCCAAGGTGCTCTGCCCACTTTGATTTTCTGTTTATTGCCTGTTTCACTGGGTTAATGAGCGAGAAGAGAAAAATTCAGCTCACGGTGGCACTGCCTGCCCAGTCACCCCATCACAGAAGTGTATTATATCTTTATTTCAGACACTGATCCACAGATAGGTTAATTGGTCAAGGTCATGCAGCTGTTAATTGCTGATCCAGTACTTTAACTAAAGTGTGCTTTGTCCTCCAATCTGCCTGCTTCCCTCCATCCTGCATATCTGCAGAAATGTTTCTATGTTCCTTTTAAAGTGCAATTTAATTGTAAATACGTTCTTGCAAAGCTCATTCCGTCTCTCTCATTTTCTCTTTTCCTCCCTCACGCTCATAATCATTAGGAAGGTTCATTCTGCTTCTAAGTCTTCTTTGCCTCATGCTAAAGGTCTCTTTCCAAAGAAGCCGGTGGAGGTGCCCTGGAGAGCTGCATCCCTGTCCTGATACCCTCCCTGTTGGGTCTTTGGAGTCTGAGCAAAGCATTAGCCTAATGCTATAAAGTCTCCCACCTTGCTTCAGTCAGCCCTCAGCCTGCAGACCCTCACATCCAAGGGAAATGCAAATAATAGGAAAGCTGAATTTTTCATCAAATAAACAGTTGGATTCGGTTGGAGTCTGGTGAGCAAGGCAGGGCATTGCTCCATTTTAAGCCCTTATCGGAGCCCAGCAAATGCTTCCTCCAAATGTGTGACTTAGTTAAATTGACTGCTGCAGGTAGAGCGGTGATATGAAGTCATCCTCTCGGGGTCTCATTCCAGAGCATTTGTATAAAAGCTCTCTTTGGCCAAGTGTCAGCCGGCCTGGCTGCTGAGAGACTTTCCTGAGGTGAAATTTCACTGAGTCTGATGTGTCTGCACGTGTATGAGTTTTACTCCCAACCCTGTGCTAAATCTTAGACCACTATGTACAAAGTATATGGCCTTACTCAAATTATAACACTTATTTGAGTGACAGATGGCTGCCATCTCTACATATTTATTTCTGCCTTTGCTTTATGCATTCATTCAGAACTTATGCCCATCTTCTTTTGGCTAGAATAGTATAGAGCACCACAGCTGAAGGAAGCCATTTTTTTCCTGCCTATGTCTGAAGTGTGGGGAGAGGAGAAATATATAAAATCACATTGAGTCAATAGAATACAGAGCTTTGCCAAGGATCACTGTTCATAGAGAAAGCAAAACAGGCAGGCATGAAACAGAATGAACCCAGACATGGGCATCTAAGGAGAAATTTGGTCTGTGGATGACAAGAGTTTGAGCATGCCTTGATATTTGAAGAGAACATTGCCTTGCCAACAAACAGAAAGTCATCTTCTGAGAAAGTCCACAGTAGTTCCACCATACTCGGTGGATAGTTGACCCAGCCAGTATTTATTTGATGTATTTTAAGTTTTAAATGTTTAGTTATTGAAATATTTGTGGGAAGGTGTGCCTATCCATGTCTACATCCCCAAGGACATATGTGAGTAGAAGCCAAAGATCAAACTTATTTGTTTTTCCTCAGAAATTTCCCACCAACCTTTTGAGACATTGTCTCTCTCTGGAACCTGGCACTCAGAGAATCAATAGCCTCACTGGCTACCAAGACCCAGGAACCATCTTGTCTCTACCCCACCCAAGCACTAGGATCACAAGACCATGCCAACATATTTACCTTTCTTACATGGGTGGCATCTCCCAAACTTCCCAGCTGGGATTTAATCCAGGGTGGTTGGCTTCCAAGGCATGCTGTGTTTTTCAAAACGATGCAGATTTCTGTGAAAGCCATGAAGCACTTGGTATAAACCCACAGGCTAATACCTTCTTCTAGAGTCAGGTCAGGCTCAGCATTTCTTGTAAAGTTTCTTGGGTTCACCTCTTAGGAAACCCTCCTGTACTTTCTCTGAACCACGGCTCTAGGCATGTACCTTTCTACTTAATCTCTTAACTCTATCATGCAGATGTTGCTTTTAACCTGCAATTCTTTATAATAATATTTTGATTTATTTTTTTGAATTTTTCCTTACACTTCTACAAGGTATTTTAATCATACCCATCTGCTGCTTTCTCCCTCAAATGCTGTCACTCCATCAGTGATTGCTGAGGACTGAGACAATCCATTGGTGCCTGTAGGAGAACTAAATCCTTATCTTCTCAAAAATAAAATAAATAAATAGTACGAAGGGAAGAAGAATACGATATGCTTCTGTATGGATGTTTAGAAAGTCAGATGTAGCTTTATAAAGGCTTTGCCTCTAGGAACCCAGCAAGAAGGGAGACCTGAAGACAAGAGGAACCATGTAAAATGTAAAGTCAAACTGTTCTGAGATTAAAAAAAAATAACAAGTTAGGAATCTGTCAGTGACCATGACAACAGCACATTGGTGTCCTGTGAGCAGAGCTGGAGCTTTCTCTGACCCTGTAGCTCACGAAGGAAGATTATTACTGTCCACACCAGCAGGGGAGAGGTCAGAGATAGGAATGGTGGTCTCAATGAATGAGGAAACACCCTGTGCTGTCTCTGGATGTGAACACAATATCCTCCTCACAAAGCAAATCCTCCAGGAATGTTCTCTCTGTTATCATTTGCTTGGAATACTCCGTGGAGCTAACAGCTATATGTATAATGACAGGCATGTTGGTGTAACAGTGTAATGCATCCACTTGGACACATAATGGGGACTTAGCAATTTTGTGTATGGAAAAATTAGTGACTGTTTTCCTCCAAATGTGCTAATTTTTTAGCTGTGTGTTGACTTTATTTCTTAATTAAAGCATCTCTAGAATAGCTATAAAGATATGTTAGCTCATTAGAAAAGAAAAATCACAAGGAATTGTGCCCACCATGCTACGAAGGAAGATATGTTGACATTAAGGAAGAAAACAGAAGCATTAACACTATCCAGGGAGCATCTCCATTCTCTCATACATGTGGAGAACATTATGGTCTGAAAAGCAGTGTGCACAGCGTGAGTTTCTCCAAGGAGGGTTTGCTTTGAGCATAAGGCATAAGGCTTACTCATTTTAGCAGCTAAGCATCTCCCTGGCCCTTACCCACCACCAATGCAAAAAACAGCTAGTCAGTTCCCACTGGACTGGGGATATTCTGGGAGGTGAGCTGTGAGGTGGCGAGGTCAGGAATGTGGGGGTCCTACATGCCCCTCCATGGAGTTTTTTGGTTATAGGAATCCTTTGAGAAACAAGGATGTGTACTCTAAGAGAACAATGCCAGGGGCTACCTAGGAAAGTGTGGGACAAGAAAGACCCCTGGGGCCATGTATCAAATAACACACCAGATTCTCACTACCACCCCCAGGGGCCCATTAATTCAATTTTACAGAAATGTAAGCAATATTCTTGGAAATACAGAAAAAAATAGAGCAGGGAACAGACACGCGTTGCTCTGACTCACTCCTAATGGTTTATCACAAGTAGCAAATGGATTGTATCATTTTCATAACTGCTCCCCTCTTGTTAGACAGTTAGAATACATTGTTCTTTTCACCATTGTAAATAACGCCACAGTGAAGCGAGGTGGGTTTTTTTTTTCTTTCTTTCTTTCAATACCAAAAGATAGATTCTGAATTAAAAGGATGGTATTTTTAAGGCTTTTGATAGACGTTGCCAAACTGCCTTCCAAAGGCTAGTAGCAGCCACTCACATGCTTCCAACCATATATGAGTCTCTATTTTACCACATCCCAGTCAATCCTTCCCCCTCTCCCCCTCCCTCCGTCCCTTCACCCCTCCCCCTCCCTCTCTAAAATGATACACAGTTTTCAACTAAACATAGCATCTCCGTTTTTATTTTTATGTCTTTGATTACCAACAGGCTTGAACAGCTCCCCTTACGTTTTGCCCCTCCCTTTGTTGCTTTCTGAGTTGTATTCTTCTCTTTTTTTGTCTTCCTTTCCCGTCTATTTTAGCTTTCAGGATCTTACTGGTTTATAAGCTCTTTATGTTAAGACTATTAAGCCTTGGTTCGTCATCCTTGCTTAGAAAATTGTACCATTTTACTTCTTTTTAAGATTTGTGAAGGCGAAAACGTTCTCTAAAATACAATTTGATCTACCAGCTCAACATTCTGTGATATTGTCAGCCCAGTCTTTTCTCATTCTATACTTTGGTTTATGTTCACTTTTATTTTATTCTGTTGCTTATTTGTATTTTAAAACAATCAGCCCTTTACTCTGGCAGTTTGAGGACGTCCTTTTCTCTCGTTATCAGAGTTGACTCTAACGTAGGATGAACATGAATTTTTGCTAAATTGCAAACCAACATTTGCCTCAGCATTATGTATGGTATTTATTGTACTGATGCCTTGCTGTTCCCACAGTCCTATCCTCACCGAGGTCTTGTTCCTCTGGGTGGCTGTTTCTGGTCCTTCCCTTTTGGAGCTGTGCAAAGGCCTCTGCCGATGTTCTTTTTTCTCTGTTCCTCCCACAGCCACCTACTGAGTTTCTCTTCCAGCAGAGTCCCCAGAGATAGCCTTGGTCTTCAGAAGAGGAAGCCTCTTGAAAGCTTTTGTTTTTACCTCTATTTTTCCTTTGCAATGGCAACCTGCACTCGGGGGTGGGGGGCGGTTGGTGAACAAATTCCCCTTGAGATGCATAGCCTAGGCCTGTGTTCAGGTGAAGCTGCTGTGTATCTGAAATGGTAGACATTGTTGACAACAAAAATATCCTTCTCTAGAACCTGGGCAAGCCACGGAGCTCCATCTTAGTCCAAGACAGGAAGAACTCAGTCGTCTTCCTGAAAAAGAAACCAATAAATGACACAGAAAAACCAAACCAAGCCAAGAACAACAATTTTTTTAAAAAAGAAAAAAAAAACAAAACCAGCAATGCATCCAATGCTTAAAAATATGAAACTAAGTTAGGGATCGGCCCAAGAAGGGAGACAGAAAGGAGAACAGGGCTACTCTTCCCCCAGAAAGCTGACTGACACTTCTAAGCGAGGGTAAACAATTGCTTTGAGACATAAGCATAACACATCTCGGGGATCAGTCGCCTGAGTGTGGCAGCATGAACAATTATTCTAAAACAGCACACGCACTTTCTTCCCTGATATCTGGGGAGCAGAACTGGATCCCTCTCTATAACATAATACATAATGTAAGAACATAAATTCTGCTTACATTTCTCCTTTGGAAGTATGCAGAGTGCCTTCTGGTGCCCAGAACACTTTCTCATGGGGTGAAGGCCCCATGAAGGCACCAGCTTGACTTCTCTGTGGTTGTGTTCAATGAGCTGTGTAGGAGTTATCTTCAGCATATGGTCTTGCTGTCAGGAGAACAACCTATAGCCATGGCAACAGCTCATGCTTTGGGGGGCATCTCGTGGGACCCCTTTGGCCAAAAACTCAGTTAGACGTTAACCTATTCCTGGTACTGAAAGATTTATTTGGTGGCAAGAGATGACCATTTGGGACCTGGTCTCCCCTCTTTTGGGTGTCCTGCCTGCAGGCTACGCTGATGTAATGGCTGCACAAAGCCTGCGGGAGTCACTAACCATTGTCTGATTTGATGTAAAGTCCACTCCAGCAGATGGAACTCACTGCTTAGGTGACCAAGAACTTGAGACTAGATAGCCCAGAGACCTAGGAGAGAACCACATAAAGGAATATAACAGTAAGACTCCTGCTCACATTCTGCTGTATTCATAGATCAATATCTCACTCCGCCACAATTAGAGAAGATTCCTTTTGCAGAAGATGGAAACGATATAGGCCCGTAGCCAGAGATTATTCAGGGAGTGAAAGACCTTGGAACACTCAGACCTTGTCCTTATTATATCTCTCCCCTCAGGGAACCTTTGACAGAGCCAGAGGAGATGGAGCACACCAGAAAACAGGCCTTCTAAACACAAGACCAACACACATATGAACTCATGGAGACTAAGGCAGCATGACAGAGCCTGGGGTGGTCTGACTAGACGGCATCCTAGAGCTGAGGAAAGAGGTGGACGGTGCCCCCACCCTAACCCAGTAGCAATCTCTTGATGACTGCTTGCAAATGAAAATTTAGTTTTCTCCAACAGAGTCTCCTGGGGGAAACAAACCTTCGTTCTTAAGGATAAACTGCATTGCCAGCAATTAGATGGCCAACTGAAAATGAACTCTACAGCAACCTTGGAGATTTTCATCTCATAATGTCAGGGCTTTTTTTTTTTCTTCTTTGTTTTAATTTTATTTTCAAAAGTTTTTTTTTAATTATTTTCCCCTTCTGGTCCTTTGTGTATATATTATAGCTTCCAGTTTCATGTTTCCATGGGGTTCTTGAGTGTGCGAGTGAGTTTCTCATCTCTCTGTCTGTCTGCTTCTTGCCTTCTCCTCTCTTTTCCTTCTGTTTGTTTCTTTTGTCCGTTTCTTAGGAACTTTGGTTTATCTTTTGCCTCTGAACCCAGAAGGTTGCCCCCCCCCGCCCCCCCCCCGCCCCCCCCGCCCCCCCCCCCCCGCCAACAGTCCACTGTTTGGGGGAGGGACCAATGTCTAACCCCTCCCCACTATGTTTCCCCCTGTTTCTTTAGCTGCAGCGTCTGTCACACATTCTGTGATGGTTTTCTGTTTACTTCGGTCTTCAGGCAGGCTCTCGCTATGCAGCGCAGGCGGCCGGGAAATCACAGTCCTCTCTGATCAATGTCCTGGTTACAGACACGGACCGCGAGGCCGGGTCATTAGTGCATATTCCGATGCTTTGTATACTTGGCAAATATTTGAAGGGGGCAGGAAAGGAGGGGAGAAGAGAAAAGAAGGGAAGAGGAAGGGAGGGGCTTAAGGAGGAGGGGGAGGAATAGGAGGACTATTGCTCTTTCTTAGATGCTTCTCAGCTGATCTCAGACGGTCTCTGGGAATATAACTTAGCTTTCATACACAAGGGTAATGCTCTCCCCGGTCTTGGACTCTGTGGCTAGTATGGATAGTAAATGCACTGTTCATTCTACTTGACTTCCCTTTCCTATACCAAGAACCATCCATTCAAAGCATAATGATAGGAGGAGAATCTTCTGCAGCATAACTCAATGTTAGAGACAAAAGAAGGGCAGCTCTTTAGCATAGAGAAACGAGAGAAGCAGCACCAGCGGTAAAGGCTTTGTTGAATTTTGGATGCTTCAAGAACCCTTGGTCAGAAAAGCAAGGGGTATTCTGCCAATTTTTCTCTGCACCCAAGATTCAAAACATCCCTCCCCTTTCTCCCTCCCATCTATGTCCTGGAAATGTTTGTAAATAATGACAGCTGGATTAGGGAACAATACATACCAGGTGCATAAAAGGCTCTGGGAGTCAAAACTGTATCTCTGGTTATATCAGTATGTGTGAAATTATACATATAAAAAAGGCCACTTTAAGGGAAATTTTATGCTGCATTTAGTGGCACACATATGTAATCCCAGAAGTCAGGAGGCAGACAAGAGAGAATCAGGAGTTCAAGGTCAGACTGAACCATACTGCACTACACTTTCTCCAAAATATTTAAAGAGTTGAAGTGATAATTTTCTTAGAAAACAGATAAGTCTATAAATAATATCTTTCTAGTTGCATATCCCAGACTCTTTGCTTAGAATTATTTATAGACTTCCAATAAGCTCTCCCATTGTAGACAGGTCTTATATACCCTTACACTGCCTTGGCTGAAATGGTGTCTTATAAAACTCTAGTTGTTGCTCAAACATATGAGATGGGGACAGGCACAGTCACAAAAGAGAGTTTGTAAATAACCATGAGGAATTACAGGTTCCTGATAACAGAGTCTGTGGCTACTAGCCACAAGCACTGTGACCATAAACATCCCAGATAACATTACTTGTCAGTTCTCATCCCCAAAAGAAACAGCTGAGGGAGGTGTTTGTGGGAGAGAATAGGTGGGTCAGGTTTGGGGAAATGACATGAAGGCTCTAGAAATTAGTATAAGAGACAGGTGGTAGGTGATGGGAATGGTTATGTTGAAAGGCAGCTTAAGGCAAGCAAGCATGGGTATCTAAGCATGTATATTCAGAGAGAGAATTAAGAAGATCTTTATCTGGTGGCTGTGGAAGTTCAAGGCATGGTGTGAATTAGAAAGGAAGAAAATGGAGAGAAAGCCAATGTGCCTTCCATAACCTCAACTACATGAGCAAGGATTGGCTCATATTCCTTAGCGGGGCAGCCACAGAAAATGCAGCATTAACATCCCGTTCATGCCGGAAAGACCTGCTAGTTTGGGTGTGGCCAGCGTCTCTCCTCCCATCCTTAATTCAGCAACTGTGTTTGAAAACCTGTTCTCTGAACCAATCTACCAAAGTTCACCATGGAGAAAACTGGAAAAAGAAATATAAAGAAGATAGAGAGCTTGACGTTTAAGAATCCTCTGGCTAACTGGGTGAAACTGCGAAGCATTACATAAGGTAAGGACTCCAGTATGGATGGAGTGAAGGAAGAGTCGGCCATCACCAAGGTGTCTGGAAAAAGACAGAGGTGAGAATTATCTAGAGGGCTGCATGGATGCCAGCATATGGAATCCTACCCTTTGGGTAGGTTGTTGTTCACCCCATCTTTTCAGGCACAGAGCATATCAGAACTAGTTTCTTCATTGGTGATTGACAGCCTGTGGTTTTTGCTAGATTGTTTCGGGGCATTCGAGGGTGGGGAAGTGTTGTTTTCCTCTCTGTCTAAGTCTCAAAGAGAACTTCTGTCTCTTATCTACATTTTCCAAGACTCTGTTCAGAGGGCCCACCTGGGCTGACTGATTTAATTAATGTCTACATTATCTATCTGCTGCTTTTGAAGCTGTTGTCTTGCTGTTGATATTAAAGCTGTGCTATAGCATGCCTAAAGGCTAGTTTTGCCAGCAGACTTCTATCCACTCCCATCCTCATCCACAGAACAAAGGAAGTGAGAGATGTTTTGATTCCTGGGAAATAATTTATTTTTTTCTCCTAAGAAATTTGACAAATATACATTCGAATATCAACAATTCTGTATCACAAATCTCACTCTCTTTGTCACAGTCCTCGGAGGCTCATGAAAGCCAGAATCACAAGTCCACATGTCCCATCAGGTTGCAGAAAGTAATCATGTCCAAAGCCTTCATCTGGTGAACACGTGTATTATTGCTCTGCCAGCTTTTTCCAAAATGAAGGTAAAAATGTGTCTGACACTTTGTTGTTGTCATGAGCAAAGTCCTGAGACAAAAGCTTAGGAGGAAAAGATTGATCCGAGCTCTTGGCTTTGGAGGGTTTGGCACGTTGGTGCTTGGTCTTACGAGTTGGACTATTCCATCATAGTGAGGAAGTACAGCTGAGTTTCTGCCTTTCTCCTGCTAGAAGGATCAGAGAGGACAGAAGAGACTGGAGAGCTTATATAACCACCTAAGACATAACTTCAGTGACCTATTTCTCTGAATAGTCCTTCTGAAGCCCCTGTAATCCCCCAAAAGACTACCACATACTGAGATCACACCTTCAAACATGGGTTTATGTTTAAGTCATTATACAAAACATTGAAAACAGTGTAGTGGGTTATAAGGAGGACCATGATGAACATAATTATACTACCAGGGTTGGGGGACCAGTATTTATTGGTCAAATTCAGAAAAAAAAAAAACAAACCTCAAGAATCCCCATTAACTAGACAAAAAACTGGTGAGAGATTCTCCCGATCTGGAAAAGCAGAATTGAGTATAAATCTAACTCCAATATTTACTATCCAAGTTCATGTCAACGTCTAGCAGAAAATTTGAATGTTGTGTCCACCATTGTCAGTGTTACTATTTCCCACAATCATTATCAATAGCAACACCTAAATCATGACAAATATCATCAAAACCATCACTGTCATCATCATCACGAGCAGCATCAGTATCACCACCATCAGCATCATCCTCTGTTCATGACAAGTATCAGCACCACCATCATGATCATCATCACCATAAAAATCACGATTAATTAGCATTACCACTATTATAATCATCATCATATAATACCAGTCAGTAACCTTTTGGACTAAGAATTAATTAATACTATTACTGTATGGACCATCCCAGACAACCAAGCCCTTTACTCAAGGGCATAGACAGCGTAGTGTTGTTCTATCACATCCTCATTTCCAAAGAATGTGCTGAGTTCCCAGTAACAAATATTATTACATAGATGAACAGGTAGATAGGACTTGGGGCTTACTGAGCAATACACTTTAGAGCCTGATTTTTAACCCTCAAGGAAGCCTTGGGATATTTCCATTTCCACCTCTAAGCTACTGTTATAAAGGTCCTGCAAAGTTAAGTAACTTTACAAAGGGCAGATCATTAAGAACTGGCAATGGCAGTCCTGAAACATAGATCTGCCCAGTGATTATTTCACACAGTGTTGGTTCCATAATGAGCCAGAAAGTGTGCTTATATGGAATCTTGCTTACTCTGAATAATCCAAGTAATCAAATTCTTACTGCCTCCAAATAGGGTAGAGGAGCTAGGATTTGGGAGTAAATGGCAGATGGCCCAATGGTGTGTCAACAACACTAAATTACCTGGCATTCAGGCTGCTGAGATTTTCTAGTCAAATTCTAGCCACTTGCAATTAAGAGAGTAAATTTTTTTTTTCCATTTGAAAAAACTAACCATCCAAACAGGGCATGCTGAGAAATCTGGTCATGATGTTATTTGCACAGGCTGCTTTTAAAATCTCTTCAAAGAAAATGACAAACATAGGCTTAAGTCACCAATAAAAGAAGTATTTAAACTGGGTTTTCTTCCAGCATAAGGAGCAGATTTCAGCAAGGGGAGGGGGAGCTAGCTTTCCAGCTGAAAAGATCAAATTATTAGGGCTTTTAGGGGGGCACACAGCGGTACCATATGGAGATGGCACTCTCTGTAAATGACACCTGGGCTGTTTCTCAGAACCACAGTATTTAAACTGGTGTAACAATGCCTCAAGGAAACAGTAACCCATAGTCGTCCACTCCATGGAAAACTATCAAAATGCTGTTCTACGGATAACAAACCAGCACTGGAGAGATGTTACAACTGGCAAACTGCTTTTCCTATCAGTCGAGGAGGACCCAGTTCAGTTCCCAGACCCATGTGACAAGCCAACTTCCCAAAGCAAAACAAAGGTTTCTTTTATTCAAGCCCAGACAAGGGCCTCATTCAGGACTCCAATACACTGGGTGAAGGAGGAAGCTCTGAGCCCTGATTATAATGGGCTTATATAGGGAAAGCCAGAAGCAGGGAGCTGTATGTCTTGGTGTTCTAGGATTGGGTAAGGGGACATAGCGTGAGGTAATCTTTTAAAATTATTGGTCAGGCCATAGGCATGAAACTGCTAACAAGTTGGCAGAATGTCTGTAGGAAACCATAGGACCATGACAGAATTTATGGCAGGGATATAGGTATCTTCAGGGCCATCTGGCCTTTGCTACATTTTATTTCCCATGCATCCTGTTTGACCGTATCTGGGATTTTTATTTTGAACTCCGCTGTCACAGCACATTTTGGGACTTGAGTTCAGTCCTGGATCACCAGACGCCTGAAAATGGAGGCCTGTTCTCAGAATGGTACTGGTTTGCTCTTTCAAAAATAAGCTGGGTGCTGCGGTCTCCCCTTGCATCCCCAGTGCTGGTGAGACAGAAACAAGTAGCTCTCTGATATTCAGTCATAAAGCAGGCAAATTGGTGAGTCCTAGGTCACTGGCAAAGCGAGTGGTGGAGAGTAGTGTGTTGGCTGGAGAGATGACTCAGCAAGTAAGAATCCTAACTGCTCTTCTAGGTGATGGGGATTTGAGTCTCAGTTCCTACATGACACTTTAAAATCATCTGTAACTCCATTTCCCACGGGCCTAATACCCACATATGGTCTCTGCAGGTATTGCATGCCCTTGGTGCATAGATACACATGCAGTTCAAATACTCACACACATAAAATAAAAATAAATAAACCTCAAACAAATTAAGGTAGATGACATCATAGGCAAGGCATCAAAAGTTGGCTTCTTGCTTGTAAATGCACTCCCACATACATGTGAAACTACACACACACATATACACACACACATACACACACACATGCACACACAGAGACACTCGTATACACATACACACATATGCACACATATACACGCACACAGAATTTACTCAATCACACTGATTAAGAAGTCTGGGTTTGAGGGATAGTGACTATGGTGGTGATTATAATAATACCATGATTGTTGATCATGTGACAACCAGAAATACCCCCCTAGTTACCACTCCTGGGGTTTCTTTTCAGTACCTGGAAGGTTTGTTATTATTAGACCAATCTCACTGATCTGGAATGAGAGTCCCAGAGGTTAAGTAACTTGCATGTAATTAATAAGAATAAGCCAGATGCTACTTAGACCAGCTTAATTACATTCATTACCCCATGCGCAGCATCCCCAAGTCAGTCTCCAGGGTTATAACAAAGCATCTTATATCAGTAGCAATAGTGCTAAAGAGGAAACCTTCTCTCCTACAAAACTTTCTAAATGGGCATAGATTTCCCGGTAGACCATTTATATACTGATGTAAATTTTAGAGTTGAAGGTGTGTGTGTGTATGTGTGTATGTGTGTGGTGCATGCGAGTGTCTGCATATATGTAGGCAGATGCATGTGTGCATGTAGAAATCTGGTGTCACTTTCCACTCAGTTTTCACTGAATCTGGAGTTCAGTGATTTGGCAAGGTTGGGACCTGACTGTCACCACCTCCTTTCCACTTACATTACAAACAACAACCACAATGCCCAGAATTTCATGGTGATCCAACCTCAGGTTTTCATGCTTGCATAGAATGTACTTAATTTACTGAGCCTTCTCCCCAAAGTTCTTTTTGGTGGTTTTTGTTTGTTTGTTTGTTTGTTTGTTTGTTTGTTTTGGTGTTTTCAAGACAGGGTTTCTCTGTGGAGTCCTGGCTGTCCTGGAACTGACTCTGTAGACCAGACTGGCCTTGAACTCACAGGGATCTGCCTACGCCTTCCACATGCTGGGATTTAAAGGTGTGTGCTACCCTTAAAGTTCTCAGCAACTGGTCTAAGGGCACATCAGGTTAATTGATATATGGGCCCAAGAGTCATAAGTCTACATATTTTTTTCCTGTATAAAGGATCACCACCTTAATTAGATGCCCAAGGGTCTGAGACATCCTTACCACAACGGAAGGGCTTCAATCCCTAGGAACTTCAACCACAAACTCTCCTTCCTGTTCAGCAAGCCCATGTCACAAATGTTCAGGAAAGTAGCATTCATTCATTCATGTGTTCATTCTTCTCTCATTAAAGTCTTTTAAATTCCTTTACTTTATGGTGTGCTTTATGCATGTGGATTCAGAGACAAATTAAATTTTAAGGAGATTTGTTGCGTGCACTTCCCCTGGTGAGGCATGAACAAATGTCTGCTCCTCACAGTATTGCATCAACAACAAAGCAAAGTAATGATTGTACCCAGGTATAGATTAGTGAGTTTATTGGATTTATTTATGGGAGCATAGTAAACCACTGTCCCCAACTCACCATAGATGGGTACCTCCCCAAAGTGATGGAGATTAACTCTCCCCAGCTCTTCTCAACGGACCTCCCAGACTCTATTGGAAAATATCCCCTAAGACCATGTGTAGCTGAGGCAGAATTACATACTCATACTACCAAGCTGGAGATGCAGGAGGGAGGGGCTGGAACCTCAGGTGAGGCTCTGACAACCTTCTCCACTCTCTTACTTGTAATCGCAATTGCTCAGATTAGGATGGTAATGGCTGTTGTGCACAGAGAACAGTGTTCCTTAACAAGCTCCAGCAGGGAACATTCCTAAGCAGATGATTACAACCCCGTATGATGGCCTTTCAATGATGATATTTCAGGCCGTAAGAGGAAACATCTGAAATAGGCTGGAAAGGCTGTGGGAAGTTCTAATCCATGTCTAGGAACAAGGAAAATCAACTAACAATGTGTAGAAAGGACTAACCCAGAAATACAGGTGGATAAATGGAGGAAATCCAGCATGAATTTTCCCAGAGCATAAAATGGTCAATAACAGCAAAGGACTGGAGAGGTTGCTGAGCAGGTTGTAGAGACTGTCACCAGGCACCTCTTTACTCCAGGAAGGTGGCCTATCTGAGAATTTATATTGCTGTGATAAACACTGTGAGCAAAGGCAACTTGTGGAAGAAAGGATTTATTTCAGCCTGCAGTTCCACATTACAGTTAACCAACCATCAAAGAAAGTTGTGGCAGAAACTCAAACAGGACAGGAACCTGGAGGCAGGAGCTGATACAGAGGCCATGGAGGGATGCTGCTTACTTGTTTGATACCATGATTTGCTCAGTCTGCTTTCTTATACCATCTAGGACACCTGCCCAGAGATGGCACCTCCCTCAGTGAAATGGGCTTTCCCACGTTAATCATCCATCAAAATAATACACCACAGGTTTGCCCTGAGGCCAATCTGTTGGAGGTGTTTTCTCTGTTGAAGAACCCTGTTCTAAAATGACTTTAGCCTGTGTCAAACTTGACATAAAAGTGGCCATTAAAGGGCTTTTTAACTTTTTTTAAAGACTTCTGTAACAACCCAGGATTCATATGGTGCAAATGGGAACAGAGACAGAGACATCTTTCACCATGGGGTGGGGTCACATCTCACACTGTCTTTCTGCTATTTGTCTCCAGAACTACAGACAACCAACTCATGTACAATATTTTTTGAAGGAATAAAATAGCGGTAGAGTTGGGGGGGGAGGTGGGATTTATGTTTGAAAGATGCTCAGCACGTTAAATCAGCGTGAGTTGGAAGTAGACTGGATGTGAAAAGTG
The DNA here is from genome assembly GCA_033318265.1 of Phyllotis vaccarum. Taxonomy (NCBI): domain Eukaryota; kingdom Metazoa; phylum Chordata; class Mammalia; order Rodentia; family Cricetidae; genus Phyllotis; species Phyllotis vaccarum. Next base: position 75,664,907 of record JARWLC010000016.1, on the reverse strand, counting down.
AAGCTGAGGGAAACTGAAGTGACTTCTAGCATCATGAGATGGTTTTACCTACTGAACCTGAACACTACAACACATGTTGAGATGGAAGATCATTGTGTGGTCTGCTATGAAGTGCCCTGAATGAAGAATAAAGAATTAAGAGAGTTACATTCTTTCTGTGTGAGAGAAAAAGGTGATGAATAAAGGAAATGAGATGCAGCAAAAGAGATGGAGTCCCCAGAATGGAAACACAAGAAGACAGTCAAAATAAAACAATCATGTTTGTAAGAGGGCAGGTTTTAAAGGGGAAGAGGTATATAAAATACAAACTAAGAGAAAAGCTCAAGGAGAAAATGTGTGTGTGTGTGTGTGTGTGTGTGTGTGTGTGTATTTGTATGTGTATTTGTGTGTGTTTGTGTGTATGTGTATTTGTGTGTGTATGTGTGTGTGTTTGTGTGTGTATATGTGTGTGTGTTTGTGTGTGCATCTGTGTTTGTGTGTGTATATGTGTGAACTTGTTTATGTGTATTTATGTGTGTGTTTATGTGTGTGTATGTGTGTGTTTGTGTGTGTATATGTATGTCTCTCTCTGTATTTATGTGTGTATATGTATGTGTCTCTGTGTGTGTGTGTATGTATGTCTCTCTCTCTCTCTCTCTCTGTGTTTGTGTGTGTATATGTATGTGTCTCTCTCTGTGTGTGTGTGCGCGTGTTCAAGTGCCATACACATGCTTAAGTATGCAAGGGCACATGTTTGGAGAGTAGGGAAATGAATTGGAGGAGGGACAGAGAAAAAAGAATTTTGGAGAAGAAAGACACGGACAGAATGAGAAGGACAGAGAATCATAGAAAGGCAGTGAGGGGGTGTGGAGACAGCAAGTATCGACAACATTCTATCTGACAAGGTCAGGTACGCAAGTGTGGGGAGTTATTAAATTAGAGAAGAGCCTGAAGAGGATGAGGAGAGTAGAGGTGGAGAGAGAGACAGAGAAAGAGGTGATGAGGTCTGTGAAGAGGCCCCTCTGGATGGAGAGGAAAGGTGTCTCAGTCTGCTTGCCTCCTGTGGGATCCTCCTAAACTGGCTCTGGTCAAATGATTCATAGCACAGCCTCTGTTTACACCTATTAAACAAGATTGGCACTTGGCGAGCCTAGAGGGGACCTGAACCATCCTGCACTTGCCAATGTCCATTTCCCTTTCTTTGCCTCCGAGCTACCCACTGAGGATTGACTCACTTGATACCCCCAGAGACAGAAGACTTCTGATGTCACATCAGAAAACGATGCATTTGAGACGGTTAGGATTTACCTGAGGTGATTATATAGGCCAAGAGCCTATAACTTTCAAATTTCTGAAAGAAACCATAATTTCTGACAGTCTTCTGTATGATGGATGGGAAGGTCTGGGAATAATGTGAATAATGAAAGAATAGTCTATTCTTGGATCTGCTATTACTGACCTTATAATTGGGCATCTGAGTCTCCTGGGGTTTCCTAAACCACGACATCGTTCTCAGAAAACCCAGAGACCAAAGCTGTAACCCAGTTACTAATCCCAAATATTCTGATTGCAATCAATGGCCACTTTGAAGCAGAAGCAAGTTTCATTGTCTTATTTTCCTTAACTCCAAGATTTGCAGTGATTAGACAGGAAATTTCTCTATCAGAGGACAGACTTGGATAGAATCCTGGCTCTCCCGGTTCCTCACTGCTTAGCTTATCCTCTGAAGCTCATTTTCTTTCTAAAGTTAGGACTAATATCTCCCACCTCATCTGATGTGTTTGTGTGGGCCATTGTTAATGTATGCAAATTGTTTTGCATACAGCAGACTTTGAATAAATTATAGCTGTCGGTATTATTATTATTATTATTATTATTATTATTATTATTATCATTATTGGCATCTTTGGTCAAGATGCATAAGACTGGCAGCCTGACAGATAAAACTCCAGAGCTACATTTAGAAAACTACCACCCAAGTGTGCAGTAACCCTAATTAGAATTCTCATTAAGTTCTGATAATGAGAAATGTGTGAGAAGACACTTTTCAATCTCCCAGGAGAAAATAAGTGAGATGATTATTTTTTTAGGTGAAGAAAAGTAACTTTCCGTACTATCTCACTTGGCTTCTCAAATTTGATGAGTGCTGGGGGCGTTAGATGAGGTGCTCTTGTGCACCCCTTGGCCTTACAAGGTGTCCCATACTTTTCTCGACAAAGGATGGGCCCAGCATTATTCACCTCCAAACTCAAGAACTAGTGGACTCTCATAGTATATAAGCATGGGTCATTATGTAGCTGGAAAGAGGCTCAGAACAAAGGCCCTGACACATGAACTTGCTGTGGGGTGTAGTCATATCCTCATATGAAGTCACATAACTAAATGGGGTCATGAAAAAGCGAAGCAGTAAAAAAATATTTTGAACAAGCAATAATGAAATCTTAATTCTAAAATCGAGTGCTGATGAGTCCAAAATGTTTGCGCCACTGTTGCCCCAATGAAGCTTTGCTCACTCTGAACACACAGCCTGTGCACTTGGCTCTGTGCAGTGTGAATGAATGCTACCCTAAACACATCTGCTCACATTTGAGACTTATATCTATGAATTGCAGGGTTTTTATGGTCCATACAAAGTCTTCTGCTTTTTCAGGAACACAGTGCTGTAATTATGAACAACAAAGATTTTAATATTTTCATACCACCATCCCTCAGCATAAAAGTATCAAATTAGTGTATCTTCAGGATGCATTTTGTTACAATATTTAATTTTAAAAATTGTTTGAGTATCTCGCTTGAGTTTTATTTCTAAAATCATTAAATGAATTTCAGCTTGAGGTTAGAACAGAATTTGCAACAATTTCTAAAATAGATCTAAACATACTTCATTCATTTAGCACTATGTCATTATTTCCACAGCACTGAGAGTTATAACACTAAACTATGTATCATCTCTGAAAATCACTAAAAAACATACTACACCTTATAATATCAAATATTCAGCTAGTATTGAATTCTTTTTGCAAAACCAAACCAGTACATGCCTCTCATTGGTATGCAAACTTGAATTAGTTTTTAATGCATGGGAAGATTTTATGTATATTGAAGAGTTACTTCTAAGTAGCTTTGTATGAATTATTATTAGAAAAATATTTGTGTGTGTTTTATATGGCTATATTCTTAGAGTTGTGTAACAGACTCGTGAGGGAAAAGGGCCCAGATGGGAAAGCTGTGAGAAGCTGTATTTCATCACATCACTTTCCTTCAAGGCTGCCGTGTGACACAGGAATAAAGGAGCTGCCTAAAATGGCAGTTCCAGTGTGAGCAGTGTGAACCAGGACATGAACTTCGGTGCTGGCTTCACTAGGAATACTAGTGAGCTTTCTTTAAGGAACATCATGGGGCTACACACAGAATTGGGTCATTGATGGATATTCTATGGTTTAAAGAAATCATTGAGATCAGCCATCTTGTTTCTTTAAGCAGTGATAGGGCTGTTCTTGTAGTAGATGAAAGAACATCTTTATCACCCAAACCCCGAGAGACTTCCATAGTCATTCTGTGCTTTCATGATGTCTAGAAAGATGTCTTGAATGCCTACCCTGTCATGGGCACTATGGTAGCATTGGACATTACAGATACAATCAAAATTTGCTGATCTCAAGGAGCTTCTATTCCAGTGAGAAAAAAAATGGATAGTATGACTAGACACAAGTAGGTAAAATAATACAACTGGATGCAAGAGACTCTGGGATATAAGAGATATGAGCAGATAAAGTAACTTACAGACAGATGAAGAGGTTGGTGATAGCACAGGTAACATATGAGGAGGGTAAGCTGCAAGTGTCTGGCCTCATTGAGAAGGAAGCCTTATTGAAAGAGATGAGGGAAGACTGGAGGGAGGCAGGTGAGTGCTGCACAACGAAGGCTCCTGAAGGCTCTCTCATTTGATTACTTAATCTTTCAGTTGCTGGGATGAAATACCCAACAAAAGGGTCTATCGGGCTATGGTCCTGTTCACCCAGTATCCACAATCAGGAGGCAGGGAGAGATAAATGTCAAGAATTCCAGCCCCAGGGAAGTGGTGCCTTCCACATTTGGGGTGGGTTTACCTACCTTTAACCAACCTGATCAATGAAATCCTTCATAGGCCTACCTAATGTTCACAACCCTTCATATGCATACCCCAGGGTTTGTCTCCTAGGTGATTCTAGATGGTCACCAAAACTATCACACTTATCTTCAGGACTGTGCACATTTAGGACCAGATAATTTTCTGTTGCCATAACTGGATAGTCCTATACACTCTAGGGATATTTTGCAGAATCTCTTGCTTTTAGCTGCTAGACACCAATAGCAACCTGGCCCTACTCACCTCCAGATCAAGTTGTGACAAACAAATCCCTGAGGTAGGGAGGTGAATTGTTCCAGTTGAGAAGCACTGTCAAAGTAGCAAGTGTGAACACAAGCTGGGAGCACCGAGTGTGAATACAAACTGGGAGCACCCAGGAAGACTCTGCCAGCTAGAGCTGCATTGGCGTATAGAAACCAGAAGAAAAACTCGGTCCATCTTTTTAAGGGCATGAGATAGAGGGGAGGGAAGGAGTGTGTGGTATGGTCGGTCTTGAGAGAATGTGTATCAGACATTGCTGCAGGGTATTTTACTCACGTAGTGACTGGCCACAGATCGCAATGCTGGGCTTGAAATGACGCTCTCTCTGGGCATGCACGAAATCTCCTTTAACTCGACCCTACTATGTCATTAAACAAGTATGAAATGCTGTTCCTAGACTTGTAATTTTATTGGGTATCCAGGCTGGCTGCAACAAAAATAGGGGGCAGAATAAAGCCTGGAAGAGGTGCTTCATGAAAGCAGTGATCTGGGGGATGTCCTTAAAAAGGGGAGAAATTGATTGAGAGAGAGAGAGAGAGAGAGAGAGAGAGAGAGAGAGAGAGAGAGAGAGAGAGAGAGAGAATTGAGGAGGAGAAAGCCAAGCCAGGAAGTAGAGAAAACTTATAACCCATGTGGACATCTTGATCCTAACCCTCTAGAGACCCAGAGAAAAGCTGATACGTCACTTAAAATTGTCTAACCCCAAGTCAGAAGTGGACCACAAGTTCTCATCCTCCGCTGGGCAAGATTAGGGACATCATGAGTGTGAACCCATTTAGCCTCTCCTACTTGCCAGGTGTTGGAAGCAGAAAGGCAAAGAGTCAGAAAAGAAGGCTCATCCAGCCAGGTTCTGTCTGCTCATTTGTCACAGACACGGCTAACGTTAAAATATAGTTAACCAAGAGGAGGCAAAATGGAGCTTAAGGAGTATCTGATACAAGGGACGGGGTGGGGAGCTGTTTACTGTCATGTGTATGGGTTAACTCATTGTTCTGAGCATAAGGAGGAACAAGGTGATTTAGCTATATCTCATCATGTAGGGAAGTCACCAACAGGACCTGGAGGCATATCTTTACATTACACCGGTGTGAAGGAGAGAGCAATGAATGTGTGCATGCTGGTGACCTCTCTCCACTTCATACAGCCAGGGATCTCCTGCTCAGGGAGTATTCCTGCACACACTCGATATGCTCTTTCCACACCAGCTAGTATAATCAACATAATCAGGTATGCCCACAGGCCTGGCTCCCAGGGGATGCTAGATATTGTCAAATTGACAGTTAACACTAAAGTACCTTTCCTCCATATTGGGTGGAATGGTGAGTCCTTGCTTGAGTGACAGCTGCATGTGCCTGCTGTGTGTTAGAAGTAATGTACCAAAGTTTAGTTGTTTGTAGGTAGATGATCCTTGGTGTTCCAGAGTAGGGTACTCTCCAACAACAGTGACCCCCACTACCAGCGTGGGAACAGCATGCACCAAATGGGATCCTGCACAGGTCGTCGTGAAGTACTATGGCTTTTGCTGTGGGGAACAAGACACAAGACTGAGCAATCTTCCAAGAACGTCCTTTTGCATATAAGTGAGGAATTACAATGATAAAGTATATATGCATGATATTTGAGAGAAAAGTAATATGGAAATATGGTGGAAAGAGAAAAGATGAAATAGAGACGTTATCTTGACATTTCTTACATCTGGTGGAACATAAGGACCAGACTAAAGGTTAGATCTATGGTTAAAAGCCTTCCCCAGTATCCAAAGATTTGGAACCTATTGGGGTAACTAGGCAATGAGGGAGAGTGGGGTGGAAATGGTAAAGCTCACCTCTCAAGTCTGACCTTTAACACAGTAAAAAGAAGAGGAAATCCCTGTCCCTGGTAGGGAATACTCTGCCTCTGAACTACTTGAACTGAAAACACTTTTAAATTTGAAATGAAATAGCTTATCACAGCCTGGCTTGTGAGGTTGCAGAACATGGAGAGGATGCAGATGTGAATGGTGTAAGTACCCTGAAAGCAGAGAAACTAAGTAATAAAACTACCCATGCCCCCTTGAGACACAGGTTGCATAATTTAAGACAATGTGAAGGAAAACAACTTTCTGATGGACCGGCTCACAAGACATTAGGGACATTAGAAATTTGCTGGCTGAAGTTTCCATAAATATAGGATTAGGAACAGTCAAAGAACCGGATGTATAGAAGGCCATGTGTGGTGTCTAGTGTGCTGGCTCTAATAGGGTTATGTTCATGGGGGAATTAAATATGGTTCATTCAGCCAGGACCTAGTGGCTTTGCTAAGTGTCATTGTGGAATGTGTTATGAGACAGCATATAAATTGGGTTTGTGAGGTATGAAAGCATTCAAGAGAAAGGGGGGGCAGGGAAGCTCATAAGCAAATGTGGAAAGATTTGTTTTGAATTGAAGTTTCTATCAAAAAAAAAAAAAAAAGGAATAAAAAAAACAGTTGACAGAAAGCCAAATACTGATAGTCAACCTCTGGGAGACCATAGAGCCTACACAACACTTCATCATAAAGATGGAAAAATGAGTGAATGCCCCAGCATAATTGAACAAAAATATTGATATTGCCATAGAAATGGGAGTTACCTTCCCTAAGCATGCTGTGCATTCTCCCCTGCAAGAAAGTTTACAGGGTAGAGATTATTCAGCCAGCCTGGGGCCCTTTCAGTAGCCATGCATGGCCATTAGAAAGATAATGGCCAAGGAGCTGCCATAGAGCCTGTGAAAACTAGGTCCTCAGCTCCAGCAGTGGATGCAGCAGGCAAGAAGGTGGCCTTGCTTCCTCTATAGCCTTTGGTCAGGCCAAGTAATATAAACGGATCTGGATGAACTCATCAGGACTAGGAGGTAAGCAGCTGTGCAGAGATGGGGATTGTGGGGAGCTCATGGAGACAGTCTGGTCCCATTCTCCCTTTTGTAGGCAATGTTGTTATTTTAGTGAAGCAATTGATTATTGATATAAATAATGAGATCTTCTCATGCTCTTCTGAAAGCTTTTAAACCACTCCCTTAGCTGCTAAAGACCGATTGGCACTTGTTGGAATAGATAATAATGAACCTCTAGAGATTCCATACAAAGGTTTATGTATTTAGTGTCTTATAAATTTGAAGTCCCTTCTGTGTTTTATAAGTCAGGAGAAACAATAGTAATAATAATAGTAATAATAGTAAAAATAGCAGTTATAGAGTATGAATGAAGATATCTTACATGCCAACATGCCATATGTGGGAAAAAGCATTTCCAAGATGCAGTGCCAGGGCTACCTGCCTATTCTTGACCATGGAAGCCCGTGAAGTCCTATAAACAATGAAGACTACTGTTGCTGTTCTTATTGTATGTCAGGACTGGAAGGTAAGTCTTTGGTGAGGAGGCTACAGTATTTGGCTACAAGATAGAAAAATCAAACTGGAATTGAGTTAAAAGTTCCCTTCCTGCTGCCTAGCTTTCATAGTCCAAGAAGGTACTATGTAGGCTATTGACGAAATTTCATCAATAGTCCTACTCAGCTGTAGGTGCTGAGTACGATGTGCCAAATAAGATGCTCTCGCTGGTTCAATAGTGGCATGGTGTTATCAACGGTTTTCCATTTATATTTATGGCCTATTTCACAGAAGGAATCCGTGATTGATACTGTAAACCAGGACCTGTGGTTGGTGTCATTGGCACCAACGAGATCACTGCTATTGTTTTCTTAAAGTGTGCTGTCTGTTGAATTGGCTTCTAAACATTTGTGATTATACGCAAAGATTGCTTATTCTGTCAGCCTTGGTCACAGAGGGAAAATTCATATTTGTGGTGAGTAATGGTTTCTTTGGAGGCCCATAACTAATCAAACTAAGAATGAATGACTGTAACTTCGTGTCTCCCCTTCTGAAGTTCAAAAATCACCATAGGAGAGGGGACAAAAAAATTCAACAGGACAGGAGGAAAGCATGAAATAATTTTGAGCTTTTCTCCTTTCTAGAGGAAAGCAGAAGGCTTCTAAGACAAGCTTAGGAGACTCAGGAGGCCCAGAAAGCTTATGAAATTTATGAGGGTTCCTTTCCTGGGGTTATATACATAATATTTAGTTGCTGAGCAAAGAAAGCTTTTCTGAGGAACTGCCTACAACTTGCACAGGAGAGCTCCAGAATTAGTAACTCAACCCCCTACTAAAATGAAATTTGTTTTCGGTGATACAACTGCCCAAGAGTCTACGTGCCTACTCTACTGGTTCACCATTGTCTGCCGTTAGTGTCCTGTCTGAGGTGAAGAGACAGTTGCCCAATGTTTCTCCAGGAAAAGTTATACTTTAATACGCAAGGTCTATTGTGTTTGTTTCTTCTAAGACCTCTTAGGGTTTTTACAACGTACATCCCATCTGGTACTCAAACAGGTCCTGCGGTGATATGAGGCATAGCTGAAGAGCCTCACTGTGCAGAGATGCTCACGTGCCCTAACAGACTAAAGGAGATGAAAAGCACTCTGGTGGCAGAGCTAAGCTCAAGTCTCAGTAAGTACATCTCAGCGGTTGTCTCTGACAACGTTGTCTGAGGTTTTTCTTGAAATGCCTAGTGCTTCCAATTATACTACTCAAGTCTAAGACATGCCACTTTCTACATGTTGGTAGAGTTCACCTCTCCATCTGCAGAAACTGCCCTCAATGTTCTAATAATAGTTGAATGGTTCTAGCAAAATGAGTCTGATTTCAGCTTTCTGGATTTAGATTTCTTTCCCAGCCTAAATCTAATCACGATCTAGAATCCTGGGATAAAAAATGCTAAAATGGTTTTCAGCTACAAGGTGTTATAACCAGGGTGGAAGAATAAGGAAGAAGGAATGTATAGGGGCAGGGTCTCTGCATAAGAAGACCAGAGCTGTTCAAAACTATCCATGAGAACTATGTCTGAATTACATGAGCAAAGGGAACCGGTCTAAGACATGCAGCTGGACCCAGAGCTGGAATTAAAACCAAAAAAAAAAAAAAAAAAAAAATGTCTTCTTGGCTCTAGCTTAACACTCTTGGAACTCCACTTATCTGAAAATTAGCAGGCAATTTACCTCAACACCTCTGTTACCCAGACCTTCCACTCTCCACTGCGGACGTAATTACAGCCATAAATCTGATTTGCCATTTCCCAGGACTGCTCTCCCAGGATTACAATCTGCACCCTCACCTGCTTCACCACCTTCTGGAGACTTTGCAGACTATCTCCAAGTCACCGTCCAACACAGATAGGTGCTGGAGTTGAACTGAATCCCCCAGAACCTCATGGACTGTGTAACCTTCAACAGAGCTTGGAAGCATCAGGTAGAGACCGGGACTTTACAGTGCAGAGATTCGGTGTATCCTAAACTCACTATATATGTGGTGGGAATTGGAGAGTACAAATCAGAAGTGCAGAGATGAAATGAAGTAGATATGAAATTGTGTGTCAGGAAGGAGAGAAGAAACAGCTGAGACAAAGAGAAGGTGGAAGAGAGAGAAAATGTGAAGGAAAGACAGTGTAATTTGTGTGTCTCTCTTCCTGCTATGCTTGCCAAAGTCTTAGAAGGCAGGGCTTGCGTCTGTGTCTGACTCATTACAGTCTACCAATGATTGGCCCTGAGTCTGACATAGAGCAAATTCTCTGTACATGTCTGTCAAATAAATCAATGAAATAAAGATATTCCTACCTATAAACTTTTTTTTCTGGATTTTCAAGACAGAGTTTCTCTGTGTAGCTTTGGAGCCTGTCCTGGAACTTGCTCCATAGACCAGGCTGGCCTCAAACTTAAACAGATCCACCTGCCTCTGCCCCCCAAGTGCTGGGATCAAAGGCTCGAACCACCACCACCACCTGGTCTCTATGAACAGATTTGTTAAAAGTGTATCATTGTCCTTATCTCTATACAAGAAAACTTAAATTTAAATCAATTACCCAAGTGTTCTTTCTAAAAATGGGACTTAGCTTTCTACTGTAATAGTGGAGGGTGGGACCCTTAGGTACTTAACTTCTGAGGGATCTATGGAAAAGAGCTCATGGGAATCATCACAGGACTGATTTCCTGATAACATGTCATGCTCCTGACTCTTTGTCTGTCTCACACATGCTTGCATGTCCATCAGCCACATTATGACTCGCCATAAAGGCTGCCAGACACAGGCACTGTGACCTTGAACTTTCCAAACTCTGGAATCACAAGCCGTATATTCAGTATCTATACTTTACCAAACTGTGCTATTCAAATACACTTCCAGAAAACTCACTAAGACATATAAGTTGTAAAATATGAATTGTGGGTGTAACTTAGTTGGAAGAGCACATGTATGCATGTGGCTCTGGGTTTGATCTCTAACACTGGAAAACAAAGAAATAGGTAAGTGAGCTGAGACTGGCCCCCTAAAACCATACCTTATATGCTTCCCACTACATATAGTTCTCATGGATAAATTCTCCTAATTTCTTGCATTTATGAAGTAGGACTAATGTCTTTCAGACATGTGATCATGCTTCACCTAGCTGTCCTCATACTTTCCCATTCCATGTACTTCTTTTTCTGGCTTTATGTCCCTTTAACTGTTTTAGTACCCGAGGCTCTTCAGGGACCTTGACTTTCCTGTCTCTTTTACTAATGGGTGGCAAGTGCTTAAGAATGTTCAAAATCCTGGGTGCAAAAATGTGAAGCATGACCCATGGTGTGGTGTTACCTAAAATTTGACCCCTATTTTGATTCTTTCTCTCCTGTCAGGCTGTTAACATTCCTTTGTCTCTTTCTCCAAAGATCTTCCTTCATTTAGTTTCTGCCCTAATCTCTGCCTTTTTTTGATGACCTTGACACAAAAGAAGTGTAAAAGCCAACCTACCCCATTAGCTCGGTGGTCAGTGGGTCAGGATCAATGGTACATGAATGTTTCACATTTTTTTAAAAAAGCCCTGGCTTATTGAACACCCACAATAATTAGATGCTGTTCTGTGGCTTCTTTCTAGTCCTCAAAGAAGACAAGATTGATGTGGTTGTATTTGTTCTAGGGATGAGAAAATATAGATAGTGTGAAACTAGTTTACACACCTACAAATTTAAAGAAGGGCTTCAAATCCAAGGTCATCGTCTTGCTTCCTATTCCCATGATGGCACATGTTCCCAATTTTTAGGAGAAAGAAGGAAGTCACCACGAATTTCCTGTCCTGAACGCTCTCTTGAGAATCCTACGTAGACTGTAGACTAAGTAACGAAACATGGTAATTTGAGCAGAAAAAAAAAAATTCTCTATATTTTACGTGAAAACTCCATTGACACTCCCTGAAACACATTTTTCTAAAGCCTATTTCGAGAAGAGAAAGAAGAAAGATTTCCCAACACAAGCTACGTAGAGCTGGCTTTGATGTGCTGAATCTGAGAGATCCGCAGACTCCTACCTCACAGAATCACCATACATTCAGCTCAACTGCCTTTGAGAAAGGGTCTTAAACCATGAAAACAAAGTAACAGCATCAGAATCAGCTTCAAATTACCAGAAAATAAGACACCTGCGCAGCCTAAATTGCATCCCCAGTCTTCCCAATTTTTGCCTTTTAAGATGGAGACAATGCATACTCTGTTTGGATGTCGGGATTTTAAAAAATGAGGTGCCCTTTTTCATAATGGTTTTCAAAGAGGCATTATACAATTTGAATCTAACGAAAACCTTTGAACTGGCGGAGAAGGAAACTTCAAGAGAATGTGACAAAATTATTTGAGCAACCATGACATTTCTTGATGTGAAACACTTTCTTTGAACTGTACAACAGTGTGCAAGTATGGATTTGAAATCTGACAAGAAAATAAGTGAGAAGCAATGCTGGCGATGAAGACATTTTTCTATGAAGTTCCTCCCCCCCATAACTGAATCTAAGTAAAGCCAAAAGTATTGAGAGGGTGAAGTGGAAGCAGCAGAATCAGCAATCCCAAACTCAGATTATCACTCCAGTACTTGGCTTGTGACTTTGACTAAAATCTCTTATTCCCGTAATCATAAAACCGAGTTATTAATGTCAGAGTTGTTGGGAGGGTTGAAAATAAAGCATTAAAGATTTTAGCATCGATGGTGACGTGAATGGGGGTACCATAATGATTACTGAGTGACTTTTATGTGCTAGGCACAATTTTGTCTTTGTGAAAGGAAAATTCTGGCTATTCTAACTGTCCCTAAAATCTCAGGTCTGAATGCACAAGAGGAGAATGTTGTACACAGAAACAGGGAGTTGGTAGGGATTGTGAGGTTAGAAGGGTTACATATCCAAGAAGTCATTCAGAAACAGCTTACCTGAAGAGCTGTACTCTTTAACTCGTGCTTCCCAAGATGGCCTGGGTGTGGACACTCAACTTTCAGTCAAAATGAGCATCAGATGGACCATGCTGGATATTCTCAATGGGTTAGATCTCAAGATGTCCAGAACAGACACATAGCTCCCATCCTCATTAACATACTCTTTTTGACTCTTAAATTTCTTTTTTTCCTTCAAAATTTCTACTTTAATAATAAAATAAGTGTACCTGTTAAGAATGTTTAGGATCTTAAGAGCACTTTTTGAAGGTGTTTAATTAAATCAACCATGGCTCCTGAGATTGGCATTATCCACTCATATGTGTTGCCTCAAACTCTTTTAAAGGTATTTTTAAATTATCATTTAAAGTGGTAAGTTTTTAATTTTCATATATTCTTGGTTTTAATGATTCCTCAGGCCTTCTTTTTTCCTATAAGTCACCTTTCCACGTCCTGTCACTCAGAATTCCCTTCCTGTTTTCATGTTATGTATATCCACTACTCCGATACCCTCTAAGGGCCTGTTCTTCCACACCCCTCAACTCTGCCCATGTCCCTTTGCTCACATTCTCTACAAACATTCCAAATTAATCAAACAAACTAAAAATTTGAAACTTCAATGTACATATGAGAGAGAATACATGGTGTTCAGCGTTCTGGGCCCACGTTACCTATTCTTTATATTTCTAGTATCATTTGCTTTCCTGTGAGTTTTATAATTTTCAGCTTTCTTTGGTGCTGAATAAAATTTCATTATGTTTATATGCCCCATTTCCTCTATTCATTCAACAGATTGACATCTCGCTAGTTCCATTTTCTATCCACTGTGAATAGAGCAGCAATGAATATGGGTATGAAATTATCTCTGTGGTAGGATATGAAACCCTTGGATATACTCCTGGGAGTGGTATAACTGGCTCAGATTGTAGGTCTACTTTTTGCTCTTTGAGAAACTTCCAGATTGGTTTACACTGAGGCTGCATTAATTCACACTCCCACTAAGTGTGTGTAAGAGTTTCTGTTTCTGACTTGTGTGAGGTGGAGTCTCATCTTGCTGGTGAAAAAGAATGCTGAACAGTTTCTAAAGTGTTTACTAGTCACTTGTGTGTATTGTTGTCAGGTCTTTTGTTAAGTTTCCTAGCATATTTTTAATTGGTATCTTGTTTTCTTGACTTTGTTTTTTTTTTAAAGTTCTCTCTATGACCTAGATGCTAATCTTCCCTCTCTCTCTCTCTCTCTCTCTCTCTCTCTCTCTCACACACACACACACACACACACACAAACACACAATGGAACTATATTTTGTTATCTACTCCATCATCTGAGTAACGAGGAGATTTAATACAATTATATTTTTTTTATAAAATTTACCTGCTTGTTATATGGTCAAGAGATTAAGGATAAATAAGAAAGAACCAGATGTCAAGTATCTCTGCCACTGATATGCTGGTTGTTTACTTGAGCAAGTTTAACATTTCTGGTCCTTTGTGTCTTCTATGAGTGGAAGATAATAAAATAATATTTTACAGGGAAAAATAGACAACGAAATAATGATTGTGACAGCAAAAATACCCAAGTATTAGCCAAGTGTCAAGCCCTGGGCTAATATTGTTATTCTATTTCTTCTCAATAACAGCCAGTAAGAATTATATCGCCATCTCTATTCCAAAGTTTAAGACCATGGAAGCTTGGAATCAAGAGTAGCTCTGTGTCCCCAACTCTGCCAGTCCAAGTGCATTTAATTCTAATCATAGACCCTTGGGAGATCTGTAGAATTTGGTGAGCTTGTGAACTTAAATGGAGAGACAGTTGTTCTCACAAGACTCTAATTAAAATTTAATATGCTTCTTAACTGATAAATGTAGCAAAAAAAAAAAAAAACAAAGACATAAGTATCAATGGGATTAATCACTGTGAGAATTAAATCATAGTCGCAACACAAAGCCTGAAGAACTCTATGTCTAGTGCTTGGAGAGACAGCTCAGTGGTTAAGAACATGACCCTCTTGCATAGGACCTGGATTCAGTTCCTTCATCCACATGACGGCTCACAAACACCAGTTTCAGGAGATTTGACAACCTTCTTTGGCCTTTGTTGGAACCAGGCACACACATGGTGCATTTACACACATACATGCAGACAAAACATTCATATACATGAAATAAACCTTTGGGGTGAGGTGGTGCTGTCATGACTTGGAAACTGACCACAAGCCTTTTTGTTTGGTACATTTGCTAAAAGGGCATTTTTGTGATTATATTGTAAGATAATGAGCTTTGGAATCCTATGGGCTTTATGTTGGAAAACATCATTCTGAGCAAAGAATCTACAGGTTTTACCAGACACCCCAAGGCACCAAAAACTACACAGTGGTGCACACCTGAACTTCTGGAGCTTAGAAAACAAATGTAGGAAGAGTTCAAGTTTAAAGCAAGAAACTTTGAAGAAAGAAGGGAAGGAAGGAGTGGGAAAGGGAGTCTGTCTGTCTGCATCCGTGGCTGGTTGGAAACCAAGTTCCTAACAAGTACTCAGAACACTGAGGAATACTAGGACCCGAAGCAACATTTTGATGTTGTAGAGAAAAATCAAGGTGAGAAGGGCTTCAGCCTGGAGGCTGTCTTCTCCCATGGTCACTCCCAAGGATGGCTCAGTCAGGTGAGGACAATCCACTGCCATGATCACATCCCACGGACAGCTCAGTCAGGTGGCAGGACAAGGTTGATGATTAACCCGGACTTCAGAATAGTCACAAAGAAAGTGACTTCCCAGGCATAGGAACATAGTGAACAAGTGTTGATTGCCCATTTTTTGGCTGGGAGAACCTTTCTAAACGTTCCCAACATCGACTGCTGTGCCTTCCTGCCCCGACTCCGGCATCTTTGCATAAGTTGAAGCTGATGCATAACTTCTGGTTGCCAATTGGTGCATCTCTGGGCTATGGCTTTCTCTCACACTGAAAATGTTTCTGTTCTTGTTTTTGCCAGCCCAGGACTGTTTCCTCACAGGAAGTCCCTCGAATCGGCTAATGCATGAAAAAAATCAAACTTGGGTAGGGTAATTCTGAGAGTGTGTGCTTAACACGAGACAGGAACTCACTACTTAGTCCTGTCTGACCTAGAACTCACTATATAGACCAGACTGGCCTCAACCTTAGAGGTTTACCTCCTTCTACCTCCGGAGTACTGGTTTTAAGACATACCACATGTGGCAGTACCTTCTTATAGAGTTTATGTGGATGAGAGCAAGAAAATGGAACTAGCCACTAAGTACCCATTAAAAGATAAATTCTTAGTAAAAATGTGCAACATAAAAACCAATGGACTATTACTCAGCTCTAAATAAATCTGAAATCACAAATTTGCAAGAAAACATACAAATCTTGAGAGTACACCATTAAACATGATCTTCACCAAAAGAAAAACAAACAAAAAACAAACAAACAAAAAACTAAGTGTTCTTCACTATATGGATGCTAGCCTATACTGTAAACATCTGGTGATGATCAAAGCTGGGAGACAGCACATAGGACAAACACAGGGAAAGATATAGGGCTCTGGGAGCTACAAAGAGGGCCCAGGGGGCAGAGAGATGGGCTTAGGAGAACCACAAAAAAGCACACTGTCCTGAAATGCCATGGTGCTATCTAGTAAATTACATGCTGATTTTTAAGTATAAAAATAAAATCAATATAAACGTGAAAAAAATAGTTTACCCACAACCTTAAGCCTCACCATCTTTGGTGCCAATCAACGTGGTAAGATGCCCTGTCTGCCAGTTTCCCTATCATGTTCTCCATCCCCTCCCAAGATCCTACCTCTGTTTTTCATTTTTATTATGTTTATTTGTATGGAGTGTTGCATACATAACATACGCTATTTGTGGGGGTCAGAAGACATCTTTCAGGAGACAGTTCTCTCCTCCTTCCATGTGGGTTCCAAGGATCCAAAGCAGGTTACAAGCTCCTGTTCCAGCTGCATCATTTTGCCAGCCCACCTTCGCATCTTACATCAATTATTTTCTCTCAGTGTTTCAGACTTGCAGCCTCTCTCAGGAGGAGCCATACTCACTATATAGACCAGACTGGCCTCAACCTTAGAGGTTTACCTCCTTCTGCTGACAGAAACCAGTCAGGAAATACAGTTTAATAAATAGGGGAGAGAATCTTATTCCATCCTGTGAGTAGTCATGCCTATACCCTGGTTACTAGTAAATACAAATTTCTGAAGCTCAGCCAGTTTTTTTTTTTCATAAATATGAATTTAGTGATGATGAAGAGACCCAGCAATGTGATATGTAAGAACTCAGAATAAATTCTGATATGTGCATACTTACCAAAAAGACTACAGTATGTCTGAACATCTTATCTAACTCATTGACAACTAGGAGTCTCAACTCCCTGCGAGGATTAATACTGTTAGTCTCAAAGTTCGTTAATGCCTGGAAGAAACTTAGATTAGGCTGTGGGTATTGAGAAGGACACGGAGACACCTAGAACATCACATATAACCAGTTTATTGCCAGGTAAGAAATTCATATTAATATAGTGAATACATATGTTTACAAATAAACATTCTTAGAAAACAAACAAATATTTTTTTTCTTCATTGTAGGAAGTGTTATTATATCATAAACTCTGCAGTGTGACAAGTGTTAACACGGGGTTACTTGCAGAACATATGGTTACTAAAATATATGCACATAAAATATGCTCCATTTACACAAAAAACTAGGGGAGGTTAGATGGGAATTCCAGGCAGAGCCCAAGGCAGATGGAGACCGAGATGCTCCAGGAAAGTGAAGGAAACCAGATTCTGGTCCCATGTAATTAAAAATCAGGGGTCATATAGATGGAGAACAATTTTTCTAATCATAGTTTTCTCTTCTATTTTTCCCCAGGCTGGCCACAGGAGTCTTGCCACATGGCAGCCATCAATTGTCCTACGGGTCATGTTCCCTTAAATAACACAAGGTTTAACTACCCTCCAAGAGGAAGCCAGAGAATGAACAGTCTTCCCTGTCTAATTGTCCCTTCTCAGCTCCTCTCCCAAAGTCAAATGGGATGAAATTAGACCAGCCTCGTGAGCTGCCCATGGCCCACAGCACTTGGGAAGTATATGCTACATCTTATTGGCCTGACTGTATTTTTGAAGTTAAAATTACAGTCGCAGACCTGAAAGCCAAGTTCACTGGATAAAGTCTACCCTGAAAAGGAGGAGAGTGAGCAATAAATAAAATCCTATAGTCTAAGAGTCAAGAAAGACCCTTAAGTTAGAATTAGATGGAGGGGAAGAGGTGAGTGGAGGGGAGATGAGCTCAAAGTTTGCAGAACTAGACCTGGAAAGCATCTCTCAGACAGGCCAACCCACTATTTCTTGAAGTATGTCACTAATACATGCAAATCGTATGTCATGGAGGTAGCATGTTTAACACCAACCCTTAAAAAATATTTTCTTTCCATCTGCTTTCCCCTTCACTCAATTATCCCAAGGAAACTCTCTCTCGGGCCCTGTCATCTTTAGCAACACTAACATCTTACTGAGAGAAGAGAGACCAGGCCCGACCTTCACTAGAGGATCATCTTTGAGGCCTTCCTGCTCTCCACAATGCTTACTGTCTCTTCATGGTGATCGATGCTGGTGTTCTATACGTGATGAAGACAGATGCTTCCCCTTTAAAATAACATAGATTGAAAGTGAATCCACATAGATACTGATTCTGAAATGGTAATCCCCTGATGATGACGTCTTTGAGGACAGAGCTAACTCGTAAAGAGAGACGAACACGGCCAGCAGTTTGTAAGCCCCTATGGAGAGTGCTGTGGTCTCAACATTTACTCTGACCTCTGACCTCTGCTTTGCTCTTCTCTGCATCTCTTATTTGGGAATTTTAGAGAGTTTGTTCTTTGAAAAATTTCTTCTGTAAATAAGAACAGAGTACTATTTTTAAAAACGGAAGAGGCTCTACTTAGGCCAGATTCCCCATGCTTCAATGGGAGGCAGCCCCAGAGAGATCAAAGGTATGGCAAGCTCTTCATACTTGCTTGGAACACGGAGAATAATATTTGGATGTGCTAATGTTGTGATGCCAGAGAGACCCAGGAGGCAGACTATCAGAAAATGTTCCAACTCACTTTCACCTAGATTTTTACACCATAAAAAGCTGTGAGTCTTTGGAAGGCTCCTGTTAATTAGCTAAGATCTTCAGGGGATATTTGAAGACTTTCCTCTTTAAACAAAATTCTCTTGCTTCTCTATGCACCTGTCTGCACTTCCACTAAGCTTAGTGAAGAATTTAAGACCCTCCTTCTTTGGGACACAGTGGCTGCTGGCTCTAGGAAAGAATCTGTGGGAGAGCAGGGAGAACATGTTAGCACAGACTACCTCCAAAGGTCACCAGGTGGGATTGTGGGGATTCTGGGAGTGTCCTTAGGTCCCCCGGACATTGTAGCAGCTCCTTCAAAGGGTATTAATTGTCTGGGCTCACCTACAAAGGAAGATAAATAAAACACTGCTGTAGAAGAAACGGGAGGGAGTAGGGAGGGCTAAGGGAACAGAGGATGCACTTGGAAACAAGGCCGTCACTTGAACAACAGCAACACATTGAAGGCACCACCCACGCTTATGACATTTTCACTCCAAAGCAGTTGAAGTTTGGCAGCAGCGACACGCTGAAGGAAAAATTGGGGACAGACAGTTCATAGAGGACATTTCTGTTACTGTTCCAGGTCTTGGAGGTGAAGGAGAAACACCAGGAAGTGGAGGCTTCGCAGTTCCCATCACACCTCCTGTTAACTCTCCAACTGCAAATATTCTAAGCCCTGGACAAAACTGATATGCTGTCCATTTTACGTGTCACTTTTAAAACTCATTTTTTTTTTTGTATTATTCTTTGGACCCTCATAAAAAGCTCATCCATCCCAACATCATGGTCTTTCAAGGAGTTCTCTAGAATGTTCTTCCCTTTCCGTGACTGATAATGGGCTTAGAGAATGTTTACTTGGTGTTTTTGCTTTCAAATTTGATGGCAATGTTATCCATCAGGGTGATGCTTAGGGTCCATTACTGCCTCACATTCACCGCCAGTCTAGCAAATGCTTGTGATGTGGACAAATTCCTCGCCGGGCACTGTGAAACCACCCCTGCCTGTACCACCCTTCTTTTTCCAGAAAAGACAGAACATGGGGATGGAGTGCGCTCCTTGGGGCAGTTTATCTAAATTGTGCTACTTATATATATTTGTTATAATGGATTTCAGTTTCCAGTTGGGAGAGAAGGAAAATGAGCCCCCACAATTTGGGCCCGAAACTTAAAGTTTCCCCTCTGCTGTATTGCTGAATGTCCACACGCTTCAGTCTCGCTCAGCTGCCTGCTGGAGCATATTCGGCATGACCCAGGAAAAGCATGATTCCATATCACGAGTAGGTCTGCGGTTGGTTCCTGGAGAACCGAGTGTGTGTGTTTGTTGGGGTTTGGGCAAGACCAGGAAGGTGTAGGTGGGATGGTGTCTTTTATTTTTATTTTATTTTTTTGCCTCTCTCAGTTCAGTGTGGTCTCCAGGATACTCCCTGAAGTCTAAGCTCAGACAGTCACTTCTGTTTTACTGTTGGTGATGAAGTATGGCTGTGTGGGTGGGAAATGCTGGGTGCGAGTCCCCAGGGGGTCGCAGGAACCTGACTCAGCTATGCCAAGCTTGCCCTTGTTGCCATAGGCCTGTCGCCGGAGAGACTGGTCACTGGGGTCCCAGGTCTTAAAGTTGGCAGTAGAGTTGTAGGCCAGGGGATGAGGGGGCATCTTGTTAGTGCGAGACTTCTGTCCATTCTGCTGGCTCGGCCCATGCTCCGGGCTGAAGGCCCGGGGTTCATCTTCTACTCTTACAGGGTGCAAAGGGAGATTTCCCTTGGCAGCCAGCTCCGCCAGGTGTCTTCGCTTGGTATAGAAGTCATCATTGACCTTGTCAGCTGCACAGTAGGGTGGGCAGGTGGAGGAGAGAGAGAGAGAGGGAGAGAGAGAGAGAGAGAGAGAGAGAGAGAGAGAGAGAGAGAGAGAGAGAGAGAGAGAGAGAGAGAGAGAGAGTTAGACTAGTCCGTTTGAGAATACCACAAAAATGAGCTGACAATCCACACAAGACACATCGGGACTCCACTTGGAACAAGACAGACGCAAGCATGGCATTGTGCCCTTTTCCCAGGCCAGAGCAGGAACAAGAAGTTTAAAGGTGGGTCCAATTAAACACATCTAGACAGCTCAATTCAACACTTCATCCACTGCAGTTCCTCACCACTTGGTCCAAACTCTGGTTTTTCTAAGATTCAAGTATTGTTTCTTCGTCACTAAAATAATAATCCATACCAAAGAAAACACTGGACACGTTGAGAAATATACCTATCATCTAAGCACCCATGAATAGCAGTATCAGCAGATGGAAGGACCTTCCTCTGGCCTCTTCTGGATTTTGTGTTGGAGGGAACACGTAAGGACAATAATGAGCTGCACTTGCCTTTCTGAATTACTCTCCATCTTGATTTTTAAGGCAAGATCTCTCCTTTTCACCAGAACTCTCAGATTCTTCCAGATGGCCAGCTACAGAACCTCAGGGATTCTCCCGACCCCAATCCCCAGCACTAGGATTATGCGAGCCAGCCATTAACTTGGCTTTTTAAATGTGGTTTTAGATCTCAAACTCAAGTGTCTCTGCTTGTCCAGAAAACACTTCACTAACTGAGTCATGTCCCTACCCCTCTCCTGAGGTATTACTAGTTTGTGTGGTTGTTGTTTTAAACTTCAGCTAGTGTTGTGCCTCAAACTGGTCTGCTACCAGCTTGCAGTACAACTTTGGCTAATCTTACTTAAATTCTACCACCATCCACTCCTGCACAAGAAAAATAAACAAAACACACAAAATATGTATTTCGTAGTGTTGTGTGGATGGCTAAGGGACTTGATGTGTAGGGAGCATTCTCAGAGATGCTACCTTGGCCACTGCTAATATCAAGATGGCTTTAACTCATCCCAGGATAGTCCTGGGATAACTAATCACCAGTGACTCAATATTACTTCACTAACTATCAAAGTCAATCCCTTTATCAATGAAAAGTTAAGCTCTGTGATGTAATAAATAAAGCTGAAATGAAAAGCTTCTTATTAAAATCTTTTGAATTAAGATAAATTCTAAAACACATTTTTTTTTTAAATCGGTACCAGAAAGTAGCAAACTTTTGGGGACCACTGAAGTTACCCACCATCTGTTCTTATAAATAATGTTTTCTTAAAAACAAAGCTATGCCTATTTCCCTACTGCCTATGACTATGGTGTAGCTGAGTTACTGTGGCTGAAGGATCTGAAATATCTAATGCTTAGCCCTTTAAGAAAAGTTTTACTGACTCCTGACCTGGATTACCCAATGTTGAATTCATTCTCCAAAGAGTGTAAACGTTGTTAAAGCTCTTGATTTTCCCAACTATTCTGAGCTAATTTTCACCATCGCACAACACCTGGTCCTTTACTGAATAATCTGTTTCTTACTCCCTCCCCCTTCATTATCTTTTTTTATTTTTATTTTTGAGAATTTCTTAAATGTATTTACATCATTTATATTCCTCCCCTACACCATTTCTCCCCTTCAAATTCCTTCTTCGTACATATATGAGATGTGTGTGTGTGTGCGTGTGTATGAGATGTGAGTGTAAGTGCTCACGTGTGTGTATGAGACATGTGTGCATGTGCTCACAAGTGTGTGTGTATGTATGAGATATGTGTGTGTATGTGCTCATGAGTGTGTGTGTATGTGTGTGTATGAGATGTGCGTGTATGAGATGTATATGTGTATGTGTGTGTGAGATGTGTATGTATATGTGATCACGAGGGTGTGTGTCTGTGTATGAGATGTGTGTATGTGCTCATGAGTGTGTGTGTGTGTGTATACAATATGACAAGTTCCCTTACTGTTGCTGATTTGTACATGCATGTGGGACTAGATGCATAACCAGTCAAGAGGACTCCTCCTGGAGTAGACTTATTCTTCCTTTTTCGGGAGCTACTCATTACCTGTAGCTCTTCACCTAGAGGCAGGGCCTTATTTATTTAGATCCACATTTATCTGATAAACTTTTGATTCCTTTCTTTTCATTTCCTCTCATTTTTATCTTGTAATTTTTTATTTCTAAATCTTTTATAATTTTAGACTCATTCCTTAACAAAACACTTTTGACACTGCATCCCACTAAGAAGTATTTGTTAATCATTTGCCCATGCTGCTAACTGCTAATATCCCATGGCATTTTGTGTGAAGCTCCGGATGTTCCGGAGCCATATTATTTTATTACTTGATCTTTCTATACAAAAGATGGGCATTTTGACTTCCGTACACAGTTCTGCTACACAAACTAGGGAACTGTCAAATTCAAACACCTGAAGTGACCCAACAGAGGTTACCCACAGCAGGTAGCTTAACGCTGGTAAGAAAAGCAGCTTCATGGGACCATGAACACAAATATTCAAGTACCCAGAACTATCTCTAAATGTGTTTAGAATTTCTTAAAGGCCAGTACCCTTTGTTTTTAAGTCCATAAAATCAATCCTAGCCCACTGCTGGGCTGGAGAACTCCAGGAGCATCCTGTCACAGTGGCACAGGTAATTTTCAGAAAAGCAAAGAGCAATGGCTTCCCAACACACTGAGTTCTCTGGATAGGATCCTTCCATGGTACGCCTTCTCTCCTCTACAGCTATCACTTATCTTGCTCACTAGAACTTCACAAAGACAAGGCCAGGTCTGTGTTTTGTCTTCCCTTTCATAACAAAAGGAAGCTTGGTCTCTGGCAAATTTTTGGCATATACATATCCGATGGTGAGTGTATAATAAAAATATCATAAAGCACAGAGAGGAACATGTGGTCAAGGTATGATGGATAAATCCTCTCTTTCCTACCAGTCTTGTCTCACTAAAAAAAAAAAAAAAAAAAAAAAAAAAAAAAAAAAAAAAAAAAAAAAAAAAAAAAAAAAAAACCTCACTTACCATCATTATATACCTACCTGACCTAGCTCATTTGTATACGCCTACTCCTCAGACATTAGACTAAGCCCAAGGTCGGCTCAGAGCATGGTTCAAAGTTTCCCATTTCCACAAATGGAAAAAAAAAAAACCTGATTATTAAAGAAACAAAGCCTTCTCAGAAAACTATAGAGAGAAGGAAACATGGGAACATTTGACCCTTAGGCTATCAGGGAAGGTGGGCAGGTCCTAGAGGCTTCCAACATACCCATCCTGAATTGGTCTCTTAGTCAACCTAGTATTAGAAACTCCTTGGAAAGTGTAGAGTAAAATTTTTAAAAAGTGTGTGGACTCTGAAATCAGACAGACCGTGGAGATGCTAGTGAACATCTTCTATCTGTTTTCTTAGGTTGAAATGGGGATAACATTAAATATGGTCAGTTATTGTGAAGAATAAAAGCATATATATTCTACACACCATAATTCTTAGAGAACAATATAATTTAACACGTATGTTTTCCCTACTTCTTGCCTATCTGAAGTAGAATAGAATTATAAACAATATACACTTATTGAGCATTTACCTGTACCAGGCAACCTATTGGGCATGATCCATCAGATCAATCTGTTTCCTGTGACTTCTTTATCCTACCTAGTATGTTGGCTAAGTGACCAGTTACACCATAAGAGAATACACAGATAGGTCAGGGCAGGCTTCCATAAAGAAATCTTTAAGTTGGTGCACAAAAGTGGTGACTGAATCTTTATTGTATCACAAGACTGGCCATAATCCTGTGCAGTCCTCTATCAAGAGATAAAGTCTCTTTCTGTTCACCTAGACTTGGGCCCGCTTTATTGCTTGTTTCGACTAGATTGGAGCTGCTTCTGAGAGCTGCTGCTTAAGCCTCATTCCAAGTGAAGCCTGATTTTTTTTTATCCTTAAAGGATAAGAAACCCCCAGGCCTACTATTTACATTCAACATCAACACAGCCGACAGGCTTTCAGTGAGGGGCATCTCCCAGACAACACAGCTACAGTCAGTCTGGGTAAGCCCTACCTAGATCACTCAGTCCAGCCAGAAGTAGGCTTAGAATCATGACCCCAGTAAGTGGTAGCTCTGCTGAGCTACTAAGTGTTGGACTCATTTGTTGTATAACATATAACTGATACACAGCAGCATGCTGCAACCTCTGTGGTGGGAAGGGGCATTGTAGCTTTGGGGAACTGAAATACCCTGGTGGTACAGGGATTATAGCACTAACATCTAATGTCCCATAGGCAAGATTGTCTCACGGATGCCTGATAATGTGGCTGACCAAATCTACCCATGGGACTCTGGGGGCTGAAAAAACGCAAAGTGCAGACCCAGCTTAATACCTGGGGATAGAAAAACACCTCCAAAAGGTGTTTTAAAGATTATTTCAGCCACAAAGAGGTGACTGGAGGCTTGAGGGATGACTACCCTTACCAGGCAATGTCGTGCCCACAAGGCCAGCACCCTACACAGTATTTCTGCTCTCTTTGTGGAGTGAGATGGGAGCTGCTTACCTGACACATTACGTGTGTGGTCCCTGTTTTAACACACCACAAAACACCTAGTGAAGGAAATAACAGACTCACTGAGCAGTCTTCTAAGCCCCATTAGCAAATGCATTAACCTAATCAGCCCCACTATCTCATAAGCAGATGGCTGACAAGCCAACCAGGAAACAGATGCTGTGGCCATCCAGCAACACTAGATTTTCTCTTTACCCAAAAAAAGAAAGAAAATGGTTCTTTCCTTCAAATGATCCTAATTGTCTTGAAGGAGCCAGGGCAGTAAAATCCAACGGCACCTTCTTCCATCTGTCTCTCTCTAATTAGTAGCAGACAGTGTACAGGTGTGGGTGGGGTGGAACCCTGCATCTGTGCAAATAGTGTGGAGATACTAACCATTTCCTGAGACAAGTTGCACATCTGAGGGGCTCAGTGGGTAGCCTTCCACCTTTCTCCTTCCCTTGGGCCAAAGGAATATCCAGGAGAGTTTCTAATGCTTGCTTTCACCTGGTGATATTTATGAGTCCCTGAGAAGCAAGACCCCAATCAGAGTTTTCAGCATCCCCTGACTATCTCTGTCTTTGATTCAATAATATAAAAATAAAACAATTAATCTTCCAGTTGTATTTAAACAGAGTCTGCATTCTTTACAGCGCCTCCATCCCGTGTGCATAACTGGACCCTCGATCTTTGTGTACACTCCTCTATTCTGTACTGACGGAAACCCACCATGGGATATATTTTCCTCTAAGGCTGCTGCATTAGGGTACTATACGTTGACTGGCTTTAGACAGCAGACATGTATTGTCTTCAGTTCCAGAGGTCAGAATTCTGCAGTTACCATAGCGGAAGAACCACATTTCTTCACACAGCTTTGCCGTTTGTAGTGTCTGTTGGTTGCAGCTTGGGACATCAATGGCTTCATAGCTTCTGGCTTTACATGACCAATCTCTCCCTGCATCTCTGTTTCCAGATGTATCTGTTTTTGTGTGGCCTCAGTCATTATACGAGGTCCCACATTAATCCACTGTGCTCTAATCTTAATCTGGTAGCATTTACAAAGACCTTATTTCCACAAGTTCACAACTTGAGTTGACATCTCAGAGACACCATTCTTCCCAGGATATATAGATTCCTTTCTGTTCTTGAACACAGGGGTGTATCACACGGCCTTTGAACCTCACTCCCACTTATACTGGGGTACAGTTCATCTTTCAGCCCTCTGACCAAAGCTTCTTCCCCAACAGTCCTGCTGCCAAGTGGAACATTTCCCCCGTCTGCCTACTATACCCATCACTCGCATTGCTATTTGAAATTATCTTTCTTAGCGTTTCCTTCCCCCTTTGGCTAGAACAGAAGGTACAGAGTAACTTCTCGCTGCTGTTTCTCAAACACCAAACCCAGTGCCTCGTGCACAGCTGTCACTTTCCAAGACAAGGAGTCAAATTGTAGTTTATGGATCCCACACCAAGCTCCAGAAAGCCACAGCACAACGCCCCCCCCCCCCCCAAGGCTTGAACGGGAAGATTGCAATAGTGAATCTGGGGACATTGAGATGAAATAAGTATTTCTCCTCCCTCCCTCCCTCCACTCATCCCTCCCTCCTTTTATCCCTCTATCCCTCCTCCCTCCCTCCCTCCTTCTCTCCCTTCCTCCACCCATCCCTCCCTCCTTTCATCCCTCTATCTCTCCCTCCTTCCCTCCCTCCATCCCTCCTGGCTACCATAATGTGAATTGTCCAGCTTTTCCACTCCCCTCCCTGTCATGGCAGAATTCAAGTATTTTGTCAAAGCAATAAAAATTCTAACCAGCTGATGGCACTATTGAGAGACAGTGGAAACCTTAGGAAGCAGGATTAGGACCCTGATGCCCTTCCACCCACCAGGATACAAACAGTGTTTCAGGTCCAAGGATACAGTGTTACAGGTCCAAGGATACAGTGTTACAGGTTCAAGGATACAGTGTTACAGGTCCAAGGATACAGTGTTACAGGTTCAAGGATACAGTGCTACAGGTCCAAAGCAATAGAGCCAAATGGCCATAAACAAAACATGTGCAACAAAAATAAAGCCTTTCTCCCCTGAAGATGTCCCCAAGTATCTTGTCACAGTGGGAGAGAGCTGGTTGCTCTGTGACACCAACCAACTCAGGTAGTACAAAAAAGCAATAACACAGTAGGGTGCAAAAGCGTGGGGTGATACGGTAGAGAAATGCATCTCCTAAGCCACTGTATTTATGCATCCCTTCAGTATAGCATTAAATAATATTTACTTTAACTTCTAAAGTAATGATTTCTAGGTCTCTGCCTTTTTTTTCTTCCTCCTTCACAAGCTTAATTTAAAGTGGGGGTAGGGGCAGTTCAGGTTGATCACGGTGTCCTCCAGTCATTTGAAATGCATACTGTGAGGTTGTCCAGCTTCCCTGGGCATCTCAGCAGGCAGGAACAGGAAAGGCAGAGGAGGCTTGGTGTGTCTAAGGGCTTCTCAGCAGGGCCACAGTGGAGATAAGAAGACATGTCTTCAGGGCAAGTTAGTCCCTTTACTTGGCTCAGGGCTTTGCAAGGAGAGGGTATTGTCTTTGAGCCGGTGCTAATGATGCTTTCACCACAGAAGACCAGAACACAGTATCATTCTTGCAGCAAGCCTCTCAGAGGAAAGAACAAGATGTGGCCTTTGGGTGCCTGGACTTTTTCTGCCTTAACCCTGAAGGCGCTGGCAGGAAGTCTCTCAGGCTTTGCTGGAGAACGTCCTGCCTGGCTTGGGCTTTGCATCAAACCCTCCAGACTGTACCACAAACTGCTCTAAGGGTTCTTTGCCATTCTCTCAGGCTGTCTGACTGGGAAGTCTCCATTTTCAGCAAGGCTGCTGAACAAAGGTGTCTGGACCAGGCTCCAGGCACAGAGCCTCTACACAAAACAGCCCAGAGTGGATCTTGTCTGTTCACCGCCTTCCTGTGTGTCTGCCATTGCTGTGTCATGGACATAGCTCTTCTCAGAAACCCATGATGGGGTTTGTCTTCTGGTCTATCTCTGTGCTGGTGAAACCTACAGTGTGGGTTTAAATGGCTGAAGGCAAAAGCTCTAGACCTGCACCCTGCACTCAGCACCTTCTCCTGTCTCTTTCTGGGGCAACCTAAAGTCCATTGCTGAGATCTGGGGTGCTGTAGTAGTTGGAGGTATTAATGAATTTTTGTTCTTCCTTGTATCAGTGACTTTTCTCCGTATGACATTATACTCGAGAGAGAGAGAGCAAAACTCGGAAAGAAAAGTTCTTGTTTTTTAACAATGGGCTCTGAGTTCAACCCCATGACCCTATTCACAGACAGAACAAAGTACTTGCTGGGTTTGCTAGCTCTCTGGTTCCATCCTCACTGGTTCTTGTCCCAGCTCCCTCATTAAGATGAGACTTGTAGAGCTGAGCAGCGTCTATCATTCCAAAAAAAACCAAAGTGGCCTAGATGAGCCAATGTCCAGCCACCCCTGTTTGTGAGTCAACTCAGAACCTTCCAGTCACATAAATCACAGATGCAAAGAGCCCTCACCTGAACAAATGCTGAGTCCAGTGAGTTCTGAGCTGTAAGGTCTGAGCCCCTTTGTTATATTGGCGACATTCCATGGTGACAGATAATAGATAAGGGCAGGTCAGTCTTTTACTCACTTCTAAGGAGACCTGAGTTTCCAGGTGCTGTTCCTGCTATCTATGTGGGTGACAGAACTACCCACCTCTGGCTGCTTTTCCCCCATCTCTGTCCTGTTTTGTTTCAGTAGGTTTAAGAAAAAGATAAGGTTTTCTTGAGCGCTTTGCCCGTCTTTACTTACTAATACGTAATTATCAACATTTATGCAAAGTGTCTACTGAGTTGTGAGCACCACACACACGTGCTCTGCAGTGTGTGGGTGTGGCTGGCTTCCACTCCGAGTGACAGACTCTTAAATCAGTAGTAAACTTCTTATTGCACTCTTGATGTGATTGGCATTTTATGAAGGCCAGAGAGTGATCTCCACAGGCTCGCTTCATGGGCAGTTAGCTTCACCAAAGCACCAGTGTTGCCCTGTGTTTTCAAAGGGGAAGAATGGAGGATGGAGCGGGGATGTGAGTTTTATTAAAAAAAAACAAACAACCCCCCCCCCCATCACCCTGTTCCTCTTCTCTGTAGCCTACTGCTTGCCACTGAACTAATAGCCCAAATCAGGAAAGTGCCAAAGCTAGGGTCTCACAAAGTCATGTCTTAAGGCTGCCTTTGGGTGACCTGCAGGCAGTGTGCCCTCCAATGAAGACGTAACCAAACACTAAACATTTACCTTTGTCCTGTGCCTCCTATAACATTCCTGAGGAGAACAGCGATCACCGAGAGACATTTGCTTCCTTCTGTCTTTCCTCCTATTCTTCCTTCCCTATTCATTTTTATATCTTTATTAAGAGATTGCCTCCCTATGGAGATCAGGCTAACCTGAAACTTTTGATTCCCCCCCCCCCCAAAGTGCTGGGGTCATAGATGCGGAACACTCTTGGCATAGCTATCTCTTGGGAGAAAGAAATAACTGATACTTTTCAAAAATACCTACGATGGGCTGGATAATGGTTTAGACTTTCACGCCCATGGTCACGTTTAAAGCCTCTTAAAGAAATAAGACAGACAAGGCACCCTTGTTCCTTCTGTGTGATCGGTAAAGGAATTACCCAGAGATACTGGGCATCTTGGTTCCTCCATAGCCCATAAGTTCCAGAGCAGGAAATAGTTTGAAAGGTTGCCCCACCCCATGTTCTTTCAGCCGTGGGTATTAACTACTAGGAGGATTTTTTTTTTTTTTTTTCAGTAAACATCAAAGAACGCATGTGCTAGTTGCCTAGGGATGGGATTTGGAGAGACACAGCTAAGGGCTCTTTTAGTTTTGTTTAGCTAATGAAAATAATCTAAAGTGGACTGTGTAATAGTAGCACTCTGAAGATATGTAGTAAAAGTTGTTGAATTACAGGGCATCTTGGGAAAAATGACAGCAAGTGAAAATTGGTGCTCTGAGGCACAAATTATGTGTTTGGGTTTGGATTTAGAGTTTGGTATTAGACAAAGTGTCATAAAATAAGAATACTCAAAGGCACATTCAATAAAGAATGTGCTGGCAAGGGCCCCACATACACACTCTTACAGGATAAGGTCCTAAGGGGTGGGTGGGCCCAGGTCTTACATTTGCAACTGACATCTCTAGTGATTCATGGTTAAGCCCTTATGTCCCTGTATTGTGTAGCCTGAGGCAACCCAAGGTTATCTTGAAAGGGATAGGAATGGGGTTCCCAGTATCCTTACCTGTGTATTTGCTTCTGAAAGTCTCCTTCACACCGTTCCAAAGAATTATCTCTGAAGAGTTGACTAGAGACCTTTGGAACATTGGCCTCTTCTATGCATACTATGGACCTGTTGTGTGCCAAACTCTATGCTAAGACATTGACTCACACTGCTTCATACAGTGACTCGCACAAACCCCATGGAGACTGAATACTCTGACTGCCTCTAGCTAACAACGGTAGAAGCAAGAACTCAGAGCATGTCAGTGGTTTGCGTAAGAACACAAAGGCTAACTCCAGTCAAAACAGCAGCATTCTGGTGGTGTCCTTCAAATTATAAGTTTCCGCTGTAGCCCCAGAAGATCCATATTCATTTAGAAGAACAGTTTCCCAAAAGCTGGCTTCAATTTGATTATGGACTTAAAGGATTGTCTTCCTTTTGTGGTTTTCCCACGAATAGACCAGGAATTCCCAGGGGTTTAGCACAGTGGATTGACATCAGTGACCCCCATGGATATGTCCATGAAGAACACTAGGTGCTCAAAAATGAATGTGATGTCTGTCACTTCTTTGTGCCATTTCCTGTCCTCACAGACACAATTCTCTCCCAAAGTGAATCAAAACCAACACAGATGGCAGGAAGAAGCAGGCATCTACAGGGATTTTGCTATCACAGTTACAATTTCTTACCCAAACTCTTCGAGAGAGGCCAAGCCCCTACCTTCTTCACAAAGTTCTCCCTATGTTTTATGGGCCCCTAACTGTATCCTAGCAACTGGCTGTTCTGATAGATGCTAACTGATCTACCTTAAGATAAAAGAACTCAGGTCAAAGGTTTATGGGAAATGAGTTAACTAAAGTTTAAGAGCTTTTCATTGGCATGAAACTCTTCAGAGCCCCAGGCCTTCCTCACTTGATGGTAATAGCAAAATAGCACCCATAATCACCTTCAGGCATTTACCACTTTCTACATGCCGGGGAACATGGTATGTGTTTACAGCATTATCCCATTTTTGCAGCCATCTAGGAAGTGTCTGGTGTGATCATCTCCATTTTGCAGGTCGGGAAATCATGACTTAGAGTTTATAACTATACCTCTTTGAACAAGACTGATCAAGTCTCATTTCAGAAGCTAAGCAGGGTAGGTCCGGTTAGTCCTTGGATGGGAGAAAATACAGGCCAAGGAGTTGAATAATTGGCTGGAGCTACACAGGACAGCAAATTAAAGGCAGGCCTGGAACTCCTGTCTGTCCAAGTGTAAGCCCAGCATGCACTGTGTCTCCTTCTCAGAAGAGAGTGGCTGAGGAGACCTCCAGTCTTCTTTTTAGGCTTCTCTATAAGTTGACATTTGAGAAAGACCAGTGACCCCAGAAGAAAGTTGGGCCTGGCCTTCTGTTTCTCCTCCTCATACAAGGCAAAATAAATGCAGATGCACTAAGCAGAGCAAGCAGAGGTGCTCTGGTTTGAGCAGGAAACAGTTTTCAGGTCTTTGCTTTTGACACGGCCTGAAATCCTGTCTAGAGGTGTCAGACCACAGAAGACTGGCAAAGGCCAAGATGCATACCTGTTTCCCCAGGGCTGCCACAGGACCCCAAAAGCTTTGCTTTACACAGGCAGGAGAAGGGGAATGTAGTAGGAGGTTTCTGGTCCGGACTTTCGGGCCTACCCTCAAGGTTTAGACCTGCAGACCCGCAAACCTGCAGACCTGCAGTCCCGCAGAGACACACAGATACTTAAAATAGTTTTAGGCTGATTGGCCTAAGGCCCAGGCATATAACTTGGTAACTCTTTACCCTTAATCTAACCCATGACTCTTATCCTGTTCAGCCATGGGGCTCGGTACCTTTTCTCAGAGCAGCATAGTTGTCCTTTGCTTCATCTGGCTTCTCTCTGGCATTCTGCTTTGTTCTGCCTGTTCCTAGAGTCTTCTTATTCTCGTAGCCCTGCCCACACTTCCTGTCTGCCTTTGGCCAGTCAGTGCTTTTTATTAAACTCATAGGTGGGGACAATTATTTACAATGGAACAACATAATCCCCCTACAGGGGAGTGTCTCTCAAATTAGTAGGTCTGTCATGTTCCAAATTGTTTGCATTTTTAAAAATGGTATTTGACATATGAATATTAAGTATGTTGGACCCCAAATCTGCCTCTCTCAAGTCGACAGCCTGGTAGGCAGGGGATTCTCGTTAAAAATGGACCTATTCTCCAGAGTGGAACTATTGTGTCCCCAGATTCCAACCCAAATTGTTTCTGAGCTCTGGAGCTTTCACCAAATGTTTTCTTCATTTCTTTCTTAACTCTTGGGAAAATGTTCCCTTTCAAGACTATTTACCTCCCAGAAATATGTCTTTCCACAGTGGTATTAAGTGCCTAGGTCAGCAGTGTAGCACTCCAGAACTTATGAACAGGTCAACTCCTGGAGTGCCACCCAAGGCCTAGTAAATCAAAAGCTCCCAAACAGCAGGGCACTCACATTCTTCATATGCAAAATCCATTTCCCCAGAGGCCCTATCCCTGTCATACCCACTTTCCCATATATTCTGCAGCTCCCCCATTATCCCTCCACTCTGATTTCTTCTCTCCATCCTATACCTACACCAGTTGAACATCTGTGTCCAAGAGCATCCTAATTGGTGTCCCCATGCCTAGTCTGGTGACGTTCCACAGTCTGGTACCTAATGAGAAGTCAGGATGATCTTTTAAGAAAGCAAAAATGACACCCAGGTATAATTATAATTTACTCAAGTTTTCAAAATACAATTATGAAAGTATATCTTTTGAAGTTACAAGTATAATTGTTTTCATTGTTTTTACATAAATTATTGTTTTATGAATAAAAATGATAGTTTAAGTAACTATGTTTTGCTATACATATTTGCAGTATATATTGCTTTAGTATATATATATATATGTATATATACACATATATACTTGAGTGATAAATTTAAACTTCCTCTTCAAAATTGTTTGGTAATTTTATACATTCATACAGTATATTTTGATTAAACCCACCCCAGATTCCCTCCTTTTCAATTCTTTCCCTGTACTCTCTACAACTTTTTCCTTTTAATTTCTTATGATTTTTTTTTAACCCAAACTTGACCCAGTGTGACTTGGCTGTTTATGGGTGTAAGAAAATCTACTACTCCTGAAATGTGGCCAGCCCCTTATGCCTTCCATCTATGAAGTAAACCCAACTATTGATCATTAGTCGCCAATAGGTTCTCCACTAACAGCGAGACTTCCTGGGCCTTGTGTAGTGTTGCATCATCTGTTAAGGTCAGTAAAGGGTTCTACCTCCACTTCTAATGTGTGATCCATCGATGGATGAAGAATGAAGAACATTGAGGGTGATGCTCATGGTTGGTTTCTGCCCTCCATCCCTCGGGGAACAAAGTATCCATTAGCATCAGACAGTCACACTCTTGGGTCATATTACCACCGTTAGTGGCCAGACTCCTTTAGATAAGTGTGACTTATCCTCACTTGGACATCCATGACCTAGTTCTGAAGGGGTACGACAATACTCAGACAACTAAGCGAACTCTGGCACACAGTAGGTAATAATACATTAATTATAGCCACCAAATGACCTAGTCACCAACCTGTTAATTCAAAGACTCAACTCAAAAGTTCCTTGGTCCCATTGCTCACTCTGTTCCCTAAAAATCCAATTCCCTGGACTTACGGTCAACAACTTGACTGTGTTTATCTCCCAATTGGGACTCTGTTCCTCCCCATGTACCACCGGTGATACTTCCAGAATTGATTTATCTTGTGTTTTATTTCTGCTGCTTCCCTTTCGTGGTTCACTTCGATGATTTTTCCTTTCCTGAGAAGTGTCTAAGAGAGGAATTTCCTCAAAATAACAAATAACGGCCAGTGAACAAAGCGATAGCACATTTTCCAATGACTGCCCTAAGCAAGGACATCACACCCAAGTGCATGTACATGTGCGTCCACACGATACAAGACACACCTCTGCACTGGAGATCACACAGAACTTATAGGTACCAGTCAGAGAAGACACACATATAACCGGGTCACACACAAACACTGGGACTCTCTGTCCCTTCTTTATTCAATGTTGAGTTGGACAACACCTGGACACAGAGCCAGAAAAAGCAGTACAGTACCTTTTGGTGACTTCAGTGTCGCCACTGCCCAGTCACCATCAGAATTTCCTAAAACAGTAACAATCAAGAGATGCTGATCTGGTTGCCAAGAAGCCCATGCTTGGGGTATCCTCACACCCAGGTGGTGTTTGCAGCCTCGGCTGCAGTGTTCAAGGAATCTGGCTTCAGGGGACACAGGAATAAGGAAGTAAGCCAGTGTGAACTTCCAGGAGGTATAGGCCTGTTCCTAGAAGACCTGACAGGATATCAAGAGACATACCTGAACATCCAAGGCAATAGTAACAGAGGGCGGATTATCAAACAGTCATCTGGTTATAAGTTTCGACTCACTATGGGAGGTTGCTTTCATTAATATCTACAAAGTGGATAGATAATAAATTTGCTTCCTTGTTTACTACAGACATTCTTTAGAAAGAGGAGGGCATATCATTGTTAAGTCATGCTCCAAGCCCAAGATTAGGGCATCCCCTCCTGCTCATAGTTTTAAACTCTGCACTGTGTACAACCTGCTGTGCCACAATACCTAAGCATGAAGGATAACTCTTGAAAGAGTAAATTCACTGTTCTCTAGAGTCACTTTTCCTTAAATAAGGAACCTCCCCCCAAAGCAAAGGTGAACAGGTTTGTTCTCCGAGAACCCCATAAGGAGTAATACATTGCTTTACAGAACTGTTGTGTGGCTGGAATTTGAGTTATAAATCAGATTTTGTGCATCTAATTCCCGATTGAATTCTAGATGTACCCAGTAAATCCTGCGGGAGTAGTCTCATTGACAAGAGTCTCAAGTGCCTTCTCATAAAATAAACAAATATGAAAAGAACTCTAAGGGTACCCTGCTCCTTCATTAGAAGGCTTCTATAAGATTGAGTTTAATTTAAAGTAGGACAACCTCTGCCTACGAAAGCCTCGTCCCATTGGCTAGGAGCCTGACCAATCAGGGAGTGCTACTGGCTCTCCTTTTCTTTCCTAGGAACCTACTTGGGCAGGCCAAGTCCTGAACATTTTTTTTGCACTATTTCCAGAGACCTAACAGGCTGCTGCCAGCTGAGCGAGATTCAGAGAACAGAAAGCCTGTGGCCAGAATGACTATAGAGCCCAGATTTGGCCCCATTTAAACATTTCTGGTTGGCTCTTCCACTATGCCAAAGAACTTTCAAATTGCCATGTACCCCCTGAGGATCTGAAGTCTACACCCTCATTACTCAAACACAGAGGAGCATAGAGGGACAGGAGAATGAGTTAAAGCCCAGTGCCCTATCTGCTGGTCTTTGCCGTGTCTTCTCTCCCCAACCTAGGGTCATTAGAAATATGGATAGGGCCCCAGATCTTCCTTTGCTCATGGACACCAGTCTGACAAACTCCCAAGTCACAGATGCCAAGGACATCATTCTCCCCTGAATCAGATTCCTCAGTTTACCTTTCAGGCAGGATCCAATCTCTAGCCACCTTTCCCAGCTTCCAAGTCAGGGTATCAGGCAGTAACAAATTTTCTTGTATGTATCCACTGACAATGGAAATACTAATTACATGGGCTCCCAAACAGGTACTACTGTCCTCACTATGCTTGGTGGCACTAGATGACATTAGAGGAATATTTGGGAATAAAAAATACTCATTAAAAGGGGATGGACCTTTTTAGACCAAACAGGAAGAAAGGGGAGATGAAGGAAGGTTGGGTGTGCTGACTTACCTCTTACCTTTATTGGCATGTGGTTTCTCCACTATGAGGGTTGTTCAGTAACCACTATTGTAAAATTAAGAGCTACATTACTTGCTGCTTGAAATTTTACCTCAGCTATATTTCAAATATGTTTTAACTTTGTTACACTCAACATCATGGAAGAGTATTTAGCTTTAGAGTAAAAACATCTGACACTTTGGTAAACCTTGCCCCCCAGGAGGGGGAGATAATGGGAAATGGGCCCCACAGAAGGAAGAAGAAGTGAATAATGGGCCCCACCGAAGGAGAGAATGTTACATGAATCCTGAATCATAAGACCCAGAGCAAGACATCAGGAAAAAAACAGAAAGATCCGAGAGACAAAGGAACAAGTCCTAAGAGAAACTTCTCACCACTGCTGAATCTTGAGGTGGAGAAGGGTAGATCCTGTCCCCAGGAATCCTCAGAATGAAGAGGGGAAGGGAAGGGATCCACAAGAGAACTCCTGTCTCCTCCCGCCTTATCTTCCTTCCTCTGCCCACATCACTTCCTGTCTTAACCTTCCTAGTGCTGGGATTAAATGGCTGGAATTAAAGGTGTGTCCCAACACTTGTGGTACCCCACAGAAGGCAGAGGAGGGAGAAGTTGGGAATGGGCCTTGAAAACTCTTCTGCCTACTGATATGCTTTGACAGTCACTAGTAACCCTCCGAAAGCATCATTTTGTGCAAACAGTAGGACTTCCAAATCAAGCCATATTGAATGTAAACTCAATTACTTAACCATGCTGAGCCTCAGTTTCTCCATCCGCAATACCACAATAAAGTATGCCTATTGTCTCTCTTGGACACATGATGCTTCGGAGTTTAGCGGTATTAACTTCAGCTAATACCTAACTTAAAAAAAAAAAAAAACAAATCAGCTGAAATCAGTTCATGTCTGTTAACCTCATATTTTTTTCTTTAGGTTTTGATAGAAGATACCCACAGTAAGGATAAGGATGGAATCCCTGCATCATTTCTGATATTTTCCATTTTTATTGGAAGATGTAATGTATCCTGGAAAATGATCATCTGTCCAATGCAATGGGGAAATATTTTTCTTAATATAAAATTAAACTTTGGGTTAAAATGAAGGCATACAACATTTCATTATCATGCTGGTAAATCATTTGTTTCCTATACTGGGTAGCCAAGGAGCCACATAAAGGGCCTGTGGTCAGGAACCTTCAGCAGTCTAGGAGTTCAACCCAAAAATCCAAGACCATGGATCAGGGCTGATGGGAGACTGCAAGCAGCTTCTTGTTTGTGGTGTCCATTGGGAATTACATAATAAGATGGGGTTTCCCCTATCCTAGCAACAGGAGTACTCCCTCTCTGAAGCACCAGGTGATCTTTCTGGGGCACTTCTATCTTACTAACATTGTTCTCTGAAGAGGCACAGTTGTCCCCACCATGTACTGCCCAGCACATGGTGACTTTGGTCAAAGGAAGGAAAATACATAATCATGTCAACCTATACGGCACATTTCTCAGCATCCATCTTGATTGGAATCATCTCCAAAGCGTGAAGGGAGTCAAGTGAATAATGGATAATGACCTTTTTGGTAGATGGTAGCACTCACACATCTACATTTCATGTCTTCCAGACTTGGGTGGAGAAAGTGAAGTGGCTTGGGCTGCCTCTGATGGTAGTTATAGGCAAGATTCACAGAAAAATCATTTATTGTTTGTTCCCTGACTCATTTGTGTTTTATCAGATCCCTAATGTGAGCTAACTTATAGTATGTGTATCTTTTCCCAAACTGATGCCAAGAATATGGATTCTGCTCTCGCCCTCAAACTGAAATGCATGCCTATCAAGGTCCTGGGGAAATCAGGAGACTATTACTGGCAGGTAGTTCTTCTTGAAGGGAAAATGTTATGGGCTGTAGCAGTTAGAAAACGTGAAGAACTTTTTCTGAGCTGAATCATTGGCTCCGCTTAAGCCATTCACTGTATGTGGTTATGAATTCCTCTATGCAGGAGAAACTGAGACCCAGGGAACCCAATAGTTTCTAAAATTCATTGATAATCTTTGAGTCAGGACTTAAAACTCAGTCCTGACCAATTTTAGTTTCATGTACATTCTTCCATTTTGCTGGTCACTTTCATTTCTGACTTGGCATGATATCTGTAATATGTCAATTCACTGGCTTTACGAAGGGCACTCTGTGAGGTAATGCTCTTGTACACTGTAAAGATTTTTCACTTGTATTGGTTTTAACAAAATGTTAATTGGCCAGTAGGCTAGCAGGAAGTAGAGGCGGGGCAGCCGGACTAGGAGAATTCTGGGAAGAAGAAAGGCAGAGAAGCTGACATCAGCCGGACACAGAGGGAGCAAGATGAGAACGCCACAGTTTAAAAAGGTACCAAGTCACGTGGCTAAACTTGGATAATTTAAGTGCAAGAGCTACATGGTTATATGCCTGAACCACTGGGCCAACAATTATTATAATATTAAGCTTCTGAGCCAGTTATTTGGGAAGTGGCTGTCAGGTATCTATGAGTTTATGACAGAGACAGAAGCATCTGACTACAACACTGATCATTTGAAGTACCCCATATGGTGCTTTGTTCTGGAGACACTGTAGGTCGGCTTCGCTTTAGGATGATGGCCTTTCTGTACAATGTGAATATGTACTGCTACCTCTTGTTAATAGAGAAGCTGTTTTGGCCTATAGAAAGATAGGAAATAGCCAAATGAAAAATCCAAGATAGATACAGGAAGAAGAAAGGCAGATCAAGGGCAGACACTGGCAAGCAAGAAGAAATGAAACACAGGTAAAGCCCTAAGACACAAGGTGATACAGAGATTAATAGAGATGGGTTAATTTAAGATGTAAGAACTAGCTGGCAAGAAACCTATGCCATAGACCAAATGGTTTGAGATTAATATTAAGTAAGCTGCTACTAAATGATTATTTTATAAGCTGCTGTAGGGCCAGGTGGGATAGATAAAAATCATCTGACTGCAAGGGTTGGCCAGATCCATAGTGTCACCTAAAGTCAGGAGACACCAAATTCAGTACCTGGAGAATACAAGCAAACAAATGAATGTGATTTATTTCCAGTATGCATTCCCCCACAGAGTCTTGTGTGGCTCAGCACCTGAGATTCCCCTCCTGTGTGCTAATCTTTTGCCAATAGCTTAGCAGTGAGCCCCTGGGTACAGGCCATTCTACTGTCACACCTGATAGAACCAAGTGGTGTGTGTCAAGTCTAAAAGAAGAAAGTTCTAAGTATGAATGAAGTGATTTGAATAAAGCAACAAAAATAGAATGAGAGACAAAGGCAGGCAGGTTTGCAGATCTAAATCAGGGTTTAAAAATCACTTATAACCCATTCTTCAAATCCATTCTCCCTCCAACACTGGTAGTAGGTGTGTGAGATGTTTCCGCCTAAAGTTATTCTGATACCTAGAAGAAGTGGAATAGTTTAATGTACAATTATAAAATTAAAGTGTGGTGTTGGAGACCATTCAACTCTGTTCCCTTGCTTATCCCACAAAGTAGAAATTTAGTCATTTCAGTGGTACACAGCCAGGTAAAAGCAGAGCCCAGACTAGAATGGAGTACCTGATTGATAGATAAGCATCTGACCCTTTGAATAGTAAAGGCTTCCAGGTAGATTGATTTCTTAGGGAATATTGGCTGTTAACATTAGAGGCTGGCTCGACCTCTTTCATCCAGTGGATTGGAAGTTTTTACACAGTAAGTCTGGCTCTGGGAGGTTGCAGAGCTTTAGACGGCAAACCATTTTTAAACTGTCTTGTCCCTGGGTGGTAATGATCCTCTAATGAAATGCATTTCCCCACTCACACCAGGTTTGCATTACACCTTAATAAAGAACCCTTGGAAGAACATTTATTATGGGATTTGCAGTTCACTGATGCAGGCAGATGCTGGAGTCCTGGGGAGCCACTGGGTCATGCAGTTTCTCAGTGAGCCACAAACTGACACTCAGTTAAATCTCAGGACTCCACAGTTGTTGGAAGGAGGAAGGGAAGCCCATTGCCCATTTACTAGACTGGGGCAAAGTCCCAAGAGAGATCTCACATTTACTACAAGACACAAAGATGATTTCTTAAAATCCAGCTAGTCTCTGCTTCTTGTCAAGGGCAAGCTCATTCATTCTCGTAAAAAAAATTATCCCAGGAATTCCTGGTTGCAGAAGAAAGGGTTACATAGAGAGAGTGAAACATATTTTCATATTGCAGATTTTATTCTGGATGCTCTGCAGACATTTCTTGTCTAAAGCAACTCCACAGAAATCCCAGGGAAGACCAAGGAGCTGTGTTGGAACATTCATCAATTATTTATCCTAAGAGCTACTAAGTCTCTGGTTTATGTGGGGGTCTAGGTTAAAGAAATGAGCTGAATAGAATAATCTGACCAGTTCTCCAAGAAATAAAATGCATCTAGATTATTATTTTTTAATGTTTAAAGAAGAATCCCATATAACAGCAGATGTTATTCATCACTGACTTGCAGGGTTCAGAAATGGGGGTGGGGCCAGAATAGCATTTGCAGGTGGTGGCAGCTGCTTAAACAGTGAAGAGCTGTCACCTGCTGTCCTGGGCAATAGCACCTCTCCGTTCCTTTAAAATATGAGTGCTCAGGATGCACATATATGATGCAAGAACAGTGCAGAATCTATAGCTATAGGACATTAGAGGGGGTGTTTTCTTCCCCCCACTCCAGGAGCTGGCTGAAGCAGAGAAATAAAGCATGAGACATGGGTAGCTAGTAGGTAAAGCTTTACCAGACAGGAGATTTAGAAAAGCCCGTATGTCTATTAAACAAAAGATCTTCGCACTATAAACTTGGCTCAATCTCTTCTAATGATTCCATTTCGAAGGTCCAGGCCATTGGGGAACAGGAGATCTTTGACATCTGATGCAAACACTAGTCACCTATCCTGTATCTGGCCTTATGTGAGGTCTCAATACACTTGTTTTTATGAATATTGTTATTATCAACCTTAAATACCACACACATCAGAGCCACACGGTAGTGTCTGAACTTTGGGTTCTGGGGTTATGAAATTTTGTAGCTGAATCAATCCAAAAGTATCTACTCTCCATCTCTACTGAGAGCTGGGAGAGAGGAGGATGAACAATTGATTAGAAAGGACAGTGTGTCTGTGCATTCTCTACCTGTCCGGTGTTTCCTGGAACCAAAACTATGGAGACTAAATGAGTAAGTCCTGTAAACAGCCAGAAGAGCAGAGAGATCTCCACCAATAAATCAAATGGAATTCCAGGCAAAGGAACTTGTTCTGTGACTCAGAGATCCTGGTAGTCAATTCTTTGGTGAAGGAGAAGAGTCCTCCATAAGAAGAATGTTTAAAGATGATGAAGAAAACCTTTTAGAAAGACTTAAGCTGAGCCTGAAAGATGGTGGAACCAAGAAAGGAGTGAGTGCGGCTGCTCAAGAGAGTGGGGGTCTGGGGAAAAGAGACGTTATGAATGATGGGATTTAGCTTGGTTCACTTGAAAGGTCTCCGCACACTTTAGAAAATGGAAAACTGAGGAGTGCTGGGGTTCGGGAACTGCACAGTCACCCAGAAACTATGCGGTAGAGCCAGGCTTTGAGTTCACATCTCTCTAGCTCTTTTCTGTTCCTCAAAATATAAACTCAGAGAAGTGGC
The DNA here is from genome assembly GCA_033318265.1 of Phyllotis vaccarum. NCBI lineage: Eukaryota > Metazoa > Chordata > Mammalia > Rodentia > Cricetidae > Phyllotis > Phyllotis vaccarum. Next base: position 75,622,955 of record JARWLC010000016.1, on the reverse strand, counting down.
AGATCAAGTGGAAAGATCATCCAAGACAGGAGTGAAAATGACCCCCCCACAGGATGGAACAAGAAGGTAACACGTATTCTGTACCTGGAGTGAGCAAGAATGCCAGAAGTAGGCACCGGATCTGGGAGAGGACATGAGGAACAAGCATCGGAGATGGGGGGGGGGGGGGTCCAGTTCTCCTGGATGCTGACTTGTGGAATAGTCGGAGTCAGGAGTCCTTGGCTTTAGTTTAGAAATATCTAGACTTTTAAAATTTTCACATACATAGTATATGAATACCATGATACATATAGTCATATATCTCTGTGCACTTGGTATATTCCCGGTGCTTGTGGAGGTTAGAGAAAAGGTGGAATGTTGCCTGGAAATGGAGTTATGAGCCACCATGTTGGTGCTGGGAATTGAACCAGGGCCCTCTAGAAGACCACGGAGCCATTTTTCCAGCCTCCCCCCTTCTTTTTCAAATTCCATATCTGAAATCTTCCCTCACTCATTTCAATTAAAAATCCCAAGGTGCACTGGGGCCTGGGTACTGTTTCCTGCACTCAGGTGATGTTGGATCATCTGTATCATCGAGATCCTGAGTTCCCACAGCCAGTCACAAATTAGGAACAGACAACTTTGCTGTGGCTCAGACTTCATCTGCTGGGATGTGTCTAGAAGCAAAGTACCACGTTTGAGTGGGAGAGACTGTGGAGGCATGGGAAGGTCATGGGTACAGGGATGAAGAGACACCTACTCAGTCTCAGCTCTGCTTCCTGCCTCTGATGGGTCTGTTGAATGACTGCTTCGGTCAAGGTTTCTTAATTTAGTTATTAAGCTACAATTGTGTTTTCCTCTGTGGATCAGTGAAACAGCATGCTTCAGAAGTCAAATGTAGTGCTGTACGTGTGGTAAGAACGAAATTTATAGAGTATAGCATCTAGACCATGCTTTTCCCCAGGAAATGTTATATCCTGAATGAGAGAGGCGACCTACCTGAGCAAACATTGTGTGCTATCCATAAGCTCCTTGGAGATGGCAGGGGATGTGTGGCTGATGGGGATTATCTTGTTAAAAGTCAAGGCATTGCTAAGACTAATAGACCAGATGCTATACCTGAGGATCCTGGAGACTACCTAGGGCAGATGGGGAATGTGAAAGGGGGGTTAAACCTAAGTGGGACCACATGAGCATCCAACTCTTTCTCCCCAGAAAGATGTGCTAACTAAACAGGTTCCCAGATGATCACCCTGCCCACACAAGACTCAACTAGTTCGGAGGAAGAAGCCGGGGAGTCCTTATTCTAGATAGACAGAGAGATAGGTATATAGAGGGATGATAGATAGATGATTAATTCATAAATAGACATAGATAGATAGGTGACAGATAGATGATAGATTTTTAAATAGGCGCACACACATATATACATAGATAGATGATAGATTTGTAAATAGACATATATGCATAGATAGATGATAGATTCATAGACATATATACATAGATAGATGACAAATTCATATGTACATAGACATAGATAGATGATAGATAGATGATAAATAGATAGATGACAGATGATAGATTTTAAATAGGCACACACACATATATACATAGATAGATGACAGATTCATATATGCATGGATAAAGATAGATAAGAGGCACACGTGGATTTACATGTATATATAGGCATATACATGGATACATACAAAATTGGCTAACATATATATATATGATAAGCAAATAAATGATATATAGATGATAAATAGATGATAGATAATCAGAAAAAAATAGGCTTTAAAAAATTGACTTCCATAGGAAGAAGCCAAGTTGAGGGGAAGAAGGGAGAAGAAAACAGATTTATGCAGGATGTCCTTACCGACTGCCTTTAAGGAGGCATACTTGTTGAGCTCTTTGCCTGGAGGCTGCTGTTCATATGGATTAGAAATCTGGCCCAGGTTGGGGTATGAGTGTGGGTGTCCCATCTGCTGGAGAAGCGGAGAAGTGGGCACTGCGTTGTTCATCTGGGTAGTATCTGAAAATGAAGAGACAAAGATGGTCATAAGAGAGCAGGACCCTCCAACCTCCCCCACCATCCTCACATGTCTCCAGGCTTAAATCTTCCCCATACTCTAGACATGCATGGAAGAGCAACAGACAGAATGATCTCTTATCATTTCTGTCATAATACAGCTACTTGTGTTGTCAAAACAATAGGTGGGGGCAGTAGAGAAATGACCTAATGGTTAAGAGTCCGTTACGCTTCTGTAGAGAACTCAGCTTTGATACTCAGCACCAGTATTTAGCAGGTCACAAATACCTGTCACTCCAGCTCAGGGGGCGTCTGACATCTTGGGCCAACTGGGAATTTGGACTCATATGCACACTCCCCACAGAAACACAGAGGCTCCGAATGAAAATTAAAAGAAATATGTCAAGGGCTGGGTGACAGGAGTTCAAATCTCAGCTCCTGTGTCAAGAAAGCAGGTGTATACATGTCTGTTTGCTTGTCTAATACTAGTGGACAGGGACAGGCAGGCCCTTGGAGCTTGCCAGCCAGCCTAACAGAAGCATACAACTTCTCATTAAATGAGAGAACTTGTCTCAAAAGATTAAGGCAGAGAGAAGAGAGATGATTCCCAAAATCTGGTTTCTGCATGTGTGTTCATTGATGTATAAATCCTAACACACACATACACACACACACACACACACACACACACACACACACACACACACACACACAGACACAGGATTTATGTAGCAAGATGTTCAACTTCAGTAACATTTAGTGAAATACAGCCAGAAGAGCTCCTAGCCCACTCTTTGCCAAGAAGCTGACAAACGGGAGGGCTATAGGTCACCAGTGCTGGCCAACGGAGGCTGCAGAAGCTTGAGATCCATGTGCAACCTGCTCAGCTTCCACACCTGCATAAGGAGCTTGACCCACTACACTGACATTCACAGAACATGTATCTGTGAAGCAATGTCACCTCTGGCAACCAAGCCATACAGAAATATATAATTGCCAGATTGTAAGAATCTTTGCTCAGAAACACTTTTGTATTATTTCACTGTGTGTGTGTGTTTTTTTTTAATGTAAACTGGATAAAAGCTAAACAACTATAATGGAAATTCTTAAAAATATTTCACATATGCATTGTGTGCATGGTTATACATGCATATGGTAGGATTCCATGCAATTGTTATGGGGAAAAGCGTTTCATAATAAATCCACAGTACATGTTCAAGCAGTTTCCAGAGACTGGACAGGAAGCATGTGAAGCAGTACAATGTAATGGTGCTTATCCTACAAAAGAAAACGTGTCTATTTCTGCACACAAAGGTTTGTATAAGCTAAACAAAAGATTATAAAGCACACCTATTGACTATCAACCACTTGTGGAGGGAAGGATGAAAATCATGGGAAAGAGAATTTCAAAAGGTTAATCATATCAGTGAATTCTGGGATGAGATATGAAGAAAAAATAGACTATCCGTCAGGTGTGGCAGATGAGGGAAGGCACTAGAGAGAAATCACAAGCAGGAGAACTAGCAGTGGCTTTGCCACTGAAGGGAAAGTGGCAGGTTCAAATTCAGGCTAGACCCTGGAGGCTTGTCCTTGGTCTCAAGACATGCATGGTGCAGCAGCAGAAGTTGGCAGAGCCCTGTCAGCTCCTCAAGGGACACCTTGAGAGCAATGAAATAAATCTCAGGTGGAGAGAGGTCCAATCCAAGAGAATCAATCAGGGCCTAGTCTCAACCAGGGATTCTGGTAGGATTTCTCGGCCTCGGGAAGCACCTGTGTTCAAGATGCACACTGCTACCAGATGCTGGGACTACCTTGAGAGATCATACAGCTGGCATCATGCTCACTGCCCAGCTTCTGCAGCTCTTGGCAGCTGACAGTTCACACCACGGCTGGTAAGCAGAGGTGTGCTCTCAGTGTATGGAGCCACCATTCTGTGCTTGGTGATTTTTACACACCTCACCTTCAACACCCGAGTCCGCAACCAATGCCTTACTACCACAAAGGTACAAAATACAGCTCTTGCTTCAAGCTTGGGGAGACTATGAAGAGATCAGTTGATGCTCAAGAACTTACCCTGGATTGGGACAGCTTTAGGGCTGGGTTTTCCATAAAGGGCCAGATAGTTTAGACTTTGCAGGCCTTCGCTGCAACTACTCAATCTGCCATTGTAGGGTGAAACTACCCTGGATATTATACAAAGAAATAATCGTATCTATTTCAATAAAATTTTATTTTCAAAACCAGGCGACACCAGATTTGGCTGAAGGGCTTTCATTTGATTATCCCTGTCTACTCTTTGACCTGCCACTTCATCCTTGTATGGCCACCCTACCTGCCCTTTGTTTTCCCCAGTGCATGCACACTGTGTGTGTGTGTGTGTGTGTGTGTGTGTGTGTGTGTGTGTGTTCTCTCTGAAAAACACTCACCAAGAGCCATGAACTGAACCTCAGTCTCTATATCTAAACAATGCAGTTCATGACATATATAGATATTTTTGTATTCAGCAAGGAATGAACCCAGTTGTCAAGAGACTGATCCACAAATATAGGGAGCATGTTTTTATCTCTACACACATCTGGGCTGTCACCGAAACCCAAATGTCTAGAGGGGAGTGCTGTGCAACATGTCTTCTAATCCAGCCTCGGGCTGGCATCCAAAGAGGTAGGATATCCAGTGATAGCCTTTGGCTGACCCCCAAGACAAAAAAGTGAGGAGAGGAAGGCGTTGATAAGATAGGACCCTCTCTACACCCTGAACCCTGAAATGCTCCTACATTTTCCTATGCAGCCCCAACCTCACGGGGGGGGGGGGGTGTATCTTCTACAACTGCAAATATTTTTCCAAACTTTGGTCCAATGGAAAGAAGCTCAGCCTACATTGTCATCATCTGCTGCTCTGTTTTCTTTGTGTGATTTCTTTTACTGTATAGCTGCTGTTTATAAGTTTAGAATCATTTCCTCTAACATGCTTCTTTATTTCCATCAGAGTCATATGATGAGCTGTCAATCACATTAACTGTTTTAAGTGTGGGCTTGCCTAGAAATCGTGAGATGCGGCCTTAAAGGCAAGTAGACTTGGCGTATGATTTGAGGAACACTTGGAAGCAAAGGGCAGGAGACACAGGGGGGCAATGAAGCAAAGAACGTGACACAAAGGAAGAGCCACTGGTGGCAAACTGGACTAATCTGGCTCTGGAATTCTACTGTATGGTGTTGAGCAGCTCCTTCACAATATATTACCACAGTAACAATGGGCCCCCTTTGTAGTTACACAGCAAGTCACATCCATTGCTGGTTGAGGATCCTCATTTAAAAAAAAATTAACTCTCAGGTTTGTATCAAAATGGCAATTCTCTTGTCCCTATCTTACTACCAAAGTGTGTTAGAAGCTTCCAGATGGAGAGCAGGGGGAGAGGCATGGGGGAGGCTGGCTGACAAGTACAAAGATAAAATTTTATAGTGAAATAAAAGAACTAAATTCTGGTGCTCATCTCATAGTAGGATGACTGTTAATAATAGATTGTCTAACTACAAAACCTAAAAGAAAGGATTTTTCATATTCTTACCATGAAGATATGGTAAATGATTGAAGTTACAAATGTATTGATCATCCTGATTTAATCGTTACATGGTATAGTCCATGTTTCAGGGTACCACACTTTACCCCTGGATATGTACAATCATTATGTGTCAATAAAATGTAAAATAAAATAAAGCTTCAAAGATTGTCTGAGTGGTGCCTAAAGAAATCCCAGGGACATTAGTAAACTAATTACTTAATGCCAGGACTTTTTGCCTCCTCTCCCCTCAAGAGCTCTTAAACACTAGCTTGTCTATTTAGAACTGACATCCTCTGAGTCAGCCCTCCACATGAGCCTGGTCCTCCATCCTCTCTCTCTCTGTATGCTGGACCCTCACCACTGCACTCAAATCCTATTTCTAAGCTCACCAAGGAATGTTAACCGCTTCATTAAAGGAGGAAAAAGCCTGTAGAGATGTTCCTCACAGGACATCTTGGGACAGCTTTTATACTATTAAACAGAATACTTAATATTCCATTACAGAGCATTTGCTTTTAAATTATTTCTCTAAGTTTTGTGCTACCTCAAGGGCACTGAATGGTTATTGAAATAAGTAGGTATAATGGAGCAGGCCCCCAAAATGAACCCCCTCAAAAGAAGAAACAAGGCTAGCTACCCCGAGTCATGATTCTGCTTCATATTCGGAGCCATAGAAAGTGACTTTCTGGCAGACATAAATAGCTGTTTTATGCTAGCTTCCAGGCACTGGATATTCAGAAATTCAGAATTCAGAAATTCTGACCTTCAGGGAAGCCATCAGGATCTGTTAAACAGACATTTGTAGCTGGGTTTTGACATGTTATTTTTTTTTTCAAGACAGAAGGATAGGTTAGATCTCATAGCCTGCTCTCTGCTAAGTTTCCCCAAATGTACCCAGCAATGGAGACACAAAACAGGCCAGTGAGGAAACCCCAGGCTGATGTGTCAGAAAACCAGATCAGCAGTGTTAAAAAATGCAACGCATGAGGATGAAGGCTATACTCTGGAACTGACAGAGCAAGATGAGAAAAATGTGCGTGCGTATGTTATCTGTAGCTGGATGTACAAATACACACTTATCCGTGTATATACCTTATGCATATATAATTTCTTCTGCATAGTTACAGCCATAGAGGAACCTGGTAGCACTAGTGATGTCTTTCTCTTGGAAGAGTGGTTTCTCTTCCAATTCTGCTCCACAGAGATCTCATGGGGTAGAAACAGAGCCTCTGTCCAACCCAACAAAAACGCTATTCCACACTCATACTTTTACAGCTCGTTACAGCCCTTGGAAAGACTTCAGAGCCTTTGCTGTTCTGTGAAGCTAACCACATTCCATCAACAACCTCCATTAGCATGCAAAAAGCCATCGACACCCCTGCACTTTTTCTCCTAAGACAGAAAGGGCCCTTGTGTATCTGACAATCATTTTTAAAGAAAGTCAGAGCATAATTACTCTAATTGGAGGCATCTAGCATTCTTACACTGAGGCAATCACCTTGGAAGTACTATTATTATGTAGTATATCTTAGTCATTCAATAGAAATAGAGTACATGCAATTCAGATCATGTCAGGTAGGATTTTGAAAATGCTCGGTTGCAAGCACACAGAGGGTGTTGTGAGTTTCTGTGTGGAAAAGACAAGGGATGACCGGTGGCTCATTTGGAAGGAATGATGACATCACAAAGGATATTTCATGGGGAGGCATAGCATGGAAAAATACTGAAGGGTCTAAGCATGCTGAGTTGATAATACTCAGGAACTAGCTTCTCACATACTGTCTTCTTTGCTCACTCTCTTCTCTGTCAGCAAGGATTGTGTACGTGCGTGCACATGTTCATGTTGATGTGTGGGTGAGGGTGTGCATGGGGAGGCTGGAGATCGGGGTCAGGTGTCATCATTCACTACTCTCTACTGCGTTTGTTGAGACAGGGTTTCTCACTGAACCTGGAGCTCGTGCATTTGGATAGACTGGTTGGTTGGCCAGGCTTCTTCTGTCTCCAGATCCTTAGTCCTGGAATAGCAGGTTCATGCCCATCTTTGCTACTTAGAGACAGAGGAATCAGACTGGGGTCCTGGTGTCAGTCAACGGCCTTGACTGACAGGCTGCCCGGTTTCTGTTAACTTTTGTTAAAGGATAGGTTTTTAAATTTTTTTCTGTGGATCCTTGTTTTGTCTGCATGTATACATGTATACCATGTGTGTGCCTAGTACTCAAGGAGGCCAGGAAGGGATTTCAGGTACCATAGGACTGGAGTTACAGGCAGTTGTGAGCTACCGGATGGTAGCTCAAACTTTGGTCCTCTGAAGAAACAAGTGCTTTTAGGTCCTGAACCATCTTGGCAGTCACTAATATAAGTCTACTAAAATACTTACAGTATGGTACAGAAACATCCACTATTGCCCCCAACCCCCTTTCCCTATTATGCATATGTTGTTTTTGGTGTCTGTTACAATCAATGAGGTGATAGTGATAGGTTACTAACAAAAGCTCACACTTCAGTAGGGTTCCATTCACTCTTCCTAATGTCCTTTTAGAATCTCATTCCAGCACCACATTGAACTGAATCGTGTCTCCTTCATCACCTTTGGCTTTTACAGTTTCCTCGGTGCGTATATTTTTTGTGTCTTTGATGGTTTTAAGGATCATGGTCAGGTCTTGAAGAATGTCAATTAAAAGAAGCATGCGATTCAATCCGGATTATTCGCTCACGGGAGGAAAGCACAGAAGCAGACACTGCTATCAGAGCATGTCAAGGATGCACACAACGATGAATTTTGCTGGCGTGCTCTTTTTTTGCCACGTAGCTCAGCTGGCACACTGGGTCTCTCCACGAGTGAACTTCTCCACCTCTCATTCTCCGCTGCCTTTTCACCTTAAGTCTTCATGAGGAAGCAGATGTACATCATCCACACCCAAGGAGCAGACAGATGCTGCGCTTCCTCAGTGAGATGTAATACACAAGCCATTCAGAACTCACTTTATTCTCCCTCCCATTTTTTTATTCCTGTCACTGTAGACATATGAAGTGTCTTATGCCTTGGGTCATAATACAAAATATTTTCCACAGTTTGCTACTTTGCCATACTTCTATCTTTTGATGTACTCACTGTTTATTTCTTGGTAATGCAATATATCTCTAGGCTCATATATTTCCTGTCCTGGCCCAAGGATCCTCTGTCTCTTTGAGGACCTGGTTCATTTACTGGAGAAAAGTATTAGGCACCAAAATTTGTGTGTAAGAGAGCTGTGGTTACATTTGACATCCCTCTGATGACAGAATATTTCCATGTGTAAGGACATAGATATCTGCACATATCTATAAATATCTATATATGTAACTGTAACTACCTGTACCTGTATTAGCCTGTACATGCATTTATTCTGATGTCCCTAACTATGATTTATTGTCAAGGGAGTCATTCTTGATTACTCTACCTGCTTATCTTACTTCTTCATTCCAATAATAATAACCTGACTTCCATTGCCCTTCATACTGCCAGTTAATTATGGAGTCATATGTGTGTGTGTATACGTGAGTGTCTGTGTATGTATGATGTGTGTGTATGTGTGATGTGTGTGTAGGTGTGTGTGATGTGTGTGTGTACGTGTATGTATGATGTATGTGTATGTGTGATGTGTGTGTATGTGTGATGTGTGTGTATGTGTGATGTGTGTGTATGTGTATGTGTAATGTGTGTGTATGTGTGTGTGATGTGTGTGTATGTGTATGTATGATGTATGTGTATGTGTGATGTGTGTATGTGTGATGTGTGTGTATGTGTATGTGTGATGTGTGTGTATTGTGATGTGTGTGGGTATGAGTGTGTGGGTATGTGTATATGTGTATATGTATATGTGTGATGTGTATGTATGTATGTGTGTATGTATGTATGTGTGTATGTGTTTGTATATGTGTGTGTATGTGTGATGTTTATGTATGTATGTGTGTGCATATGTGTGTATATATGTGTATATGAGTGATGTATGTGTATGTGTGTGTATGTATGTGTATGTATGTGTGTGTATGTGTGAATGTGTGTACACATACATATGCGTGTGTGCAATTAAATCAGAATTCTTAGCTCATATTCAGAAGAACACAAGCTTTATCCAATATAATACTGTGATTGGGAACTGTGTATTTAACATTTTTATCATAATTATGTATTCTCTCCCTTTAATATCCATTACCCTCTCTTGCCCCTGCCTCCCCTTCATCTTCTGCTTTTGTACTATTTGTATATTTTTGGAACTCTAGATCTTTATATATAAAAGAAAACATGTAACATTTGCCTTGCTGGGTCTCCAGTTCCATCCTTTCCAGCAAATGGCATAACCATCATTCTTCTTTGTGGCCAAATAAAACTCCACTGTGTACATGTGTCCCATTTTCTTCATCCATGCGACTACTGAATATGGAGTCCAATTCCATAGCTAAAGCATTTGGGGCGATGCTACAATGAATGTGGATGTCAGGCATCTCTGTGGCATGCTGACCTTGATTCCTTTGTGCTTATCCCTGGAATAACAGACCGGGATCGATTTTAATTCCAGTTTTAGTTTCTTGAGCAACCTCCAGAGTAATTTCCAAAGGGGCTACACCAGCTGCACCCCCAACGGTGTGTAAAGGCCACATTTCCCAGCCTCCTCAGCGGCATTTGCTCTTGTTTCCTGGTTGCAATTCTGACTGGAGTCAGATGGGATCTCAGTGTAGGGTTGTTGACTGACATCTTCCTGATGGCTACGGAGACTGGACGTGGTTCACACATACATTGACCATTTACATTTTTGAGATTATAATAAAAACATCTTCTTTTCCCTTCCTTTACTCCACACCCTCCGATATATTCCTCTCCTCTCTTGAAATTCAGAGCCTCTGTTTTCCCTAATTGTTATTCCTTACACACACACACACACACACACACTCCCAAATATAACATGTTCAGTCAGTATAGTACTACCTGTATGTATGTTTCAGGGCTATTCTTTGACACTGAACAACCAGTTGTTATGTTCTTCCCTGGGGAGGCCAATCTCTCCCAGCTTTCCCCAGTTACTTATAGTTCTTTGTGTAAGGATAAGGCCTCATGGAGTTTTTCCATCCACTTTGGCTTGTCCATTGGTATCTTCCTTGTCCATCTCACATTTGCACAGTCCTATGACTGACACTTCTTTCGAGAACTGTCCAATTAGTTTGCTAATATATAGACCAAGTTATTTAGGGTTTGGTACTTATTTTAGTTTATCCCATGTTCTATAGGTTAATGCCTTATTGATGGAGAGAGGGTAGAGATTCTCCCCATCCTCGGGCTCTCTGTCTGCTCTACAGATTGTCTCCTGTGCTGCACAGAGCTTTGTAATGGAATCCATCCCATTTGTCATGGATCCTTATTGAGCTATTGGAGTCTTTTGCCTGTGCCTGTATCTGAAATGTTTTCTCTTCTTTGCTCCAACAGTTTCAAAGTTTTCCATCTTACATGGACATCTTTGATCCACTCTATACAGGAAAAGGAACACATATCTAAACTTCCACACATTAACATTTGAATATCCATTTCCCTGGCACCATTTGTTGAAGGCATTTTGTTAGCTTGTATTGAGAGAGTGGGGGGAGGGGAGGGGAGACAGAGAGATCGGAGAACCAAATTGTTATTTATTTGTACTGGAGAACCGATGCTTGGGAGATGCTGCATAGAGCTAGTAAGTTAGAGTTTATAAGGAGGTGCGCAGACAAGGGAGAGGCACCACAGCAATGCTAAAGATGGAGATCATGAAACTCCCACCTATACACAACAAATACAGAAGGGAAATGAAGCACAAGATGGTTGCTACATTTGAATTCATCCCCCCCTTTCCCTGGAATCTCCACGTACCTGCATATTCAGCCCCATTTCACAGTAGAAGAAATGAAGCACAGAGAGGCTTTGCCCACATGAAATCCGTGAGTGTGGTGGAGCCATCCTGAGCCCAGCATCTCACCTTAGGAACCTGCAGTCTCAGGCCTTTCCTTACTGTCTCTCTAGAAACCTACATCCAAGTTCCTGACATTCAAAAATCATTTTACAGCTAGATAATGATTTTAAGTTAGGCTATTGTCTCTGGAGTCCCCTCCCCCAATTCCTTCATCTACACTCTGTCATATTAAAGACAAGGCCTGGTTGACAGGACAACAGAGTTTTGATGACACGGGATTGGAAAGAAAGACTCTGAAACCTCAGCTGCATTGACAAAGAGAGACAAAGACTAGATTCTGTCCGATGACTTCCCAACCTTGAACTTCTAACCTGGGTAAAGGGGGATGATGAAGGAACTAAGGAGAGTGCTGGTTCTGTTTGGGTTTCCAGCTACAGTTCATAGAATAAAAGCTCTGAGCTCCCGTGCATAATGATTAGAAAAAACCCGTGGTGTGGGCTTGTGAGATGATGCCGTGAAATGCTTGCTGTGTTAGCCATACAACACTAGGCATAGCAGCATGCAGCTCATCACTGGGAGTGTGGCTACAAGGACCATCCTGTGTACTTGCTGGTCAGTAGGCTAATTGAATTAATGAGTTCCAGGCTCAATGAGAGGCCATCGTATCTTTAAAAATAAGACTGAAAGTTAATGGGGAAGCTACTTGACATTGACTTCTGGTTTCCATATGTACATATGAACCAGCACCTACACACACTCACATAGACACACAGACACAGACAGACAGACACAGACAGACACACACACATACACAGACACAGACAGACACACACATGCACACAGACACACAGACACACACACACACACACACACCAAAACAAAAATCAATGATATAAGCTAGCCAAAAGATGTCCAGTTGGCTCAATGATGCTGAGATAGCCTAAGATCTCAGGTGTTTTCTCAGGCCTGGTCTTGAACCTGACACACACAGGCAAATGGAGTGAATTCCCTCCCATTTCATTCTACCCTCCTTTCCCTGCTAAGCACATGTAAACCACAATCCACTCAGACATAGGTCATATGCTCCAAAAGGCACATTAATCATGTGAAAACATTTCTCTATATTATTTAATATCATTTTACAGACAAGGGAATCAAAGCTCAGAGAGAGGCTTGCGTAGATGGCTCAATCATGAAATGCCCACCATGCAACCATGAGAACCTAAATCCAGTTTGCCAGAACCTATATTAAAGCGCCAGATAGGGAGGTACACTTGTGATTCCCAATGCTGGAGAATTGGAGACAGGTTCTGGGACCTGCTGGCTGGCAAGCCAGTGAGAGATCTTGTCTCAATAAAATGATTAACAATACCTAGGGAATAACACCGAACATGTACTCTAGCTTCCACATCCACACATAAGCATGCACACTTGCACACATCCACGTACCCTCACACAAACACTCACAAAGGAAAGAAAACAAAAGGCCCAGATAAATTCAATGACTTATATTTAATAAGCCAAAAATGATCAGCTTGTCATGACGGCAGCAGGATTTCCTCCCAGGTTTCTCTCCGGTGCCTGTTAGCCCTGAGCTGTTAGCCCTCTGTGTGGACAGGAAGTCTCCTGCTGTCCATCCCTTTTCTTCTTCATGGGGCACCCCAGTCAAAGGAGAAAATCCCTGTCCATATTCATGCCTCATCCAGATCTGTGCCCTATCCAAATCTGTGCCCTGTCCAGATCTGTGCCCTATCCATATCTGTTCCCTATCCATATCTGTGCCCCATCCAGATCCAGCCCTGTCCAGATCTGTGCCATGTCCAGATCTGTGCCCTATCCAGATCTGTACTTGTTTCTTCCTTTATTCAGAGAGCTGAGTTTAAATTGTATTCAGAAAATGAATGAGCCCTCCGTTTTTACAAAGCCCAGTGTCCTTGTAGAATCCCCTGTACCCTTGCTCCTCATTAGGTTCCCACATCCATTCCTTGGCACAGACTTTATTTTTGATCTTCTGGGGTTTGTGCTTGGTGGTGAGTTCTAGCTTTTATACTAAGGAATCTCATAAAATTATTTTTCAATCCATCCAACAGTTGAGAAGGACTGTGTTTTACCTGACTCGAGAAGCCACAGTTCCCTTCATCCCCATCTTTCCAACACAGTAGGCACAAGACTCAGCCTGGGGCTTCTATTTTGTGCAGAGAAATATGGTGGATAGATGCACATTAGGAGGCAATTCAGGATTCAAACTGTAACCTGCTCATCTTCCTATAGTGTCTTTGATGTCATAAAGTGTTTATGGATCTCAGACTTATGGGGCCATAGCCACCCTTCCTGAGATGCTGTAGGATTTACAGACACAAAGCCAAATGTGTTTAATATGACAGATGAATCATTACGGGCATCCTGCCCATAGTAACTGGGGCTCTATTGCCTCCAATTACCTAGGAAATCAAAGCAACATAATATGGCCATGAGATTAAGAGTGTTAGGTTTCAGGATGCTTGGACACAAACCAGATTTTTTTTTTCAGTTATATCAAAACTGGACCTTTGAGAGAGAAAAGTCAAGAAATGTTCCTGCAAGCACCAGTTGATCAGATAATTATCACAACAACAAAGAGAATGGGCATTCAAAGTCAGAACAGAACCCTGGCTTTCAGCTCTGCTTTTCCCCTCTCACCTTTCCAAATCTTTATGCCTAGCATCCTTTTAAGGGGAAAACCTGAAAACTGTATTATTTGAAATACCATGTAGATTTGTCTTTGGCCACAAGCAAGAAAAAAAAAATCTAGTCAGAATTATCCTGAATTTGTCAAAAGAGGATATAGCAAGCTATTCTTCCACCAGAAAATATTCATGCTACAAGAGAATTAAATCCATCTCACTGAGTCTCAGTAGCAGAAGGACCAGCACCGGTTCACAATGGAGGGAAGAGCACAATCGCATAACAGTAAAACCTTTGGCAAAAGCAGCTCCTGTTGCCCTCAGGCTCACATCTTCACCTTATGCAAGCACTTATTTTTATTTTGACCATTTAGGAAGGGAATATTTTAAAAGCAGAGCTGTGAAATATTTATGTAGTGTTCACTTGTGGCCAGTTTTATGTTGGCCCCGGAGAACAGAGATGCTTGTCACTGTCTGGAATTGTGCAAGTGAGGAGATTGCAGAGTGAGTGGGAGGGGCACCTGTGCTAAATGACAGAGACGTGGTGACACAAGTTATAATCCCCACAGTTAACTGTGACACAGCCAGACAGGGCACCAGTGAAAGTGACAGGGAGGCAAGGCAGCTCAGTGCTCTACTGCTCCTACAGAGGACCTGGGCTCAGCTTCCAACACCACCATCCATTTCTAGGATATCTGGGAGCCATTGCGTACACATGGTGCCCATAAAACTCATGCAAACAAACATAAAACACACATACACAGAAATAATTTCTTTTAAGTGTGGGAGATGGGTTGGCTTCACAAGATAGAGAATCTGCTTTGTCGATATTCAAAAGAAAATGTAACAATGACAGCAAAAACAAGAAAAGACACATTTTCAACGGAAGTATCATTGTGTATACACTTAAGGAACACAGTTACCATTTCTTGCCACGGTATCTCCTTATCATTTCATAACAGATGATCCCTACCGTGTTATCATGGGAATGCTATGGAACTGATGACTGATGCTAGAATTGGTCCCTTCGTATAATGGCACTGAGAGGTCATGAAACCTCTGGAAGATGATTAGGATACACTAATGGAGTCTCATGGGACTGCTGCTTGCCATGAGAGAGGGTGTCTGCCCCTTTGGTTTTTCAGTGTCTGCCTCTGCACACATCCACTTGTCCTTCTGTTTTCTGTCGTGGACAGATACAACACGATGTCTTTGCCAAATAGAACTCCCCAATCCTGGGCTGTCAGCCTCTAAACTCTGAGATAAATCATCATCTTTCCTTTATAAATTACCCTGTCTTGGGCATTTTGTTATAGCAAAAGGAAATGGACTAAGACAGGTATTTAACTTGCCACTGATTGCTCAGAACCATCACTCTACATGCAAAGGATTGTTTAATGCCCATAACAGCCATCTCAGCTAACTCCATGATAGATTTCAAGAAGTGAGCATTCGCCTTTTGCTCATGAGCCTGGGTGTTTTGATTCTGCTGATGTCTCCCCATCTCTTCTCCCTGCAACATCTCCTGTGAATCTTCATATTCTGTGGTCTCCATCTGTCCTGGCTCTACCATTCTCTGTCACCCACAGAGCAAACAGTAGCCAATCCTTTGCCCTTCTTTATTTTAAGCCTTAACATGTTGTGGGATAAGAAACCAGGTGTCCAAGCATGTTAGGAACAAAGTAACAATTAACTACATTTAAAAATGCCATTTAGCCCATAAAATGCTTTGCTCTGTATTTGTAAAACTAATGTCAAACCATCTTTTATTTCTCAGCTTGAGTGTCACATCCCCCATGAGATCTGCCTCACTTCCACAACATCATAAAAGTCATTTTTACACTACATTAATATTTACATCAATGATGGAATATGGCAGTGATCTTATAAAATACCACTGAGTGATATTGTATTCATCTTTGTAGAAGTATACACAATGATATTTGCACATTGGTAAAATAGTTCAACAATGGACTTTCTAGAATGTATCTCTGCTGCTGAGTGATGTGTAACTGTGCTCTGTAGGCCCCTTGATTAACCAGTGAAGATTTTGTAACAATGTCTTATAAAAAATGGATGATGTTAACCAAAGAAATGTACTGACTTCCAGCTCTGGGATCTGGGAGTTCAAGATAAAGATGTGAGCAGATATGCTTGTTCCTAAAGATATTAAGGGAGGGCCTGGATAGACAGCATCTTGGTCTTCCCCATCAGCTATCTCATACCATTATATCCACCTGTAAACTGCTTCACGTGAATTCCTTATTTCAGGGAGGGCACTTGTCTCCTTGAATGAGGGCCCACTTTGCTCCAGCATAACCATCTCAACTCATCGTATCTGCAATGACCTTGTTCCCAAATAAGGTCACATTCAGTGACATCAGAAGCTACAAACTTCTCCATATGAATTTGGGCAGAATAGAATTCAATCCCGGAATGTATTTTCTTCATTTCTCCATTGACAGCTACTTTTCCTAGACATCTTTGAGATCATGAACTAGGTCTGTCTCTTCCTCAAGCTCTATCCTAGCTTCTCACATGGGATTTCACTCTCTTATAGGGGAGCAAGGGAAAGAAGGAGACTGTTTCCAGATACTTGCTTTATAACAGGTAATATTTAAGGCACTGTATTTTACCTCAAAGTCAGACTTTGCTCAAAGCAAACTGCACAGGAATTATTACATTGGCTTAGCAATACAGGAATTTGGGATGCTCTGAATTCTTTTTCTCTTTATTGGAGTATGTGCATAGTGCATAAATCCTTTGTTTATGGAGCATTTAATGCCTGGGACAGAAAATGACAAGAACGGGGGGAAATGAAAGATAATAAAACAAATGAGAAAACTGGGCTTGGCTTACCCACAAAGCCTGGATACTCAACTGCTCGGGCAATAACACAGTACATATCTCCCTTGAATGTGAGATGATAACTAAGTGATGCACAGCATCACTTCGGAGCAAAGACGGTTGACAGACCACTGGGAAGGACCTCTAGACAATCCTGCATCAGGTACTTGCTTGCCTGTTTGCAGTAAACCATAAAGACAGCTGGATCAGCTTTAGTCAAAGCTGGCCAATATGTGGAGCATTAGGAGCGCCGGCCATACAAGAGCCTGACTTCAAGTTTGGGAACCCAGTAGAAAGCCAAATATGGTGGCTCTTGCCTGTGATCCCAGTACTGAGGTGAGAGACAGGAGGGGCCCTGAAAGCTCAGTCCAATCTGACTTAGTGAGTTCCAGAGAATCCAGAGACCCTGTCTCAAAAATAAAATAGAAAAGAGAAATGAATGATGCCCAAAGGTTCTCTAGGCTGAATAATAATCTAGTGGAGGATGGAAATGCATTGAAAATACATTATCCTCATGCATGAACACAGTTTTTTAAAAAAAACTCGTAATACTTATCTCAAAAAGGCATGCTCACTCTCAAAAAAACACCTGAAAAATAATCCAGGAGAGTAAAGGGAAATTCAAAATATCGGGGATGGTTGAATATATTTTATTGTCAAATTATGGATCTTCCAAGATCAATCATTTGTGTTTTATTATTTTCTATATATGCTCCACATCCCAGCATGAGGTAGTGTTCCAAAGCCATCACCCTAGTGGTGCTTCTTACATCCCAACATCAGCTCTTCACACCCCATGGTATCATACTTATGACTGATGGCATAGGAAAGGCTTTGTTAAAATTCCTATTATTGTCTTTCCCAATTCTTTTCTGAGTCTCTCAAAGTAATTGTAGGTAACTATGGTTCTGTTTTCCAACTTTAATCTGAAATACATATCACAGGACATTTTATTTTTAAAACTTGTTCTTTGAGAACACAAAAAATATTATTCTACTCATCCGCCCTTCTAATTTCCCCAGGGTTTCACATAATGCCAAATAGTCCTCACCCCCACCTCTCCCTCCTTCCCTCTCTGTATATGTGCTCTATACACAGCTGCTATGAGTTCGTGAGTGTAATAACCATGCCATATCCAGAGGAAAGCAGGTCACAGGCCTCCTCCTCATCTTCCAGCTCTTATATTCTTCCATTCTCCTCTTCCTCCATGTTTACTAGGCCAAGGGGCCTGGGATTGATGCAGATGTCTCGTTGATAGGGGAACACTTGGTATCTTATACTTGGCACTTTGACCAGTTATGATTTTGCAGCCACTGCCAGAAGAGCCTTCTCTGAGCAGACTGAGATCAGCTCAGGTCCACAGGCACAAACATAAATATTCAGAAGACAGTCTGAAAATGTTCCAAAGTATTTCTCAGATTCACTCTTTCTCCTGTCTTCTTTCTAGATCAAACGATCATTGTTTCCTCTGGAGACATAAATGTCTGTCTTCCTCCCATCCAACTCTATGACCTCCCACTACTCATAATAATGTTCAGTGCACATATGTCAGCATATCAGGTCCTCCTGCATCACAGCATGAAACAATAAACAACCAAGGTATAGGCTTCATGAATGCTTAGCAGCTGTTTCTCTGCAGATGTGCTGCACTACTTTCTCATGAATCCACATAGTGTACCAAGAGATAGGAGGTCTCATTTGTACACACACACACACACACACACACACACACACACATACAGACACATACATACACACATACACACATACATACACACATACACACATACATACACACATACACACATATAAACACACACATACACATATACACACACATGCATACACATACACACATACACACATACATACACACACACATACACACATACATACACACATACACAATACACACATACATATACACACATACACACATACATACACACATACACACATACATACACACATACACAATACACACATACATACACACACATACACACATACATACACACATACACACATACATACACACATACACACACATACATACACACATACACACATATAAACACACATACATACACACATATAAACACACACATACACACATATAAACACACACATACACATATACACATACATACATACACATACACACATACACACACACATACATACACACACATACATGCATACACACATACATAAACACACATATAAACACACTCATACATATACATACACACACATGCACATACAAATATACATGCACATACACACATAAACACACACATACATACAAACACATATACAGAGAGAGAGAGAGTCAGAATGTTCACTTTCTGTTTAGAATTCTTTCCCACTCATCATGTTAGACTCTCCTTGTATCTAATTTTTAGCAAAGTCACTCTTTAGCTTCCTCATAGAAATGCAGTCATTAAACTATTCCAACTAATTGCTAGTTACTGTAACTATTATAGAATGACAACACAATAGCAATACAACACCCCTTCTTTGTCCTTCAAATCGTAGTTCATGAAAATGTATCTACTTGTGTGACTATTGATGCTCCCTCCTCCACCAGGTGCCCAAACTGCACATCTCTTCTCCTTCCTAGAATAACGGACAATGCTCCGTACAGTGTCTCTACCCCATGGTAACATCTTAGACAGTTACAGGATTCAAAAATGAATTGATGATGGTCAACGACTCCAAATGTTACTCCAGTTTACTCTTGATTCAATCAGCTGTCTCTGGGCCAACAATAACTGGTCACCCAACAAGGGAATCGCTCCCCTATCAGCCTCTTGGGACTGGGATTTTATACCACTCTGGTACTCTACAGCTTGTCTATCATACGACTTCATGATTCCCATTTCTTCAACTCCCAGTGTTTTTAAGTTGAAGCTCTTATTCAGTCAGTCTATCTTAATCAATCTAAGCACAAAGGCCATCCTTGGTCAGTCAGCTTTGAGGATAGTGTTTTTCCTATCTGGTCTGAGCTTTGGTGACCCGGGTCAGGGCCCTATTGCAGGGATCACTATGGAAAACATTCTCCCTCTTCAAGAATTGATCATTTATCTTAGGAATTAGAAAGCTAACAAATGCCCTGATTAGCCTTTCCAGGGGGACTTAATGCTAAAATAGTAAAGTGTTAAATATGTCATGGCGGACTGGAGAGATGGCTCAGAGATTAGGAGCAGTGGCTGCTCTTCCAGAGGTCCTGAGTTCAGTTCCCAGCAACCACATGATGGCTCATAGCACTCTGTAGTGAGGTCTGGTGCCCTCTTCAGGCCTGCAGGCATACATGCAGGCAGAACACTGTATACATAATAAATAGACAGACAAATAAGTAAGTAAGTAAGTAAGTAAGTAAGTAAGTAAGTAAGTAAGTAAGTAAGTAAGTAAGTAAATAATTTTTTTCAAATGCTGTGGCATGAACAAATATGTCAGAACATTGTGAATGGTTTAATAGTCCTGTGGAGCTGTGGAACCCATAGTTTCTCCTAAATCTAAGTTAACAGTACAGTTAACCAGAAGACTTCTCTTCTTAGACTTACAGGTTTTTTCTAGTTCATTTGAGTCTCTCATACTGCAAAGCCCTCAATTTCTTGGGCCAAGACCAACTCAAAAAAAAAAAAAAGACAAAACCAATAACAATTTTGAGTCTTATTCCACTAATCCAATCCTCTATCCAAGTTAACATTTTAATATACATTATCCTACCAAGGGGAAGCAATAGCGGCTGGTCTGTTAACTTGACCATAAGTTCAAAGAACTCTAATCTGTTTACATTTGATACCTTCAGCCCATTCTTTAAATTTTCTGCTTGTGCTACGATTTGTGTATTTCCATGCTAAGCCTCAATAGTCTTAGACACACGGGGAAGGCTCTTTGTCTTTCATAGTCCACCTCTCAGGACACCACAGTCAGAGCCAAGGTCAGGAGCCATGTTCATTAGGAGGAGTCTCCATCGAGAATGGGAGAGGGAAAGAAAGGGGTGTGTGTGCTTGCTTGTGAGTCCTGGCTCTTCCTTTGGTAGTTTGAACACTTTACATAATTTCTTAGCATTTATAATTTCTTTGTTTCTTCAGCTGAAATGATAATCGTAGTACAGGAACACTGTTGTAAGAATATGACTAGTATATGTGAAATATTTATGCCTAGGACATAGCAGCCAGTAACAGCAGTGGGATTGTGGGAACCATTACTGTTAAGGGGCGATGAGGATTTTAGATGTCACAAGTGAAATAGAAAAAAATGTGCTGTGCTCCTTAAGGTGTCTTACATTTAATAGCGGGACTTTCTAAAACTGTAGAAATTATTATTGAGTAAGATAGAACAAAAGAAACCAACTGGCTGTTGAACAGTTGAATCTGGAAATAGACCAAGCTGAATAGGGAGTGCTCGACTTTTTCCCGGCATGTCCCACTATCTAGGCAACACTGCAACACAGATGTGCATCTACAGTAGCACACATCTGGGACTGGCATCTCTGTTCCATTTTCTAGATTTTAGTAAGATCAAAAGCGTGGAAATAGGACATCGTCTGTGTTGTTTAGGAAGAGGCAGGCTCTCCCAGCAACCTGGAGCTACGTGATCCTGTCACATTGCAAGTGGTTAAATGCTGAGAATTAAATGAGGCTCATCTGTCAATCGTGGGTGGCACCATCCCCATCTGCTGTGTCACAAGCTAGGAGGGGATTGAAGGAAGCAACCTGCAGAGTGACACTTGAGCTAAGACTTAGATGCTTCGAAGTGAAACTGAGCCTGAAGGCTCTCTAGATCCCTCCAAAAATTTACAGATAGAACAAACACAAGTAAGACCTAAAGAGAAGGCGATATTCCACATGGTCATTCACCAAACTTACAAGATGAGAACCAGCCCTCAGAATAACAGGCTGTCTCTCCCTGATCTACCCTTGAACCTGACCCATGGGTGCAAAGACACCCTGTATCCTCAGAACTCAGAAGGCTAGAAGGATCTTTCATATACTTGGACCTGTCCTTTAAGTTCAAATCATATGTTCCTTTCTATGTTCCATGGAATCTCAGAATAAACTCATTCATTCAGAACAGTTTGGGATGTCTTTCTGTACAAGACATTGTCCCTGACACTGAGACGGTACCAATTAAGAAGTAGACCTCAATATTTAGAGCTCCCAGCCCAGTAGGCAAGACACAAATTAGACAAAGGAAGAAATCACACAAATTGATGCCTACTTACAACTGCCAGATTATTATTAATGAAAAAGTTGGATAACAGCCATCCTTGATGCATTCATGGTGGGATATTGTAAATACTGACTATAATATTTCCCCTAAACTATTTTTGTATGACAAGCACTTCCTTAGTATGCAGATGCTCATAAGAAGCCAGAGTCTCTGAGAGGAGTGTGTATAGGGGGATCAGACTACAAAAGAGCTCAGTTATTGATTTTTGAGGTTCCAAATACAGTATTGATACAAACAAGAATTTCATAAACTAGTGTTTGTTTGTTTGTTTAATTCTATTCCAGGAGGCATCAGGACTTCTAAGTTATAGGAGAGAAAATTTCAGATAGACAACCATCAATTAAATGAGTCATATATTCTCTTAGAGCATTGTACACTGTCCATGGTAGAATCAAGATGCCAATCTCTCTAACCTGTAGATTTTCAAAACATCTCAGAGTTTGGTGGAGGATTATAAATATACACCCCCTCCACACACACACACACACACACACACACACACACACACACACACACACATGCACACGTGTGCATATATATCTCCAGACATGGTGACTTAGCAGAGAAAAGGAAATGCAGAGAGAAACACGCATTCCAAAGTCAGCAAATGAGCAGGATTCCCAGGCCTGGGCCTTCAGAGATCAAAAGGGGACAGAAAAAGGCTATTATTGGATTCATGTGTGTCTTGCCCAGCTTTGGAGTAACCACATAGATGAATAATGTCAAGTGAGCACCATGGCTCATGTATTGTCTCAACAATAGATTAAGAACATAATGAGAAACGAGACGTGGGTGATCTGAGGGCTACGGATCTGTGAGGCCATTATCTGCCTTGGGCTTCAGCCCACCCTACCACCCACTCCTCCAAGTGAGGTTATAATGTAATAATAAGCCTGTAATTATATATTACTTGTGCGGGAAAATGGTGATGAGTCAAAAGCCAGCTCACAGATGCACTGGGCACCAGTCTTCCCATAAGTAAGAAGGGCCAGGCTTAGGATGAATCTACAACCCTCAGAACACGTGATGGTTAATACTAATTAATCAACTTCACAGGATCAGGAGTCACGAGGCACACTGTGGGAGATTATGTCCCACCCACTGGTTTAATAAAAAGCACTGATTGGCCAAAGGCAGGCAGGAAGTATGGGCGGGGCTACCAGACTAAGAGAACTCTGAGAACAGGAAGCACAGAGCAGAATGCCAGAGAGAACACCAGAGAGAAGCCAGAAGAAGCAGAGGACAACTATGCTGCTGTAAAGAAAGGTACCAGAGCCGCATGGCTGAACAGGAAGAAACATGGGTTAGTTTCAGGGTAAAGAGCTGGCAAGTGATATGCCTAAGCCTTAAGCTGATCAGCTGAAAACTAATTAAAGCATCTGTGTGTCTCTGTGGTACTGCGGGTCTGCCGGTCTGTGGGCCTAAACCTTGAGGAAACCTCTTACTACAGCACACATCTTTGCAGACCTGTGAAGGATTATTCAGGATATGTTAGCCTTTGGACACAACTGTCAGGGATCATCTTCACTATGTAAACTGAAAAGACCTAACCTTAAAGTAAGTGGCACTTTTCCCAGGGTTGGGGTTCTGAACTTCACAGAAAGAGGAAAGCTAGCTAAGTCTGTGCATTTCCTTGTCTTGTCTTTTTAACTGTAATTACAACAAGACAGATACTACCACCCTGACTTCCTCACTATGATGGAACAGACCAGTTGTGAATCAGTAAACCCATCTTTAAGTTGCTTTTATCAGGGATTTTGTCAAAAAATACAAGTAACACTGTGGGTCCATGTACTTGGGTCCACCTGGCTGACCTGGGCTGGGTCTCCTGGTGTCTACAAGAAGTAGCTGGGCCTGACTGGTATAAGAAAACTGGACCATGACAAGTGTAGTAATTATCTCACTTGGGGACTTGGAGACCTGGACAGACTTCGGAATCAAGGAAAGAAGCCACAGTGAGATGGGTGATTCTCACAGTCGGGCCAAAGTGGAAACTGAGTTCCTCTGCAGCGGTAAAGACCGATGATTCACAGCAACCAAGAGAGTCTAGAACTAATGACCACAAGAAACACCTGACACATATACGTGGAGACTGTGAGACTTCTCTAAAGTTAGATGTGACCTCTGGGATGAGAATATGACACAGTGAATAATGAAATCATAACTGGGTGAGCTTTTAACATTAAGCAGGAAATACAAACAAGAGAAATTAAGGTGCTACTTTAAATGTACACAACATTGCATATCACAGAGAGAGGGAAGAAAGAGGAAGTGGGAGAGATTGAGACTCTGCTCAAAGTTATAATTGATATTTGAGGTTCCAAATAGTGTATTGATACAAACAAGATCCGTAGCCTTCAGATCACCCACGTCTCGTTTCTCATTGTGTTCTTAATCTATTGTTGAGACAATACATGAGCCATGGTGCTCACTTGACATTATTCATCTATGTGGTTACTCCAAAGCTGGGCAAGACACACATGAATCCAATAATAGCCTTTTTCTGTCCCCTTTTGATCTCTGAAGGCCCAGGCCTGGGAATCCTGCTCATTTGCTGACTTTGGAATGTGTGATTCTCTCTGCATTTCCTTTTCTCTGCTAAGTCACCATGTCTGGAGATATATATGCACACGCGTGCATGTGTGTGTGTGTGTGTGTGTGTATTACATGTGTGTGTATATTTACATGTGTGAGTGTATATTTATATGTGTGAGTGTATATTTACATGTGTATGTGTGTATTTACGTGTGTGTGTATATTTATATGTGTGTGCATTTACATGTGTGTGTATATTTACATGTGTATGTGTATATTTACATGTGTGTCTATATTTATGTGTGTGTATTTATGTGTGTGTATATTTACATGTGTATGTGTATATTTACATGTATGTGTATATATTTATGTGTGTGTATATTTACATGTGTATGTGTATATTTACATGTGTGTGTCTATATTTATGTGTGTGTGTATTTATGTGTGTGTATATTTACATGTGTATGTGTATATTTACATTTGTGTGTATATTTATGTGTGTGTATTTAGATGTGTGTGTGTATATTTACGTGTGTGTGTGTGTGTGTGTGTGTGTGTGTGTGTGTGTGTGTGTTCGACCCAAGTCCTGTCACCTTCTGGCTTTGGTCCTTCACTGTTCTCTTACTTGATTTTTTTATTTCAAGTAAAATGGTGCTAGACCTTCCCAGGCTCAGAAGTGCAGGAGAAGCTAAGTTTCAGACACTACTACCATTGTACACCCTTCCTCCAGAATGCTACACTCCCTGAATGAGTGCGTCCCACCTAGCAATTCTCAGCACCCCTGCTGAGAAACACTGGAGCTAACCCCAAATTCCTTAGAGACCAGCTAAGGAATTCCTCTACCTCTTGTTGGCAACAAGCCATCACTGTCAGCCTGGAGACAGGTGAAGTTAAGCCTGGGTTGATGCTAACCTCGAGAACGCTTTTATTTTCTCTCAACTGTACCCTTAAACATCTGTAGAACATGGGAAGAATCACCATTTTATCTTATTTTCACTGACCATTTATACCTTTAAGGGATATAATGTGCTCCTTGGAGACACACCGAGTATAATGATCAAATACAGGCAATTAGAACATCGATCACTGCCAACCATTGCCATTTCTTTGTTCTGGCTATTAGCTACAGCATCACACTTTAGAGCAAGAAAACTTTATCCCTCTACGCTAGGATGTCACAGCTACCAGCCAGCCTCTCCTGTCTTCTCCCCATTCTCCACTTCCCCTTCTTTAAAGGAAACACAAGAAGCTCAGTGAGATCATCCTATGTCCAGATCTGGGAACCATGCTGACACTACTCCATAGCAAGCAAGTCGTTTGTAGTGCCCTGTGCCGAGGATGAGGACACAGCCTGGACTCTCCACTCTCTTGGCATGTAATCGATCACTGGGGTACAAGGGGGCCATCCTCTGCCCTAGAAGTCTTTCTTAGGACCTTCTTTGACCCATGATAGTGAGCATTGTCCCTTGGTCTCTGTGTGTCCTCACATCTACATGGCCTGCCTGGCCTCTTTATTGGGAAAGGAGAAGAAATGCAGAGCCTCCCCAGAGTAAGCAGCTCTACCAACAGCCTGAGCATGGGTGTAAGCACTCAGCAGTTCAATTCGACTGTTCTCCTGAGCATCTCCATCCCTGGGTGTAGCGCTAACTTGTCCCACTGATTCTTTCTCATCAACAGTTTCCAAATGTCTTACTCCATATCTCATCCCAGCGCCTTCCCTGTTTTTTTTGTTTTTTGTTTTTTGTTTTTTTTTTTTTCCTGAAACCACCGAAGGGCCTAAAGTTCCTAGACTCCTAGGAAGAGATTAAACACTGTGGCAGGGATAGAGGGAAAGGAGGTATGCAGGTCACATGACAGGGGAAGAGTTCTGTGCTCTTAGAACCCAGTATAAGGCAGAGGACCAAGGAAAGCCATTTGCTATTAAGTAAACAACCAGGAGTTTGGAACTTGCTGTGTGAGCAGATTTTATAATTAAGGGCAAAATATAGAAATCAAATTATCATGTACACAGTACATACCTGTATTCTCAGTACTAGAAAGATGGGTTCTAGATTAGGCTGGACTACTTAGCAAGATCCTGTCTCAAAACAATAACAGAAAAATTCACATTATCTAGCAATCTCACTCCAGAGGGTGTGTCTAAGAAAATAAAGCCAATATGTTGAAAAGAAATACCTCAGTCCTGTGTTCACTGAAGTGTTATTCATAATCTCCAAGAAACCTCAGTGCCATCTGCAGAAGAATGGATGAAGACAGTATAACACACAGTGCTCACTTCAGCAACATATATACTAAAATTGGAATGATATAGTAGCAGAGAAGGATATGAGGCAAATATACTGTGAAATAAGGTTCAGCCATCTAAAAAAATAAGTGAAATCCTGTCCTTTGAAACAACATGAATAAAAATAGAGGTCTTTTCTGTTAAGTGAACCGAGCCAGGCATAGAAGGATAAGGATGATCCCTTTTATAAGTGGACTCTAAAAAACCCAACCCCAGAGAACTTGAGAGTAAGGTGGTGGTTGATGAACAGGGTATGTGAAATTGGATTATAGTTGCGAGGAGAGAGAGGGATGGAGAAAAGTGACCAATTAGTGTTGAATTATATTTAGACATGAACAAGAATCTCTGGCATGGTTTAACAGTAGAATGGCTGTGTTTACTTTTATGCAAGCATCATATAATGTACACACTTATCTAAACATGCATGTGCTTAGTATGGTAGCACGTAACAGTGAGGTTTCTGGCCCTGTTCAGCCAGAGGTCCAGACTCACAGAGCTGCAGCTCCAGAGCACCTAGTCACCCACCACTGCTTAGTCCCCCAAAATGACTCAGATAATTATATTAATTTCATACTGTTTGGCCTATGGCTCAGGCATATTTCTAGCTAGCTCCTTCATCTTAACCTATTTCTATTCATCTGTCTGCCACGTGGCCTGTGGCTCACCTGTGTTCCTTACATGTTACTTCTTGGGTAGCTGGCTTGATCTCTCACTCTCTGACTCATCCCTCCTCCTCATACTTACGCTCCTGCCTATTGCTACAGTGCCTGTCAAGGGCCAAAACAGTTTCTTTATTCACACCATATAGAAAGACATTCACACATCAGTAGTGCACACCTTTAATTCCATGAACAGAGAAAGGAGAGTTACAAGTTAAGGCTGGTATTAAGTTCCAGGTCTGCCTTAGAAACATGATGAGAACTTGTCTCAAAGAGCAAAGAAACAGAGAATTATATGTGACTCCATTAGTATGTAATTTTATATACTAATTAAACATGAATTTACTTTTAAAACATTGAAGTCCTGTGTAAGTAGGTGCTATATGAAGGTATGGAACAATAAAACAAAGTCAGAAGTGACTTTGGAAATCATCAATTCCAATTTACATGTTACTAGGAGGAGATATGAGACTGAGGCCCTAGGAGGTGACATGGCTCACACTTGTTGGAGCCAGGCCATGGCGTCTGTAGAACTCCCTGTTTATGCATCTCAGAGCTCTTTCCCCGTTTCTTCTCCTGGTAGATGTCTTCAAGGTCTTCAGTTCAGCCATTCCCAGGAAACCTAGCCTGCCCCACCCGAAGCTTGATTAGGTTACCCTACCATTTTGCCCTAGCAACCATCAGCCTAATCTTCCATTGACGTTGGATAGATCTATCATTCTCCACCACAATGGCTGGACTTGTCCTTAGACCATGATTTCCTAAGCTGAGTAAAACTGACATCTTGAGGGTAGATGACTCTTGGCTTGGGAATGGTAGGTTGTGCTTCATCCTGCAGTGTCTTGTGGTATCCATGTCCTCTGTTCACTAGATACCAGCCAGGACCCTCTCTTGAAACTCAAGACAACCAAAAATATCTTTAGAAATTGCTACATGTTCCCAATGGGGTGGATGGAACAAAATTGTCCTCCACTCCACAAGAATTGCTCTTGTAAATTATTGAATCTATAAGAGCAGAGCTGAGACCTGTTGTTCTCTGGATTCTACTGTGCCACACAGGCTCTGAAGTTTGGTAACTAGGTGATGTGCTGAATATATAATTACGAAGCTCCACACGCTATGTGTGTATCTCAACTTGTCATTTTCATGATGTAATTTTCAAAATATGTTGTCAAAGGATGCAAGGGACATTGTTCCTCTGGGACTCAGCCAACATTTCTACCTTCTGTGGCATTGTTAGAATAAAAATAACAAAACATGTGGTTGAGGGGACAACTCAAGCTATGAAGCACTTGTCATTCAACCATGAGTACTTGAGTTCAAAGTCCAGAATCCATGTTAAAAATCATGAAATGGCAGCGTATGCTTGTAATCCCAGAGCTGAGGAGATTGAGACAGGGCAATCCTTAGTGCTCACTCCCTAGCCAGCTTAGCCAATTTAGCAACCCCAGACCAATGAGGGATCCTAATCCAAAGTAAACTGGACATACTTGAGGAAGAACACCTGACATGGGGAGGGGAGGAGGGAGGGAGAGAGAGATAATTGCTGACTTGCAGAAATTAACAAGCCTTTGCTTTGGGAGCAGGTGAGAAAATGGTGTGTGTGTGTGTGTGTGTGTGTGTGTGTGTGTGTGTGTGCACGCACGTCTGTGTATACTAGTGTTCTGACTGATGAACAATTCCTTTACAAACAACATTCTCTTGAAGAAGAAAATGTATTTTCAGTGAAACAAGAAATCCGTTTTTCAATTTCATAAAAAAGACGCTATTGGGTCATTAAAGTCTCATTATATGTTAAGTTTCTAATATGCTGGTCTTTACTTGGGAGCATGTAGCAATCACAAAAATAAAAACCCTTTTATTGCCATTTGAACAGATCAGAAAGTAAGATATTATAAAATGTGTTCTTAGGCAGCAGATAAGTAATTAGGTGACAAGCAAAATACATTATTTGGCATTTCACAATATTTCCACTTCATCACCAATTCATTAAAATCCTGCCTCCTCCCTTGTGTCCCACTAGGAATTAACATCAAGATTATTTACTGAAAATAAATACAAAATGAAGCCATCAAGATACACGAATTGTGATTAAATCCTTTGATTGCTATGAATACTTTCTACCTGTCCAAATAGATTTGAGATCGGTTGTCACTGGATCGCTAGATCACTGGATGATACTGTTCTTGCTAACAGTAGGGGATGTTAAGGTGATGTTTTCATGATTATTCTATAGAAAAGGAAACTGAGAAACTATAGATGGTGCCACAGAAAGGAGAATAGAAAAGCCCAGAAGCAAGGTAGTTATGCATTCTTAAAAAGACCATGCACATTGACTTTCTGCTGTGACTGATGACTGAATTCAATAACACAAACCTTGAGGAAGAGTAATCAGCAAGCTGAGTGGTTCCTATTTAGTTTCTACTCCTTTTTATGTAATAAAAAAAAATTTCTGGCCTTTGGATGATATACACACTCCCAGATCTTGACTAAGATGGGACGCACACTGAGAACTCAAGCTCTTAATTAAGATGCTGGTATATGTAGTAGGACAGGCCCATAGAGTCAAAGAAATTAGCTCAAATCAGTTGCAAAGGCATGCACATAATGTAATTTCCTTATGAGCCAACCTGGAGTCTGCCTGAGGGCCTAGCAATAGGTGCTTCCCAGAGTTCCTGATTGCTCAGAATATCCCTAGCAACAGATTGTGTCAAAGGTCCTGATCATGCCCAGCTAATGAAGGATGGCCACACAATATCACCAGATCATGACACAGCCTTGGGTGCTGGGAGGAGGGTATATAAGGCTTTCCCCATTGTTGAATCTACAAGTTGCTTTTCAACCAATTCCAGGGGTCTGTGTTATTGACTCTGAGTCTTCTCACTCTCTCCCCTGGGGAAACTATTAGGATCTAGCAACAAGAACACACTGAGAACCCATATTCCTTTACTAGGATGTGGGCTCACACTGAGAGCCCATATTCCCTTACTAGGATGTGGGCTCACACTGAGAGCCCATATTCCTTTACTAAGATGTGGGCTCACACTGAGAAGTCAGGCATAAACTGAACTACTAAATACTTTTTCATAGACTGATTGGTTTGCTAAGAAAAATGAGCAAGATTGTGGTCCCAATTTAGAAAGAAAAAGCTCTGAGTTGTAAAGGTTAAAAGACATGAGATGTGTTTAGGTTACTTTATAAAGGCAAAAAAGAGGATGGGGGAGGGAATAACTGAGGAAGAAAAGGGAAGAGAGAAGTAGGAAGTGGGGGAGGAAAGAAGGAGAAGGAAGTGGCAAGAAAAGCAGTGGAGAGGGAAGAAAGAGAGAAGAAAGTAAGCGTTCCTATGTGAACTGCCCAGGCACTAGGAGCATTCTTGGCTGTGGGTTTGAGCAAGAGCTAGACATCCAGAAAGCTTGTCTTTAGGACTATTTTGTGAATAAGGAAAGTCAAAGAGAGAAAACAATCCATTCAGGCATACAGTACTTTAGCTTTGACACATTTGTGTCTGTGTACTCACATATACATAAGAACGGCCATGTTGTTGCTGCTGGTGATATATCTATTCTCTCCAGATGAGGGTGACACTAGCTCCTGTCCACACAGCCCCTGGCTATTCTCTAGACCTGTGTTCCAGGCATTCTTCTCATTCATGACACTGTCAGCTTCCTGGACTCCTTACTGTCCAAATGTCCTTTGTTCTGTGCTCATTTGGAATAGGCAAAGAAAGGCCACTTTGTTCTTTTGGAAAGGAACACTCACCTTGCTTCTGAACACCCTGATTTTCATGTCAGCTTTCTTAAGAGCTGTTCTCTAACTTCTCCATCTGTTATAGTAATCTCATTTGCAGTTGATGTGACTTCTGGGTGCAAGGATATCGCCCATCACACTAGGACTCTCAAGATTATATAATCTACTCAAGCCTCAATCTCCTGTACCTTCCACAGGATACAACTTGTGATCACTGTCTGTTACCTGGTGAACCAAAGAACCAGTGGCTGCATATGTTTGAATGCCTATAGCTTTAAGTACATGCCCAAGAAATCTGAATGAAATTTTCCACATCTGTCAAAGATGCAGAAAAAGCCAGGAAACCCCCAAGAGAACAGAGTGGTCCTGGGTTGAGAGCAGCATGGCTTTCCATGCAGAGCTATCACCTGCCATTCTTAGTCTTGGGGCAGCTTAGGAATCACACCACAGAGGTTGTGCTGCTCTTTCACTGCTGGTCCAGGCTGCACACAATTGTTTTTGATGCTAACACCAGGAATGTGATGAACTGTTCTCCATTTTCTGTCTCCTTTGGAAATGACAGATCAATGACAGAGTTTTTATTATGTTCTTCAGTGATGCTTTTCCATCAGCATTAAGGATTCCTCATGAAAATGGCTATAAGAGAAGAATTTAATGGGATTGTGAGTTTTTAAAGCTCTGGCTCCCTAATTAATACCCCAGAGGGGGAGCTTTTTCCCTAACATTATGGCCTTTCAGTGTTAAAAGGGCTTAATATTATGGTAAAATATGTTCCCTTTCCTGGCTTGCTGACCCAGCTGATAGCATGAAACGAGTGGATCTGCCCTCCTCCAGCTTCTGCCGCTGCAAATGGTGTTGTTTTCGGTGTTTTTATAATGAACTAATCAACTTCTCATTCACTAATTGTGTCTACATTAAAAACTTATTACCCTGGAAAAGGGATGCACTGTAATTGACCTTCCAACCAGAGTGGGAGGGGTGAGCACCACGTGGCAAGATGGAGACAGGGGAAAGAGCCAATATGAGGCAGGATATTTTTCTAATCTCTGAAACAGGTGTGAGGTCCTCTGTCAGGTCACCATGTGTAGAGATGGAAATCCAAATTCAAGGAGATGTTGCTGTTTTGTTAATGTCTGTGGCTGTAGGTTTGCTATAATTGCTGAAATGACTAACACAGCCACTGTAATGATGGCCATCA
Source organism: Phyllotis vaccarum (assembly GCA_033318265.1). Classification (NCBI taxonomy): domain Eukaryota; kingdom Metazoa; phylum Chordata; class Mammalia; order Rodentia; family Cricetidae; genus Phyllotis; species Phyllotis vaccarum. The sequence goes on along the minus strand of JARWLC010000016.1, from coordinate 75,590,296 downwards.
GTCACTGAGCCCTATGCTCCAGACACCATGCAGGCTTCATCACCCATGTCAACTCTGTAAGGCAGCCATGGATGTCCATTCCTTTAGATAAAATGGGCTCAGACCGGTGAGGTATGACTTTCCCAATCACACACTCCCTTTGGACTTCCATGTTCTTTCTTACCTTAGACCTTTAGTTTGCAAAGAAATAATAGAAAAACAGATGCCTATGGAATTCAGAGCAGAGGACTATCTCCTGGCTTTCTGTGCAGCCTTGCCAAGGGTTCTATTCTCCTTTATACCATGTATTAGGAAGCACATGCTCTGTGGCTTACTGTAACCAAGGCACACTGGAAAGATTATGTTTCCCAGATTTCTTAGCATATATCCACTGGGACCATGTGATTACATGGGTCAATAAGGTATGACTAGAAGTGACTGAAAGTCATTTCCATGCTACTAATATGGTAGTTTTAGAGATCGTGTTTGGCTACAAGATGAAGGTAAAGTGCCCAATATATGGGAGACTTTTCATAAGAAATAAAGTTTTGTGTGTTAAACTTTATTTGGATTGGCAAGTTTCTATCTGTTAGCCTAGCCTAACAAGGGATCCCCTTAAAGAATCTGTATCTCTCTGTTCTACATTCATTATTAAGCATATTTCATGTGTAAAGCAGCAGAGATACAAAGACCATTAAGATAAAAATGGTCCCAAGCCTCAACAAGTTTGGTGGGAGAATAGATATGATAAATAACTAGACAATGACTACAAAAATTAGATCATCACAACCCTGGCACTTTCCATGTAGAAACCAATAGTGATGGGGAAAAAGAATCTTTAAGGCATGGTTCCTTTAAAATTAGTATTATTTATGATAGTGAACCCAATTGATGACAATATGGCTGAACTGAGAGCTCTTAGATCCTCATAGGAAGGGTGTCATACCGTGTCACAGGGAGTCATATGGGAAAGGATCAGGGTCAATTAGAAGCAGAAGTGTGGAGAACTGAGAAGAGCATTTGTTCTCATTTCCAAGGAAGAGATGAGCAAGACAAGACTAGTGAGTTCGGGACTGACTAGCTGAGTCATCTAGTGAGCTATGGTACAGTGGCTGCCCCAAGTGTGCCTGGCACCAGGATGATGAAAGCAAAAGCCTGATGAAGTAGATAGCTCCTGGTTTGCATATGCAAGGCTTCTCTGATCCAAGTTTTTTACTATCAACATGAATACACTGGCCCTGGTATTGACAGTCCCTCCAGGGTCCACAAGGCCCAAAGGTGTCAAGTATTGAAACTGGAAAATGTAGTTATTACAGACGTGTAAACTGAAACCTGAAAAAAATGAGAATCCAATTGTCATGGAAAGAGCAATGTTCAACACACACAGATCAACCCTGAAGGGTTAAGAGATTAAACAAGAAGCAGTTACTGAAAACGAGAAAGAACGAGGGAGGAGAGTGTTCCAAGGGCAGGGCAGACAGCTCCACCATAGGCTTCCAAGGACAGCAGAGAAATAAAAGCAAGACAAAAATCTAATCCTAGGTCTTATAACCATTGTCTCTTCCCTCTGTTAGCAACCAACCCCCCTTTCAAAGTCACCTTCTGGAGGTCTCTTGTAGCTTCTTACCATTACATCCCATGATCCTTTGCCTTCACCTTTGACAGTATCTCTGAAACATTTTGAGGAGGTGCCAGAGACAGAACAGTTGGACAAAGTATATAGAAATACGGTCCTCAGTGCTGGGGATTCTGTCAGTTTTTAGCTGTGGGTCATTTGCCTTGCAATTATGGAGAACTGAGTTCAGATCCCCAGAACCCACATAATGAATGCAGGTGTGGGAATTCATGCTTGTAATTCTGGGCTGGAGAAGCAGATATAAATACATCCTGGAACTCGCTGACTAACTGGGGCAGTGAGAGAACTTGCTTAAAAAAAAAAAAAGTGCACTTCATACAAACAAGGAGTGCCTACTTGTGGATAACAGAGTAGATAATTATAAATCCTGAGGATCTGGGGAAAATGCAAGAGAGAGAGAGAGAACATTTAGAGGAAATAGTAAAACAGGCTTCATTTAACACATGAGGGAATGCCTCAGCAAGGTTGCCTTTTTGGTGGTGCCAAAAAGCAGAAAATTGACCCTAAGTTGAAAGAGATATACTAAGACAGGCAGAGAAAAACATGAAGGGATCTATTACAAGAAGGCTGAAGTGTGAAGAGACTGGACATGCCTAGTAAGGAGTATCCTCAACTACCAGCTACTGTTCATGTTTCTGTGTTTCTGAAGCCGTTGTTTCTTATTTCTGGAAACTCTTGGCATTCAAGAGCCAGAGTGGGTAGGGAAGAAACCTCAGTTGGGCACATTCTTTCAGTCTTCAGGACCTTGACAGTCTAGGAAATGGGAAGTAATGCAACTGACATGGCAGAATCAAGGAACACATATACACAATCCCAAGGGCAATCTTCTAGAAACATGAGGTATTTTCAAATCACAACTATTATTATGAGGATGACTTCCCATGGAAAAGCCAGTGGTTAAGCTCAGACTGATAATATCTATTATTTTCTTAGAGGTTATACTGAGCCTACCATATGGAACCAACACTGCTCTGGGAGTCTGACTTAAAAACATCCAATTTTTTTATAAAGATCTGTTGACATGATTTATTGGAAACCATATCTATTAACATTTTAACTACTCAATAACCCCAACCACCTCTGTAAATTTATCTTAATAAACTCCCAGAAGAAAAGATTTTGTTCACCAATCAACATGTAATAGAGGGTCTCCTGGATGGCTGTTTGTGGAAATGGATGATGTGTGGGGAACTGTGAGTTAATTAAAGTGAGGGCAAAGACCCTGTGAAGTGTTGCCTTACCATCTGTGACACCAGCAGACACTTCAGCATCAGTTTTCTGGTCTACTGGATAACTCTTAAGTGGATGTTTCTGAACCCTGTTATGTATGTGGCTTTAATCTCATTTTGCCACAATTAGTATTAGTATTTATTAATTATCTACATTACTATTTATTAAACAACTACTTCCGGGTACAGCATCACTACCTCTGCTTTAGTCTTAGCAGCAATACCCATACAACCGCAAAACTGCTATGCTACTACCTAACATCCAGAATTCTCCCTGATAAATTAAGACATTGAAAGTAGAGTACTCTATACCCCTGAATATGCGCTGTGGCTACGTAGGTTGGTGTTCCTGTAGGACTCTTAACAATGAGGGCAGGAGCTGTCATTTGATTTCTCGGTGGCTTAGACCAAGTCATGGAATGAAACAAAACTCGAAACTATTTAGGACAGCACCCATCATGAATGGTGCACTCAATAGACATTCATGTTTCCCACTATTGTTTTGAGACTGTTAATATGTTCTTAAGCATAGCACAGCGCCTGAAGTGTAGTAGACATGCTTCTGGGGAAACCGTACAAGGCTGAGCGAAGAGCCACCTGGAAAAATGACAGATAATAACCCCCAGAGCTCAGTGAGAAAGGATAATGGCTCCTGCTGACACAGCCTGGAAAACAAGAGATTCTACTTAACAATGAGGCAAAATTATCCCTAGCATAAATGTTATTAAGGTCTTCACCAACAATGCCTTCAAGTAGTTCCCAAAAGGCTACATTGTCTCCAAGCAACTTGGTTGCATCCCAGAAAAAAAAAAAAATTAAGATATTCATGGAAAAAAAAAAAACAGCAACAATCCCTGAACATCCAAGGTCAATGTAAAATAGCTGCCGCTCAATAAAAATTACCGGGCATGCAGAGAACAGTGAAAACAAACCATATACCATAAAATTAATCAGCTGAAGCACCCAACAAAGATCTATGTGGTAGAGTTAGAAAACAAAGACATTAAACCATTGATTATAACTGAATTCTCTAGGTTCAAAACCTAGAGGAAATACTAAGCTTCACAAATGAAGATATATTAAACAGCTCAAGACAGGCTTAAAATCGGAAATGCACAAACTAATCAAATATAATGAAGTGGTCTCAAAGGTTACACAATGAAGGAGAAAATAAGCATAGATGAACTAAAAAATATAGTAATATAAGTAATTAAGATGAAACAATGAAGGACAAAGTATGTGGCCCAACAGCAAATCTCTTGCCTGGGGTACTTAAGTCCCTGGGTTTAGTCCCAAGTATCGGGGAGGTGTGATATTTACTGATTTATTTGCTGTGTGGGGGCATGGCCCACTTGAACAAGACAGTTCTCGCCTTCCGCTATGAGTTAATGAGGATCAAGCTCAGGTCATTGCACGTGGTGACAAGCCCCTTTACTTTTTTAATCTGTCTTCCCACCCCATAAAATGATTTTTAAAATAAAAGACAGGAGAATGGGAAAATAGTCCCATTGAGCTTTGGAAATACTAAGTGTTCTGACATGGGTATAATCACTTCTCTGTGGAGAAGCAGAAAGGAGAAAGTATAAATACCTGAATAATTAATAATGAACTATTCCCAAAATATCATGGAAACGACACACTCCTGAGCTAAGAAGACTAATATACAAATACTAGAAGCATAAAGAAGGCTACATAGAAGCAAATCAAAAGCAAATTGCTGAAAACCAATGATATAGGCAAAGCCCTTAAAAATTGAATAATAAAAGGAGAAAACAACACTTTTATCAGAAATAATGCATCGCAGAGTCAAACCACAAAAGCCTAAGAAATATATCAATGATGCTCAAGTGTTCATATCATGCAAGGCTATGCGTGATTGCAGAATCACACACAGAAACTGAGTAAAAGGAAGTGTCGTCTGCTCTTGCCAGTTGTGGTTGTGTACACTTGTAATCCAAACACTTGGAAGATGGAGGCAAGAGGATTGAGAGTTAAGGATAGCCTGGGCAGCAGAAGACCTTGTCAGAAAGGGAGGGAGGGAGGGAGGGAGGGAGGGAGGGAGGGAGGGAGGGAGGGAGGGAGGGAGGGAGGGAGGGAGGGAGGGAGGGACTAGCCCCATGAAATTAGATACAGATATAGGTTTTAAAACAGAAAATACAGTTGTAAAAAGAAAACTATAAATCAAAAGGGGGGGAGTTGAGTTTAATATGAGGATTATTTCATCCTGAAGAGAAACAGAAGCATAGTATCACCGAGCTGTGTCCGCTGCACTTGCTCAGGACTTGCAGAGTGATCTACTGCATAAACGCCCATGTGAGAAGACCTCAGTGAATGAATCCATCTACCACCCACAGAAACATTTGAAGAGGCAACAAATTCTTTCTACTATCGAAAGGGAGAGGCTGCTAAGCATCTTAACTGTAAGAAGGCAGCTGTGTTGATCACAAGGTCAGACAAAACAATGTAGGAAACAGTAGACCTGTGTTCTCCATACAGGTTACTTAACAGCATATACTTCAAAGGTGTATTGGGACCAAGTGGTGGCTTAAGGCTGATTTCCCACATGATACTTAGGGCAGTTCCTAGTACTAACAGTCTATCAGGCAACTCTAAATCATGTGGCTAACTAATATTGGGGAAAATGACATTGAATAAAATCCAACATCTATCACCTGGTTAAACTTGCAGCAAAGTGGCACACAGGGGAGAGCCTCCTGAAACTCATTTTGGACATTAATGACTTTTACAGATGTTTCAGCCTTCCCAGTATGGTCAGGAAGTGGGAGGCCTGTATGTCCTGCCTGTTCTGATTCAGTGTAGTTCCAATATAGAAATGCAAACTGTGTGTGTGTGTGGGGGGTACATTTGAAAAAGAAAAAAAAGTTGCTTTTTGCTTGTTTTCTCTTTTTTGAGACAAGATTTCTCTTTGTAGCTCTGGCTGTCCTGGAGCTTACTCTGTAGACCAGGGTAAGTTCGAACTCACAGAGATCCACCTGCCTCTGCCTCTCGAGTGCTGGGATTAGAACGGTCACCGCCATGCTCAGTGAAAAGAAAACTTGAAATTGCCTCTTGGCAAGTGAGACCACCACCTATTATATAGAAAATCCTTTGGAATACGTTTTAAAATACCAACCATTTCTTCAGAATCCACCTAAAACTAATAATTACTACTAACTGATTTTCACAAGGTCATTGCCCATAAGATCAATACACAAAAAATCAATTGCTGTTCTATAAACTAGAATGATCTGGTATAAATGAAAAGTCAAAAAAAAAAAAAAAAACACTACAAAAGCATCCCAGCTACTTAGAGGTCAGTCTGACAATATGGGAGACCTTCTGTGTAGGGCTGGATTGTACTTCCATCAGTTGACGGTGGGGACCCCATTATCAGTGGCCTCTGAATTTTGACCACTTGAAGGTTTCTGTAGTGGCCTCCATTGCAAAAGGAAGCTTCTCTGATGAGGGTGAGACTAGTGATCTGTGGGTCTAAGTATAAGCATTTGGAATGGTGATAGAGACGACACTGGTTTGGGAAGTGGTAGTAGTAGATTCTCCATGGCCCCAGCAGCCACAGGTAGATGACTAGGTGTATGGGAACCCTCACACCTAGATGAAGAGCCAAAGGTAGCTAAAGGTGACTGTTGAGAGCGGGAGAATCAGTCTTCTCCAGAGATAAGTCTCCTAATTGGTCACCAAGTGGTCACTCCTAAAACATACACATACGAAGAACACTAAAGGGAGACATGACAGGTTGAATTTATTTGTTTATTCACGAATGCATATACATGTAAACATAGTAATTAAAGGAAACAAGGCTATAAAATTGAAAGGGAGCCAGGTAGAGAGGCACAGTAAAGACAGGACGGAGGGGGAAATTTTGTAATATAATGTATATATATATATATAATTTAAATTTTTAATTAATTAGTTCAGAAAATGAAAAACCTTATTGAAAGATACTTTTAAAGTCCTAAGTTGAATGTATTGAAATTTATAAAAAGACACAAGATTAAGCTGTCAATAATCCTTCAAATTGACCTATAAATTAAGTGACATCACAATCTAAACAGGCTTTTAAAAAATTGAAGTAGCATTCTTTTCAAAAATTCATATAGAGGGGCTGAATAAATAGCTGAGTAGAGTTAAAGGGGCCTCTTGCTTTGCCAGGGGATCTAAGTTCAGTTCTCAGCCCTTACGTCGGGCAGATCACAATGGCCTGTGACGTCATGTGATCTTATGCTCTCTTCTGGCTTCCATGAGCACCCCTACATACATGGCAAACTCTCTCCCTCTCTCTCTCTCTCTCTCTCTCTCTCTCTCTCTCTCTCTCTCTCTCTCTCACACACACACACACACACACACACACAAATAAATAAATTTTAATGAAAATTTTTCATTTTACATACCAACCACAGTTTCCCCTCCTGAATATAATTTTAAAAATAAAATTAATACAGAAAGTTTTAAAAACGGCAATAACCAAAGAACTTTGCAAAGTAGAATTTGGAGATATTAAGAAATGTCCCCAGGGAGGAATAAAGATTCATTCCTTAAAATACTGAGGTTTATTGGCCCCAGGTGGATCCCCAAGCACATTTGATGATTACATCTTTACTGTGACCTGTGATATTAAGTGTCATGAACTTCCATTCAGAGACAAGAAAATGGAAATGGACCGTGACATGACTTGCCCACTTTTCTCAAGCTCTATCCATGTCCTTCAAGCAACCATAAGTCCTTCGTATAATAGGTGCTGGAGAAATGGTTCAGCAGCTAAGGGCCCACAATGTTCTTGCAGGGGTTCCGTTGCCAGAACCACAGTGTGTGGCACATAGCTCCAGGGGATCTAACGCCTCTAGCCTCCAAAGGCACAGATATGTGCATATACCTTCACACACACACACACACACACACACACACACACACACACACACACACACACACACACACACATTAAAATAAAAGAAATCTTAAAATGAATACTAAATGATAGAAAACAGACTTATAATAGTCTTATATATGTCCCTTTTTCCTTAATTTTCTTCTTAGAAAAACAATGAAATCTTTTTAAAAATATATTGATCTCAGTGATTCACATTAGGAGCAGCCATCTTTGGCTACAGGACAGCTGCTCTCGTATGATAAAAACAGAAGGACTCTAGAACCTGTCTCTCTTCCTTATACCTGGATATTTTCTTACAAACGACTGAATTCACTCTCCTGAATGTGGCGATATAATCCTTTTTAAAGTCTCCTAACTTCTATGTTGCTAACATCCTCTTTGGCTTTGCTCCTCTGCCGATTATCACACTCCTGCTTGATCACAGCCACCAACTACTTCAAGTTAGCCTCATAGCAAACCTGTGGTTAAACATTGCCAAGGCCCAGAGCTAACCTACTTCTTGCTAAGTCTGTCTATTACAGTTGGTTTTCTCAGAGGGAAGAATCTGGACAGGCCTTGAGTTTGTTTTTATGGAGGTTGGTTTACTATTCGAGAAATCAGCTCCATGCATGGAAGATGTTCTCTCTCTGCACAGTGATTGATGCTAATGTGAGGTACAAAAGAACATCCCTGCCTCTCACAGCCTTTTTCCTTGACAGTCCTGTTAGAATCAGCTGAGTATCTTGTTGAATTCATGTCTGAACTCCCTTATATCCAGACAAATACTTCCCTTGCCTGTTTCACAGGAAAGAATTATACTATTATACTCCTACTCAAAAATCCTAAAAACACATTCTTCTTATTCTGTACCAACTCGTTCTCCAAAAATTTGAGATTTATGTGCATCTGCTCTGTCCCATCCTGCCCAAACACCTACCTTTCTTTCTCTTAAAGCTTTGTGTTGGAGCATTGTAGGCCCTGTAGGTGAATTTATCTGTGACTGACAGCCACCACACATTAGGACCAGCTTGGCTATCGTGTTTTTTTTACTGCCCCTCATTTAAAGGTCTCCAGTCTTGGGAAGCTCCTATACTTTAAATAAAAAGAAACAAGTGTCTTTCAGGACAGAGTGCAAGCTCTTTGTGCTTATTCAAATTGGAACACTGTCTTGCATTTACTGGTTACTCAAAGGACCCACTACCTATAAAAGAACGGGCATGTGGCACCTTAGCTCCGGGTAAACATTCAATGCTGAGGTAGGAAAGACATAGAAAGACAAGAGTGAATGAGAGAACAATGACTAACAGCCCAGTGCTGTGCAGAAGAAAATACAAGATTATATAAGAAGGCTGACTAAGAGACATTGCTCAGCAACACTGCCAGGACCCAGGTCTCTGAAGAGCAGTAAATTCTGGTGACACAGAGGCCTCTGGAGCAGGGGAGATGCCTGGTGGAATCACAAAGAGTGTCTCATTAATATAAGAGAAGTTCCATGTGCTTCTCAGCATCCTGAGGATTCCACTTTCCCACAGACGTGTCCAGGATCCCAGCAACATGGAGTACCGCAGCCTACGGTTCTCTCCATAGACTTCCCAGAGCTGGCTAGGACAGAAAAGTCTGAGCATGTCTATGGCTTCTTCAAAATCTTTTTATAGTTAGTTTTCCTCATGGTTTTCCATTTCCAGTAAATTATTGGTAAAGCTCTAGCTGACATGCCAACCTTCCAGTCTCCTTCATGACAAAAGGGACTGAAGAGACATGGGTCATTTTAACATCCATCACTATCATAAGGCTGGGCATCTGGTTCTTTGGAAACCATAATGTGTAACGAGATGTTGAATTCTTTCCCAGCCCACCTTAGCCAGAGGCTGCAGAATTAGGCCTCACTTCTCTCTCTCAGCATGCTCCTGCTATGTTTTCCAAAATGTCTGTATAGACACTGCGACGAGGAGGTTGTTAGACATCAGGCTCCAAGGGCTGTATCTTTAAGTCCAACAGAATGTAAAAGATGCCACTAAAGAGACCTTGGGAAAAGTTTCCGTCCAGTTGAGGGCCCCATACTCTCTGCTTGCATTCAGATATCCTGATGGGAATGCACTGGGAAAGCACATCGTGCCAAAGTGTCCCACCAAGGCAGGATAGGACCAGGTGGACTTGTGTTTGTGAGAACAACTTGACAGATTAAAGCAATGAGTCAGGGCAAATGCCAGTCATCAGCAGTTAGGTCCTTCCTGAGTGAATGGTATATGATAGTCATGCACACCCTTGGATGGATCTGTGACAGAAATCAAGAGAAACAGCCCACTCTGTAGGTGCCCACTGCATAAGCCAGGACCCAGGGACTAAAACCCTTCTCTGCTGCCATCTTTCTCCCTCGGTCCTGATTTACCTCTTTATTTGAATTATATAGTATTTCACACAATACCAAAATTATTGCTTCCTTGTTTACTTTCCTTGAGGGCAGTCGGCTTGTTTATCCTGTTATTCACTCTGTTTCCATTGTGACACAGGCCCTCATGATACCTGTGTGAAGAGGAACCAGGGTGATGATGGAGAGGAGCCAGTGAGAGAGCCCCAGAACCGTTCAACCCTGGATGGTTGTGGACAGCACCAACGACATAGACAACCCAGGCCTTGAGCAGTGGAAAAATAATTTGGCCATCTCCAGGTGTGTATATTTTCCCCTAAGGGAGGTCTGTGTGTCAATATCTGATGATGCCTATGGCAACTGATTCCAAAGAAGGCTTTGGTGGTATAGAAATGTATGGAATGTTTATGAAGAGAAAGGCAAGATGCTCTGGAAGTGAACCAATATTCATTTCTGTCACTTCCCATATGATTTGCTTAGCCTTACGGAATAAGACCTTCCCAATTATAAACTCTTTGATGGAATTGGATTAAGCTCAACTCTATATCGAGAATAAATATTCTCAGAAACATTTCGAGGTAAATCTCCATGATGAAAGGAAGGGCTTAATCTCAGCATAGCTAGGATTGAGAATACTCTGAAACCCACTCCTGGACACTTGTATCCAAGAGCACCTACTTGAAATCAAAACAGGAACCCAGAATTTTTAAAAATATATTTTAGGTTTAAAATTATATTTACATCATTCTGCCATTCTCTTTCCTCCAGCCAGCCTTTCTACGCATCTGTTTTTGGTCTTTCCAATGTCATGGCCTTTTTCTTTAATTCTTTGATTGCTACTGTTGTTGTGTGTATGTATGTTCCTAAATATTTAACACAACCTGCTCCAACCATAGAACGTTACTTGTATGTATATGATTTCAAGGTTTACCATTTTGCTTTTGATAACCAATCAGCTGGGGATGACATACACCACTCTCAGTGTTCCTTAATGGCGGGTAGTTCCCTGTCTAGGGTTGAGGCCTGTGACCCTTCCCCTTCTGTGTTAGCATATGTAATGCTGTCTTCACTTGTCCTGTTTAGGTGCTACACTGGATGAGATTTCATGAATGGAGCTTCTTTGATATTTCTAGGAAACATAATCTCACCGCAAACTTCCTGTTCCTCTGGCTCTTACGGTTTTTTTTCCCTCTTGCATAATAACCCCTGAGCCTCACGGGAAGGAGCTGTGTTGTAGGTGCATCATTGGGGTCTTGACACCACGCGATCTCTTGTTCCTTGAATTTTGAACAGTTCTAGTTTTCTGTCACAGTATCTGTCAGTGGCAAAGAGAGGTTTCTTGATGGCAGGAGAGAACAACACTTATCTGGGTTTTAAGGATAAGCACAGTTAAGGATTGTGCTGGTTTAGTATAGGGCTGCTTGTAAATCTCCTCCAACATTTCTCTCTCCCTGGAAAGTTGGCTAGGTTTTCAGTAGCAGGCAGGAGTTCCCTCTTGCAGAGCAGGCCTTAGTCTAATTAGAGAGCTGTTGGTTAATGCCAAGGTGTGCATACCATCGCTGTACCCATGAAGCTATTTTTCCTTTCTACTGGTTGTTGTGGTTCATAAACAGCATAGCTGGGAAGGACTACTGTTGATTCCATCCCTTGGAAGCTTGATTGTGCCTTCTGGTCCTTTGAAGGGAGGTTTTCAGTTCAACTCCAGATCAAGTCCTTTAGGCCCTTTGTCTGAAGTGCATAATGTTTTGAATAATAAGGGATTTATCTTCCACTTTTGGGAGGCAAAGAGGGTAACAGCAATAACCTACAATGTTCTGGGAATATCTTGGACAACCTTAACCAACAATTCAAAACAGAGGTTCTCATGTCTGGTGTTAATGTGTTCCCTAGATCATCTACTGTTTTTATGTGGGGAGTGTCAGCCCAAATAGTAAATTTTCACTTAAACTACACATAAGTATGTCTACACACACACACACACACACACACACACACACACATACACATATACACACACATATACACATATACACACACATATACACACACATAGACACACACACACACACACACACTATCTCCCCTCCCCCTTATTAAAGTGATCCCATGTTTTCCCATTTCTCCCTTCGAATCATCTGTACCTTGGTATTTCTCTCTCTACTGCCCCATTCATAGCCCCTTATCGTTTCCTAGTTTGGTTCCTGCAGTTACTCCAGAAAAAGAAGAATTTGTTAAACACAGATAATGTGCTGGGCACAGAACCTAAATTTATGTGACTATTGCAAGAGCCTAGAAATGGGTCTTGTTTTCCAAAGTTTAAACAGAAAACATCCATAGAAAAGCTAACAGTTAAAGTTTGGACTGCTTTTGTTCTGTTGTACTTCAACCATCATTGTCATCACTCAGCAAATGTTTGGAAGGGTCTCCCTGATCTCACTGCCTCCCCCTCCTCCCTGATCTCCCTGTCTCCCCCTCCTCCCTGATCTCCCTGTCTCCCCCTCCTCCCTGATCTCACTGTCTCCCCCTCCTCCCTGATCTCACTGTCTCCCCCTCCTCCCTGATCTCACTGTCTCCCCCTCCTCCCTGATCTCACTGCCTCCCCCTCCTCCCTGATCTCACTGTCTCCCCCTCCTCCCTGATCTTCCTGTCCCCCCTCCTCCCTGATCTCACTGTCTCCCCCTCCTCCCTGATCTCACTGTCTCCCCCTCCTCCCTGATCTCACTGTCTCCCCCTCCTCCCTGATCTGACTGTCTCCCCCTCCTCCCTGATCTCACTGTCTCCCCCTCCTCCCTGATCTCACTGTCTCCCCCTCCTCCCTGATCTCACTGTCTCCCTCTCCTCCCTGATCTCACTGTCTCCCCCTCCTCCCTGATCTCACTGTCTCCCCCTCCTCCCTGATCTGACTGTCTCCCCCTCCTCCCTGATATCACTGTCTCCCCCTCCTCCCTGATCTCACTGTCTCCCCCTCCTCCCTGATCTCACTGTCTCCCTCTCCTCCCTGATCTCACTGTCTCCCCCTTCCCATTGATCTAATATGTCTGTCTTGGAGAAAAATAATATCTCCCTAAGAAGTTGAAGAGAATTTGTTTTTCAGTCTCCCATGCTCAACCCAGAGTGTGGGACCCGTGTTTGGCCAATCAGACACGCCATCCCTAGAGGAGCTAGGGCACAAGAAACAGACAGTGCTCAAGCCATCTTGGGAATGGAAGCATGTGGCAGCACTCAGGGTGTAGTAGAAGCAACAGAGGAGCTTCACAGCACATCATCCATGACATGGACTGGAGGATAGTTCTGGCAACTGCAATCTTGCCTTCTCTTACTTTCCACATTAATTCCCAGGTACCCTGAACATCCAATGGTTCCCTAATATCTTTTCTATGCATTCATTTTCTGCTGCAGTTATTTAGAATTTGTTTCTTTGCTTTGCAACTAAAAACTCCAGCTGATTGTACTGCAGGAAAGACAAAGACCTCAACTGGTAATAAACCGACCAGGGACGAGAGAGAGAGAGAGAGAGAGAGAGAGAGAGAGAGAGAGAGAGAGAGAGAGAGAGAGAGAGAGAGAGAGAGAGAGAGAGAGAGAGAGTTTTCCCTATTACTTCCCTGCTCTTGGTGGGGCCCAATACCAGGAAAAAACTGTAAGCACATTTTACTCACGAAGCATACTAAGGACTTTATCTTTGAGACTGGAACCACATTTGAAGCTCCAAGAAGCCCATGCCAGAGCTCCAGTTATAAATAAGATGAGAAAAAAAGCCAATCACAAAGGACAAATAGAGGAGGGGACTTCTGTATCCTGTTGATATTGCTCAAAGTCTCTCCTCAGAGAAAGGCTCAGTACTGTCTTCACCACCAGGTCCTGAAAAACTGGAAGAGGGGATGAATGATTGACTCAGAGCATGGGAGGGCCCTCACTTTGGGGACAGTGAGGCTACCTGCTCTGAGCCATTCAGTGTGAAGGGCTGTCCGAGTAATAGCAATTTTAGTAATAATATGCAATACTTAATAAGTATCACAATCTGTTTTAAATGTTCTCATGCTGTGGCCTTTCATTACTCACCAAACGCTGTTGCACATGAATTTTTGTGACCTCTGTTTTAGTGATGAGAAAGTGAGGTGATGAAAGGTTATGTAAATTTCCCAGACATAGAAAATAAATGGCAGAGTTGGCATTTTACTCCAGCTATTCCAGCTTCAAAATCTAAGACAGTAAATTCTGTGCTGAACAAGAATTAAAATGTATGCAATGGAGCTCTGTAGTTGTAAATTGATTTGTACATATTATCAAGAAATTTTCTCAAGAGACTCATGTGTGTCTTATAGGCCCAATGCCTCACACTATGTTTAACAATGAGTGAGTACAAAATTCATCTTAGTGGGATGGATGGATGGATGGATGGATGGATGGATGGATGGATGGATGGATGGATGGGTGGGCTGATGGATAAGTGGATAGATGGTTGGGTGGATGGCTAGGTGGGTAGATGGATGAGTGAGTGGATACATGGATGGGTGGATGCATGGATTGATGGATAAATGGGTGGGTGAGTGGATGGATGAGTGGATAGATGGATAGGTAGATAGATGAGTATATGGATAGGTGGGTGGATGGATGGATGGATAAATGGATGGGTGGGTGGATGGGTGGGCAAATGGATGGGTGGATGGATGTATAGGTGGGTGAATGGATGGGTGAGTGCATGGGTGGGTGGATGAATGTGTGGGTAGATGGATAAATGGGTGGGTGGATGGATGGGTGAGTGGATGTATAGGTGGGTGAATGGATGGGTGAGTGCATGGGTGGGTGGATGAATGTGTGGGTAGATGGATAAATGGGTGGGTGGATGGATGGGTGAGTGGATATATAGGTGGGTGAATGGATGGGTAGATGGATGAATGGGTGAGTGGGTAGATGGATGGGTGGGTAGATGGATAAATGGGTGGGTAGATGGATTAATGGGTGAGTGGGTAGATGGATGGGTGGGTGAGTGAATGGATGGGTGGGTGGGTGAATGGATGGGTGGATGGATGAGTGGATGGATGGGCAGATGGATGAGTGGATGGATGGGTTGGTAGGTGGATGGATGGGTGGATAGGTGTATGGATGGGTGGGTGGATGAATGTGTGGGTGGGTGGGTGGATGCATGGGTAGATGGATGAATTGATGGATGAATGGTTGGGTGGATGAATAGATAGGTGGATTGGTGGGTGGATGGATGGATGAGTAGATGAATGGGTGGTGGGTGGATGGATGGGCATTTAAGGTGAAGACTAGATAACAGTAAAGGGATCAGAAATAAAATAGTCACTTGGAACAATGAAAAAATTAACACAAACAATTTTCTAAGTGAGCTTCTTTTGACCCGGATTTCAAATGTCTTCAGCTATGTTTCCAAAACAACTTTGCAAATTGTATTTATAAATATTCAGTTCCATGTTTCTGCTTTATCTTTTGGTGTGTATGCAATGCAGAGTCATGTATACACAAGCACATCTGACTTATCTATGTGCAGTTATAGATGTAAATAGGCCTCTTTCTGTCAGCATAATCTCATAGGTGTGCTGAGCTCTTGGCATACTCAGTTTTACAAGGTTATAGCTTGTGTGTACACAATAAGATCTATCAATGGGTGTTTACAGGGTGGTGAGCATTTATATTTGGGCATATAATTAACACGGGCTTGTACTTAGAGCTTGTTATATGGTTGGTTCTATCCCAAGCATATTACACATATCACCCCATTTAATCATCCCAGCAATTGAGGATACACCCACAGCTATGCCTAGACTGTACATCCACAGATTTCTATTAGGAAAGCCCAGGCTCAGACTGGCTGTCAATTTTCTGCTCCTTAACCTAAGCTATTTGAATAGCACCAGGAAGACACACTCTCCTGAACTAGACACAGTAACAATGAATTAAAAGATAGATCATAAAGCCCTTTCAAAATACCATCCACCTAAGAGACAGCAGACGCCTAGCCTGCACTTTCTTGCTGTGTAAACACATTCCCACTACCCCACTTGCTTAAATAAGGCTCACTCTGGCTTGGCATCCCCACACACTTTTTTTTGCCATTTCTCTTTCAAAAACAAGATTGCTCCCTCGGCAACTGTTTCCAAGCACATTCTCCCATTCTGGGAGAAGAAAAGGAGAGAGCAGAGAAAGTCTCTTGTTACTATACGAGGGCCACAAAATAGGGTTGGGGAGAAAAGTAGAGAAGGTCAAAAGCTAATGATGCAGTAAGATGCACTTTACCAAATGGAACTGACCAAATGCCCCCCTTGAATGGACAGCAATGTTTAGCCCTGCAGTCACCTACTGTGGCCTCCCTCCCCTCCCTCTTGCCCCCCCTCCCTCCCTCTCCCTCCCCTCCCTCCCCCTCCCTCCTTCCATCCCTCTATCCCTCCCATGCTCCCTCCCTCCCGCTCATGCTCTCTCCTTTTCTCTTTCTCTTAACCCCCATCTCCCTTCCCCTGCCTCTCTCTGAAGGCCAGAGGCCATCTCTAAGGCAGTCTGGTGGAGCTAATGAGGAAATCACAATTATTCCCCTCAGAGATAAGATAGGCTGCTAATGACTAAATTGCCTCCTTGACTTTATTTTGACAACTTACAGTAGCAAAAATAGTCCCAGGATGAGAGGTGATAGGAGGGCAGAGAACCAGCAAACAACTGTTGGCGCCTTCCACCCCAGGCCATTTCATTCTAATCTATGCCTCTAAAACAATATGGGGGACATTCAGCCAACGTTCCTGCTGCGGCATGAGGCGGGCCCCTGTGCTCACCTCAACCACTAGGCGTGGTGATCTGCATGGTGATCATGTGCAAGAAAAGGTGAACTTCTGGAGCTCACTGCCCAGTCAGTCCAGATAACCAGGAGCTGGGCTCATGGGAGATCTTGTCTTTAAAATCATAAATAAATAAGTAAGATGTAGGTAGATATAGGAGGTGCACCAATATTAGCCTCTGGCCTCCTTACATACATACATGTGCACTCACATAAAATGTACATAAACACAACCACACAGAGATACATAACACACACATTGTTTTTAAAACAACAAACAATTCTACTCCATCTATTTCATACCATCCTCTTCATCTTTCCAAGGCAATTCCATTTCACCTACTTCATTTGAAGGTATTCCATTCAAAGCCCAGCTCACCCATTAAAGCCCCATCTGATGCATGTGCCCTAACTTCCACCCCATGGCAGCTCAGCTCCTTCCATTCCAGCCCTTCCCACCTTGGCTCTTTGTGTACCACTACTCAACTTTCAACTCATTTATACAGTCACTTCGTGCTGCCCTAGTAAGTTCTACGGGAAATATTTTATCAGAATATGTGTTATGAGCATCATGTGTGTGTCATAAGAAATAGGGAAGAGAGACAAAGGTCTCTTCTTTGCCATCTTCTTGGAGATACCTAAGGGACCCTTACAAAGCATGACATCCAGGACATCCCGTTTGTCTTGTTAGGACCAGCTAAGTTGAGAACTCTTGGAAGAGAACACCCACATTTGATGTGTTAGTTCTTTTCACAGACCTTGAGGAAAAACTGAAACTTGCCTGGTACCATGCAGACCAGATGCCAAAGTATACACTTTGATTCCAGATGCATCAAGTGGCCAATTTTCAATTCTTCTCTTTGGCAGCTGTTTCAGAGAGTGGTGCTGCTCCAGACCCCAGTCTTAAAAAGGTTAGTTCTTCTTCCCTCAGAATTTATGATTCTCACACACTAGGTGGGATCTCTGTTCCTTATGTTATCCTCATGGCCAGAACCCGATGACAGACCAAGCTCTTTTGGTGCATTCCACCACCATAGTGGAGTCAGTAAGTACAAAGAAAACTAAGTATTGGCTCTCAAGGTTTTCAGGCAGAAGACAATCGTTTCTGCTCATATATGACAATGTTAAGAAAGAGGCACACCTCATTCAAAGTTTAGAGAAAATAAAGTACTTATTGGGAAGCCTAAAGACCAGCAAAATTCTGTGGGCTAGCTAGAAGAACCTAAATAAATTTAGTGGAATGCACTAAAAATAACTGTGAGTTCCTAACTCTGATTCCTTCAAGCCCCACTTTTCTTACAGGTAAGACAGCCACAGCCAAGCCCATCTCTTGGGTTTGTCTTAAATGTTAAATGAGGACTGGGAAGATTGCTCAATGGTTAAAGGTATCTTAACCACATAAACCCTGGTGACCTGAATTTAATCCACAGAACCAATGTAAAAGATGGAAGGAGAGAACCCGTTCCACAGAGTTGTCACCTAGCCTACCACATTTGCCATGACTTGTACATACATGTGCACGCGTGCGCGAGCGCGCGCACACACACACACACACAGAGAAATGTTGTGTACCTACACACAATAATAATAGTGTACATATGAAATAGTCAAGTATAGAAATATCTCAGCACATTTTAGGTACTTAATAAATATTAATTTCTTCTCCTAAGGCTCAGATTTATCTCCCTGCCAACATTGTTGAAAAACATCAGAGACCCAAGCTAAATGGGAACAGAAAGGCACATTGAGCCACACCCCCACTCCTACCCCAACCTCAGATCTGTTTCTACTGTGACAGGAGCCTCAGCCACGTGCTCACAGATGATCCATCTGCTTCACAAATGTAATTATATTACAACACTGATTTCTGATGGGCAGAGACCAATATCAGAGATGCTTCATTCCCAAACATTGCAGAAAAAAGTACCACACTCCCCAGAGCAGAAGTGTAGTCACAACGAACGATCATCATGTACAATATTTTTCTATGCTCCAGAGAAGACTGGCAGATGTCCTGGAACATCAGGTTTGGTCCCTTCCAAAAATCCACATTTCTCTGCTTGCTGGAGCTTTTAGTAGGGTGAAATTGGCACATTAAGGCACACATTTACCACATCTAAAGAATTCATACAAACCAAGCTCTGGATACTCCATCCCTTGTAGAAATTCATGCACTGGCATTCTGCCACAAACTTCTAGAACACTGGATATCATGATTCTGCACACTCTCAGACAAAGCCAAGACCAAGAGAGGTATCTACTGTATATGAATCTGTTCTGGCTTACACCTTGAGGAAATGCTATAGTTTTCTATCCCCTCATGGACTTCCCCATTAAAACACAACAGAACAAATTGTTCCAAGGTGCACCCTTTTTCTGACATGTGTTGTTTTTCCTGATGGATATCTGTGTTCATTTCCTTTCAAGGCCATGATAAATCACCACCCATCAATCTAGGGACTTCAAACCAACACTTCTGCAGGTCATAGATCCAAATTGGGTCTCACCAGGCTAAAGTCAAGGACTAGACAGAACACTAGGTCTGGTGGTACAGAGCCAAAGTCCTGCCTGGGCTATAAAGGGAGCTCAAAATCAATCTGGGTGACTTAGTGATACCCTGTCTCAAAATAAAATGTAAAAGACGGCTGAGGGGTAGCTCAGTGATAGAGTGCTTGCCCAGCGTGTATTAGATGAAATTAGATAATACAAGAAGGTAGAATAAATACAGAGCTGTGTTTCTTTCTAGTTTACTCATTTCTAAATAGGTCAACCTACTTCCTTACCCTCTTCAGCCACTAGAAGATGCCACATTCTTTGACTCAAGGTCCTCTTCAGTTTTGTCATTTGTCAAGTGGACATCCTTCAATGTCTACACTGAAAAGACCCCTTGAGATTCTACTGGCCTTCTCTGATAATACAGGTTAATCTCTTTATTTAAATTGAACGGGTCTGCAGGCTTAATTTTACTTGCAATTTTCATTCTTCATTGGCATGTGATATAACCTGTTCATCATCGTTCCCAGTAGTCAGGACAAATTTGCCATTCTACTTATCACAACTATTCATTCCTTCTTATCTTGACACAATTAAATCTTCAGAAATGGTTTTCCATCCTCACCAAGACCACAGAACAAACATAGAGTCCCAAGGTCTTTGGATTTGAACTTGTGAGTTAAGTAACCCCAGTAAGGGGAAACAGTTGGAGTCCAGTATTCTCAATGACAAAGGAACACTCGAAGAGTCCTCCAATTCCTGATTTCTGCATCTGCTCTTCTCCTAAAATCTGGTTCTCAAGTATTTCCTGTGTTGTGGGGGCTACTATAAAATTCTCTTAGTGGGGTCTGGGTGGTCTTCATTCCTCCACAGGGGGGCTGCTTCTGGCCTGATGATAGAGTCAGACACTGCAATGAATTGGAAGTAAAATCAGAGAAATCCACTAGGAGTACAGATGCACGTGTACAGACAGCCTTTCTCAACTCATGCAGAGAAGAGCATGTTCATTGGCAGGGATGGAAGGTGAGTCTGAAATAAAAAAGCTCGGCTAGAATTCATTTCCTGAGAGTGCTGGATGTCTTGTGAGCAGCTTTGGGTATTTTCAAGATTCCATTGTTGAAGCCAGTTCCTTTTATTGATGCACGGTGCACAAAGGAAAGGCAGCTGATGATATGTATGAGATCGTGGTCCTTCTTTGTTTCTTCCTGATTTTTTTTTTAACTTTTTAGTCTAGGGAGCCCAAGTCTACAGATCCTGGGAGACAAAGTCTTCTGCTCATTTATTCATTCAAAACCTAGTTAAACTTTACTATGTTCCATAAACCACCAGGAGACAGTGATTATTTTTAAAGGATAGATTCTCTGTCTCTAAGGTCCTCTATATTGACTCTTCAAAGGGAATTTTCCTATGGATACCGTCTGAGTGCCAGTCTACTTGTCCCCTCCTTTTGTTACATCAGAGTCAGGGAAGAAGGACTTCAAGTGACATATGCTGGTCACCAGAATCTGCTTTTCTGAATGAGAGAATTGCTTCTGGCGAGTTTATAAGCATCTGAAATGCATTTGGTTCAAGTGTTTGTAAAGGTTTAATTATGCAGCCATGTAAATTTGGAAATGTGCCTTATGTAAAAACAGTAGCAATGGCTGCTAATTGAGGGGATCTGAGGTAATATGTCTGGGTGGATAAGATATATAAAGATACCAGTAAAACAAGTAGGCTACAGTGACAGAATCTTCATGGTCATGTGACCATAGCTTGCTGTAGTTCAGCCAAAGGGAGGGAGGATGGCATCCTTTGAAAATAGAAGGAAGTGGGTACCACTCTGGGCCACCTCTTTTGTACAGCCCACTCTTCACGTTAATAATAGAATAAAATAAAATAAAATAAAATCTGCATGCATGCAAAATAAATAATAACAGAGACAAAGCAACCCAAAGTGTACTAGATCTCCCTTGGGAGTAAAACTGGGTCAGAGTTTAAGAGATAATTTCAGATTGGGGAAAATGTAAAATAAAGAAGGATTATTCAGAGGTTTAATGTGAAGGACAGGCCAAAACTAGATCCCCGAGGATGTCTTAAATGAGCTGCCTATCTGGGGGTCTCCTCCATGGTCATGTACGCATCTGACTTGCTGACCCATCTGTTGCTATCGGTGCATGGGAAGAGATCCCTGAACTAAGCTCTTCCATTATGAGAAATTAATCCTGTTATTATGGACTCTCATATTCTGGTTCTTAAGGATGGGCTAGGTAGGGCTGAAATATGAATTCTCTGTCAAGCTTCCAGCAGTAATGATGATAGCCCCCAGAATGTACTTGGGTAGTAAAGCTAGGAGTAGCCTGAGGACGTTGAGGCCATTGGGAGTTCTATTCCTTAGCACTTCCTTGCAGATTCCAAAGAAAGCTATTTCATCCAAATGGTAAAGGATGAGGTTTCAGAGATGTGGGAGATTGTGTTGTTTCATTGTAAATAATTGTCCCACCCAGTGGTTTAATAAAAAGCGCTGATTGGCCAAAGGCAGACAGGAAGTGTGGGTGGGGCTACCAGACTAGGAAAACTCTGGGGATTGGAAGAACAGAGAAAATGCCAGAGAGAAACCAGAAGAAGCAGAGGACAACTATGCTGCTGTGAGAAAAGGTACCGAGCCCCATGGCTGAACAGGATGATCATGGGTTAGATGAAGGGTAAAGAGTTAGCAAGTTATATGCCTGGGCCTTAGGCCAAACAGCCTAAAACTATAGTAAGCCTCTGCATGTCTCTGCGGGTCTGTGGGTCTATGGGCCTAAACCTTGAGGTTAGGCCAGAAAGTCCAGGCCAGAAACCTCCTGCTACAAGGAGAAAGGGGAAGAAGTGTATCAAAAGAAGTGAAAGAACAGGCCAAAAACAAACAAACAAACAAAAAAACTAATTTCAAGACTTGGTGATGTGCACAGTGGTGAGAAGAATGTTTGCCTATCGTTCTTTGGCAACGAAACCATATTTTTTTTCAATGGGACCTAACTCTGTGCTGGAACATCATGAAAGGAGATGCCTGAGCCCAGTGTTGAAAGGTGAACTGAAGTTTGCTAAATTGACAAGGGGTGGGGGGGGAGGAGATAGTGGCTCAGACAATAAGAAAGCATGAGAAAAAAAAAGGACATATAACACTAACAGATGCAGCTATCTGAAATAGCTCAAAAATTAAAGGGTGGGTAATAAGTAACACATAACACTTGGAGGCTGGTCAAGGTCAGCCTCGGCTACATATGGAGACCTTGTCCCAAAATAAATAAACAGATGCATAGATAAACAAATAGCATGTGAAGGTACATGCGGCAGAAACAGATACTTTTTTTACATAGTGATCTGCTTTTTAATGTTTGCCACGCAGGGGTCAATGTACCAAGGAGACTTGGAGAACTAGCTGAAATCACCACCTCACATCATATTCTACCCCTTGAGCACAGCAGTAAATTTCTCTCCTCACCTTCTCAGGACACCTGCACCTGCTGCTCTTGAGGAGCTGAGGGGATAAAGGGTGTTGCACTTCCGTCAGCCAGTCAGTCACCATCACTGGAGTGAACACTGACGTCAGGAGTCAGGGCTGTGGAATTACATAATGCCAGAAGCTGCTTGAATAGGGAATGACATATTTAAAACCTTGGAGATGTAAAAATAGGCAAAGAAAATTTTATTTCCTCATAAAATTTTAAGCTTTACTACACACACACATGCATGTGTGTGCATATGTGTAGTGTGTGTGTGTGTGTGTGTATGTGTTTCTGGACTATGGTTGTTTGTGGCTTCAGGAAAATTTCACTATTGAATTGCTAATCTCAAGAGAAAATGAATATGATATCTTTGTATGAAATAGTGTGTGTGTGTGTGTGTGTGTGTGTGTGTGAGAGAGAGAGAGTTAATTATGTGTGTGTGAATGAGAATGTGGAGTGTGGGTGGGTGAATGAGGACATGTGCGTGTATAGGGAGTGTGTGTGTAAATATAGATATAGATAACAGACAGACAGAAATATAGAATAAAGTTGATCTGAGGTTGCTATAGTGAGCTGGTACTGGCATAAATGTTAATTTAACTTTGGAGGGGACATGAATGCCTGCTGTACATGTTTTGTGGGTTGGAAGGTTTTGCCACAGTGTGTTATATTCTCTAAAAGCATGTGGGGTTTTATTTGTGTGGGGGCTGCTGTGAAGGATATAGGCATACAGTGACAAAGTATTTTCAGGAATGTGCAAAGGCCATGTGAACATAGAGCACTGCATTTTCTCTTGAAATTGTGCATTTGTAGTGTACGTACTTCAGTGAGTGTGAAGAATGTGTGCCTGCATATGACTGAGTATGTGAGTATATTTGGGAGAAAGTTTTGTAAGCTGTGTAGTGTATTACAAGTATGGATGTGATACCTAGGAGATTCAGGTATCTGGTGTATATATTGGAAGAGATGCAGATGTGTGTTGGAGTACACACCACACACACACACACACACACACACACACACACACACACACCCAGAGCATGTCTGATATATATAGATCAGAGAGTCCTTAATGTCCTGTCCTGATACTTAGAACACTCTAGACCCTCCTCCAAGCCTTCAAGCATTTCTGGAGACATGTCTGAAAATGTTGTCTGGGCCATTACTCTCATGTGTTCCCAGGCACCAGTTGCTAATTACTCCTTTGGTCAGACACAAAACACTTAGGACAAGCAGCATTTCTTGGTACTTATGAACTTCGCTCATTATCTGTTCTAGAGACAGAGTTTTGGTTTTTGTCTAGTAGAAATAGTCAAAAGTAAAAACAAAACAAGCAGAAGCTTACTTTGAGAAGAAGCCTTAAATCTCAGTTTATATTTTTTCCATAATAATTATGGAAATTCAGTGACCCCAGCACTTCCTGGCATTTTGTTGTACAATGAGGTCTTACAATGGTAGCATTCCTGGTTTTTGCTGTTTACTTCTATTTCTTTCTAGTGTTTGTAGTTGATTTATTCTAGCTCCAAAGATGAACAGGTAAACTATCCCTTTCATTTTATACATATAAAGCTTTAAAATATGTCCACCCTCCTTCTTTTCCTCTATACCCAATGCCCTAGACTCATCTCTAGTTATTGAAAAGTCTCTTCACTCTGGCTCCATTCCTACAGAACAAAGCAGATCATGGTGGAACACACCACTTTCCTCCGCCATGGCCCCCTCAGCCTCCTCTCCTGACCAATCCCTACTTCTAAGTGTCAGCACCCAAAACCTAAGAACACATGACCCCACCTGTCAGAACAATTTCCTGTTAGGCGCGGTATGATTCTTGCTGTATCATCCTGACCTGGCGTTCTGCTGGCATTGCACTGCGCATGTCAGATTTGCTGTTGGGTATCTGACTTTGCCTCAGCCAGCTCTGGCATGCTTATTAGGGCTTGTGATACACACCAATCCAATAGTGCCCTGTGAGCTCTTTCCAGGCAGTAGCCTATCATTACACAGCACATCCCACCAATTTTAATATTTAATAGCTGCCTCTTAGGCTCTCGGGGTCCTTCCCTCCATCTTTCCTATCAACCAAGCAGGACTCCAATAAAGTGTGATTAAGAAGAACCTCTGCGTGTAGTCGTGCTTCACTCTGCTGGCCAGAGGCTGCGGGCTACAATTTCCTACCAACCAATACACTAAGAACCAGAGAGGGCAACAGAAACTAAGGAATAAAACGCCTACCCAACAAAATAAAGCACTAGATATCATCAGCACCTAGAATTACAATCTTGCCAAACCCAGATGACTAGACATCAGGCATAAGAACACAGTCAATGACAGCCAGGACAATACGTCACCACTAGAGCCCAGCAATCCATGACAACAGGCCCTGAGTATTGCAACATAGCTGAGGCACAAGACAAAAACTTTAAAATAGCCTTGATGAATATTATAGAGGTCCTTAAGTAGGAAAACAATAAGTCCCTTAAAGAAACCTAAGAGAACGCAAGCAGTAGAAGGAGACGGATGAAAGTGGAAAGAGAATCTATAAAAAAAGCAGAAATGCAAAGAAATCTGGATATGAAAACTATAGGAATTTGAGCAGGAACTTCAGAGACAAGTCTCACCAACAAAACTACAAGAGATGGAAGAGGGAATCTCAGGAATCAGAGACATGACAGAGAACAGAAGAACTATTTTTTTAAAAAACATCAAAAAAAAACCAAAAAAACAAAAAAACAAAAAAAAGCTCTTGGAATAAAACATCCAGGAAATCTCGGGCACAATGAAAAAGTAAATCTAAGAATAAAAGGCACATAAAATATTTTCAATGAAATTTCTCTAACCTAAAGAATGAGATGACTGTTAAGGTTCAAGAAGCATGTGGAACATTAAATAAACTAGGACAGAAAAGAAATTCCCCTTGGTGCATAACAATCAAAACGTTAAATATACAGAACAAAGAAAGCATATTAAAAACTGAAAGGCAAAGCGACCAAGTAATATATTAAGGCAGACCTATTAGAATAACACCTGACTTATCAATGGAGGCTCTAAAACTGAAAAAGGTCTAGAGACAGATGCGCTACACATTCTAAAAGATCACAGAAGCCAGGCCAAACTACTATACCCAGCAAAACTTTCCATCAAAGTAGATGGATAAAATAAGACCTTCCATAGTAAAGCCAAGTTTAAGCAACATCTATCTTATATATCTAGCCCCACAGCAAGAGGTAGAAGGAAAAGTCTATCTAAAGAGGTTAACCATACATAATAAAAGGCATGGAATAAATAATCCCAGACCAGCAAACCAAGAAGGGAAACACACACACACACACACACACACACACACACACACACACACACACACACACCACACACACACACACACACACACACACACACACACACCACATACACACACACATACACACACCACATACATACACACACACACCACACATACATACATACACCTACCACAATAACAAAATAACAGGAACCAACAAACACTGCTCATTAATAACTTTCAACATAAATGGCCTCAATTCTCCAATAAAAAGGCACAAACTAACAGAATGCATTAAAAAAAAATCAAGATCCAGCCTTCTGCTGCATCAAGAAAACACACCTCAATATCAAGGATAGACATTACCTCAGAATAAAGGGTTAGACAAGGACATACCAAGCAAATTGACCCAAGAAACAAGCTGATATAGACATTTTAATAGTTAACAAAATAGACTTCAAACCTAAACTAATCAGAAGAGGTAGGGAAGGACACTACATATTCATTAAAAGAACCACAAAGATGACATTTCAGTCCATAACATCTATGCCCCAAACAAAAGGGCATAAAAGTTCATAAAAGAAACACTATTTCTACAATCACATATTGACCCTCACACACAGAGTGGAAGACTTCAATACTCAATTTTCATCAATAGATCATCCTCCAGACAAAACTTAAACAGAGAAATACTGGAGCTAACATATTATAATCCAAAAGGACATAACATATTTACAGAGCATTCTACCCAAAAATAAATGTTATACATATTTATATTTATAATGTATATAAATTTATATTTATATAAAAATATAATTATATATATATGTGCATATAATGTCTTCTTCTCAGCACTTTATGGAACTTTCTCCAAAACTGACATGTTTAGACACAAAACAGGACAAGAAAATGGAAATAACATGCTGCATCTTATCTCACCATCATGGTTTAAAGCTGGATTTCAACAAGAGCAGATACAAAAGAAAGCTCACAAACTCCTGGCAACTGAAGAACTTGCTACTGAATAAAAAAAAATGGATCAAGAAGTAAATTAAAGACTTTCTAGAATTGAATGAAAATAAATTCACATTGCAGCAAACTTATGGGACATTTCAAAGAGGTAAATTCATAGCACTACGTACCTACATTCTAAAAAATGGAGAGATTTCACACTTAGCAACTCAACTAAACTCTGTAGAAAAAGTCACAGTCTCAAAAAATGACCATCCTACCAAAACTAATCTATAGCTTTAATGTATCACCATCAAAATTTCAGCACAATTCCTCACAGAGCTTGTAAAGACAATGTTTGGTTTCACATTCAAACACGCACGAACACACACACACACACACAGACACACACACACACACCAGGATAGCTAGAATAGTCATGAACAATAAAAGAACTGCTTGAAGTCTCTCCATCCTTATTTCAAGTGTCCTACAAAGCAATAGTAATAAAAACAGCAAGGTATTGGCACAAAACAGACATGTTGAGCAATCAGATCAAATTGAAGAGCCAATAATAAATCCAAAATCCTATGGATACCTGATCTTATTATTTAGAAAAAGAAAAACAAATACAGACTGAAAAAAATAAAGCATCTTCAACCAATGATGCAGGTCAAACTGGGGTGTCTACATGTAGAAGAATCAAGACTGCATAAAACTTAATTCCATATGGACCAAAGACCTCAACATAAAATCAGATACACTGAGCCTGACAGAAGAGAAAGTGGGGAAAGCTCTGAGCTCATTGGCACAGGAGATGACTTTCTGAACAGAACATTGATAGCACAGGCTCTAAGATAAACAATTAATAAATGGGACCTCATGCAACTGAAAAGCTTTATTCTGACAAAGTGGTAGCCTATAGGATCAAAATTTTTATATCAATTACACATATAGTAGAGGAATAATATCCAAAATAAATAAAGAATTCAAGAAACTAGACACCACAAACTAAATAATTCAACTAAAAATGGGGCACAGATCTAAAAAGGAGAAATCTCAGTAGAAAAATCTCAAATGTCTTAGAAACACTTAAAGAAATGTTCAGCATCCTTAACCATCAGGGAATTCACATCAAAACTACTTTGAGATTTCATTTTAATGTCGTCAGAGTGGCTAAGATCAATAACGAAAGTGACAGCTCATGCTGGAGAGGAGGTAGAACAAGGGGAACACTCCTCCACTGTTGGTGGGAGGGCAAACTTGTGCAGCCACTGTGGAAATCAGTGTGGTGATTCCTCAGGAAGATGGTAATTGATCTGCTTCATGATCCTACTATACCAATCTTGGGCATGTATCATGAGGACACTTCACCCTACCACAGTGACACTTTGCCCAATCATGTTCATTGCTGCTTTATTTACAACTGCTAGAAATTTGTAAACAACTTAGATGTCCCTCAATAGCAGAATGGATAAAGAAAACATAGCACGTTTACACAATGGAGTATTATTAGGTGTTTAAAAATTAAATCATGAAATTTGAAAGGAAATGCGATGGAACTGGAAAAAAATCATCCAAGACAAATATAGTATTTATGCACTTATATGTGGATATTAGCTATAATCCTTAGACCCATGGAGGTTGATATAAAGCAGGAAACTAAGAAGTACAGATAGGTCTCGTTAGGAAAGGGAAATGGCATAGTCAAAAAA
This sequence comes from Phyllotis vaccarum, assembly GCA_033318265.1. Classification (NCBI taxonomy): domain Eukaryota; kingdom Metazoa; phylum Chordata; class Mammalia; order Rodentia; family Cricetidae; genus Phyllotis; species Phyllotis vaccarum. The sequence goes on along the minus strand of JARWLC010000016.1, from coordinate 75,561,503 downwards.
AGGAGGGGTTGGGTTGGAGTAGGAGGATCAAGTGGGGATGGGTCAGGGAGGGAATACATGGAGAGACAGCTAAAATTAAGGGTCATTTGAGACACCATAACAGAAGCTTCCTAAAATATATACCTGTAAGGCAACCTAAATGAAATCACCGATAATGAGGAAGACAGGGCTCCATCTTGACATCTCTTGTTACCAAATGAAGCTTCCAGTATTGAGACTAGGTTACATCTAATTAAATTGTTGGCCAAAGGGGTCCCTGGAAACTTCCCCCCCAAACAACACAGGCTGTTGTCAAGACTATAGGAAGCTCTCTACAAAATGACAGTGAAGTTCCATTGCTGAAGACCACGCCTACAAAATTCCATTGAACATCCATTGAATATAGAAATATTGAGCTGGCGCCTACAAAGAGCTTTACGTTTATAAGTTCTAGTGTCTTTGGTAAAGGAAGGCACTATGCACTCTACCAAAAGAGAAACATGAACATAAAACTAGCTAGAAACCCTTGGATCTATAATGCTGTCCTACTTGCCAGATATGGTAGGGCAATGGTGGCCTGAAGTTTATGGGAATAACCCTCCAGTATCTGATTTGATTCCACAAGATGGAACCCAGGTTCTACACTACTTGCATGACCAAGAACCTGAGACTAGATAGCCTGGGACTTAGGGAAAAACTAAATACTATTGTTCCAAATAAACAAACAAAACCCCCACAACAATAAAATGACTGCCATTGATATTCTGTTGTACTCATCAATCAGTGTCTTTCTCATCCATCATCAGAGAAGCTTCCTCCAAAAGTTGACGGGAACAAATACAGAGACCCCTAGCCTGATGGTGATCTTGGATCACTCAGAGAGTAGAACCTTGGAACACTCAATCCTAAATGGGATGTCTCCATCAAATCGCTCCCTTCAGAGCTCAGGGAAGCACGAGCAAGAGGAGGCAGAATGTAAGTCAAAGGAGATGAAGGACAAAATAAAACAAGACCCTCTAACCCAACATGAACAAAGCTCACATGAACTCAGAGACTGAGACAGCATGGACAGGTCCCGTGTGGGTCTGCACCAGGTCCTCTGTGTATATATTATACCTCCCAGTTTAGGGGATTCCCTATAAACAAGTGGATCTTTGGTTCCTGTACCTTCTCTTAGGCTATTTTCCTTCAGTGTGTCTGTTTTACCCAATTCCAGTGTGGTTTTGCTTTATCATATCATACCATATATTATTCTTTCATAGGAACCTGTTTATTTTCTGATGAGAGAAAGTGGGTGGATCTGGAAGGGAGAGGGAGTTGAGAGGACCTGGGAGAAATAGAGAAAGGGAAAACTGAAATCAGAATACATAATGTTAGAAAAAAAATTCAATACAAGAAAAAATACAATTTTGAAGGGGAAAAAAAAAAAGAAAGAAAATTCAGAGTGGCTTGGAAGGTGTATACCAGCCTGGGATTTCTAGTTCCAATTCTGTAACTATTTTGTGGTCTGACCTTGGGGAAAGCTTTCTTCTTCTTGGCTCTAGAATCTTGTCTTACCTCTCAGCCACTTCAGCCATGTGTTTATGTAACATATCTTCTGTGGTTCCTGCAGGCTTTGGATAGGGTCCCAGTGTCCTTAGCACAGTGTTCATGACACTTCAGGACCTGGCCCAGCTGCTTGCTAATTCCCTGACATTTTTCTGGTTCATTCATATAATTGCTGCTCAAAAGCAACAGTTTCTCAACAAAACAATGCACATTGCTGTTCCTGTTGGCATTTTAACCACTTTAAAAGAAATACCTGATGGAAATGTCCTAAGAGAGGGTGTCTTGTTTTGGGTTAAAGTTCAAAGGCATCAATCTGATGATGGTGGAAAGGGTATGATATGGTATGGACAGAAAAGGGGGTACAGAGAGCAAGATACATCTGCCCCCATTGTCCTGCTTTCTTCAACTAGGTCCCCCTCATACTTTTCACAATTACCAATAATATCACCATAGTGTGAATTCATCAAGGGATTAATGCATTCATGAAGTCAGAGCCTCTTTCTCTGCTTCTGGAAGCACCCTCACAGACAAGCCCTGAGAAGTTCTTCAGATTAACTGTTGCATGGTCCTTATGCTCAGTAAGTCTCTCTTCCTTCTGCAGAATGACCAGTTGCAATCAAGGGCATGTCCTAATACTCTCCTTCATTTTTTAGAGATTTTAGAGCAATGATAAGATCCAGGAATTGTCATCCTCCTGTCCTGGCAAAGCTTTGGGACTAAATTAAAATAGGCCTTTTTTTTTTAGCTACTTTGGCCAGTAACTTACACTGGAATGCAGAATGGAGGACAGTTGCAAGGAAAGATCCCACCCTTGCCTTCACGTGTCTGTACCCTTTTCTATACCACATCCTTCCCAACATGACAAAAGACACCTTTGAAACATCAAAGCCAAAGGTATCCCATTAGTAACAATTAAGACGGATGTAAGTTCAAGGGTAGGCACATCTGTGTTTGAAACCTGAGCCTATCATTGTGAAACTGGGTGGTCTTGGAACCACTTGGATAACTTCTCCGCTTTGAGTGGTAGCCCTACCTCAAAGGTTTGAATGAGACATTTTCTCACTTGCAGTGCTCAGTTAGGGTTGGCTTTTGCAGCTAGGTCCCCAATATCTTCCTGGTGGACTTAGGTGGTGCTCCTTTTATTTCCCGAATGAAAAATAAAAATGCCTTCAGTCAGAATTGCTGGTATATTAGGATGCAAGATCCATTGGGGATGAATGACATTTTGTTTAGGGGATGTTTTTGTTGTTGTTACTGAAAAAACTTCAGCACCTAGAGCAGGACCTGAGACACAGTAGACGCTCAATAAGTATCATTTCCCCACTGAGAAGCTGGAATTTCATTGTCGTGAGTCGCAGATTTTAAGCGACCCCGTGGCTTTGCATCATTGATTATACATCGCTGCTTCCTGCACTTTCAGCAGCCAGAATGTTGTTAGTATCTTGGGTTTTTGCATAGATCTGAAAGGAATTAAACGAAGATTAACACATTCTTTGGGGATATTCAACAGAAGTTAAACATGCCCACTTCAGGTGTGAGCCAGCATTCCTGGCTCAGTCTGCTCACTAAATATCAAGCCTGAGTCCACCACTCTCCGATGCCCTCTGTGGGGTCCTGATGAGAGGCCAAGAGTCTTTGTTCATTCTGCCTCCTTCAAAGGGGACCTTGGCTTACAGTGAGAATGCAGAGGAAAAATAACTGACATTATCAGAAACAATAAAGCTAGAAAAACTGTTGTCAATAACTGCCTGAAAATCATGACACTAATTAAGAAAGATGCTCCATGCTCTGCCAAAAGCTCTCCCTTCTCTTAGTGATCAATAAATCAAAAATGGTTTACTTTGCCTAGGTGCCCACCCTCTTGCATGTATTTTTTCCCCTTCTTTCTTTGTATAATATGAAAGTTGATTAAATAGCCTTATTTTCACTAATGAAAGAAACATATTTTTTGACACTATATCCCTCATTAAAAAGAGAAAAATTTATCTTGTAAGTAGAGAGTCCTGATGCACCTACTTGTCCAAAGCAAGACTTGAGGTCCAGAAGGCCAGTTTGGGCACAAATTTCAAGCTTCCACTAATTCTATTGGCATTGATTATAAGACATTAAGTGACAGTTCCAAAGGTCACTGAGTGACAGCAGCCTCCCCTCACACTTACTCCTTGTTTTATCTCTTGACCCCCTACCTTAACAATGGACACATGACCAGAAGTTAACTGGCCCCCAAAAAACATGAAACCTAAAAACCTATTGAATGATAACATGTGAATCTGGAAACCCCTGAATACAGGTGAATATTCAATCAGAACCAGGTAATTTAACTGGAAACCCCTGAATACAGGTGAATATTCAATCAGAACCAGATAATTTAACTTACAGAATTAGGTAAGTATTTTTCATCTCCAAGGCTCAGATGGAATACTAAACTCCCAGAGAGGTTCTTTCCCAGCCATCCACACAGTAACATGAGTAAATGAACAGATCAGTCATGTCCCCTCCAGGACATACACTGCTGTATCCAGCCAGTCTGGGCATATTTTATGGTACACAGAACAGTGGTATGGTGATAACCTAACAATTAGGTTTCCAGGGGATAAAGGATAAAAAAATGACTTAGTGGCAACATCTGCTGACTACCCCAGTATAAATATCCCCACCCCCTGCAAGGTGGCCAACTGTAAGTGCTCAGTCACTCTGTGTAAAGTCATTGATTGCATGCTTTGGCAGAGCTGTGTCTAATGGGTTCCCATGGACCATCTTAGCTTGCTACAGCATCCTTTGAAATCTTTGGATTTTCAGTAACTGCCCCATGGAATTTGGTCCATGAGACAGAATCTATTTGTATACCTTATCCTTGTTGCCTGGTTGATAGCCAACTTGTCTTCATGAGGAACAAATAAGTTTTCATGGTGTTTGCCTACCAGCCTTGTTGGAGTCAGTTTCTGAAGCTGAATTAAACCAAGGGGGGCCATGAGTGGTGCATGTGACCAGACACATCAGGGCTTCCCACTGAAGACCTATACACTGGCCCACTAATCTCTCTGCCTCACAGAAAATCATTATCCCCCCCCCCTTTTTTAACTGTTTCCTTCTTTCCACATCAGTCTTTTCTGATAGGCTCTGAATTCCAGAAAGACTGGCAGTACACCAGAGTCAGTTTATCATTTTCATTGTTATGTTATGGCATGCTAATCAGAATATCCAGACCAGAAACCGAGGCCTTCTCTCCACCTACACATGTTATTAAAGTTCATGACCACTAACTTCAGTATATCTTTCTCCCATAAAAAGATAAAAACGGAGTTAGGGAATCAAGTCTCCTCTAAAGAATTCCCTAACCTACATGCTAATGTGCTTTTGATGGGTTCAAAATGGTAAGGCTTCTTTATCACTATGGAAACACCCCGTCAGTGAAATAGTGGGATATTAATAAAATAAGGAAATAATGAGGTGGTAATAAAATAATGAACTTGGGGTAAGCAAGAGATAATTCAAGAAATCCATGGATGTCTGGGAAGAAGACTTATTTATCAAGGGAGTAAATGGAAATCACACTCATAAATTCAAAACTAAAGCGGTATAGTTGCCCTTTCATGTCCGGTTTCAGACCTGTCGCCTTTCCTGTCCAAGAGACAATGCAGCCTCCTGCTTCCTCCTTCTTCCCTTTTTAAGAGATCACATAGACAAAAAGCATCTGTTGGGCCAGGTAGCCCAAGGTCATGGGAGGAAGGAATGCCCTCTACATAGGGGTAGAAGCATTTTGAGCCAGATGATGGTAAATACAAACTATTTAGCAAGGAGAGAGAATGCACCACCTAAAGACTGCTCAGGAGAGGTGGGCAAGTACAGGTACTGTAGACCTCAGACTTGAAGTACTGCAGATCACTGGTTTCTATGTGTCCAGGTCTGTATGAACTCCTTTCAAATTGCTAAAACAAGAGATGACTTAAGGAGGAAGATTTTTCTCAGGCTCATAGATTCAGAGAATCCCATATGCAGTGTTAAGGTATGTCGGGTGGAGTGGCTTTCACCGCTCATGGAAGCCACATTGGAAAGAGAACTAGCATCCAGTTCAGTTTTCTCTTTCTCTTCTCTTTCACTGCTCAGGCCTGGCCAGCCCTGATCCATTGTTTTAGATCCACTTTTAGAGTGGGTTGTGTCTCTCAGTTAATCCCACCCCCCACAAGTGAGCCTCAGTAATCTCCTAGGTAACTCTAATGCAGTCAAGTCACTGTGGACAATTTACTGGCATGAGGTCTTGGAGACCATGACAACACAGATTCTAACGAGCATAGTGTGAAAACAAGAGGCGCTGGAAGAGACTTAGAAGCTACAAAGAATTAACCTAACAGAAGTTAACTTAAGAGCATTTAAAAACCTTTAAACTAACTAAACCTAGCAGGGGATTTGGCATCATGGCTAAGCTTTAGGACCTAAGTTCAAACCTTCATGCTTAAAAATAAATGGGCATTGTGGTGCACACCCATAATTCAAGTACTAAGGAGGTAGAGCTCACTGGCCAGACAGTCTAGCTCAACTGGTGAATTTCAGGTTCAGTGAGAGACTTTGTCTCAAAAATAAAGTGGAGATGTGTTTTCATATTTCACTTGGAGAACAAATGGAAGCCAGGAAACTAGAAAGGGCACTTGGGGCAGTGGGTGGATACATTCAGAAAAGAAGAATAATGGGGTAAAGATGGAATGGTACATGTGGGATGGCTTAATCAGAGAGGACCCAGGAGTATCCGAGAGACCTTGAGATAAAAGGGAGGGCTCACCCCAAGGAGGCAGTAGGAAAACCTTATGGAAACCTACTATTTCACAACTCACCTTAAAAAAATAAGTTGTCTCCTATCCCTGACTTCAAGCTCCAATATAGAGATACAGTAATAAAAACAGCCTGGTTCTGGCATAAAAACAGACTTGATCAATGGAATCAAATCAAAGACCCCGACATTAACTCACAAACCTATGAACACCTGATTTTTGACAAAGAGGCCAACAATATTCAATTGAAAAAAGATAGTATCTTCAACAAATGGTGTTGGCTTAACTGGATGGTGGTGTGTAGAAGAATGCAAATAGATCCAAACCTATCACCCTGCACAAAACTCAAATCCAAGTGGATCAAAGACCTCAACATAAACCCAGCTACACTGAACTTGCTAGAAAAGAAAATGGGAAATACCCTCCAATGCATTGGCACAGGTGAGCACTTCCTAAATATAACACCAGTAGCATAGACACTAAGAACAACAATCAGTAAGTGGGATCTCCTGAAACTGAGAAGCTTCTGTAAGGCAAAGGACACAGTCAATAAGACAAAATGACAATCTACAGAATGGGAAAAGATCTTCAGCAACCCTACATCTGACAGAGGACTGATCTCTAAAATATGTAGAGAACTCAAGAAGCTAGAGCCCCAAAACCTAAATAACCCAATTAAAAATGGGATTCAGAGCTAAAAAGGAAATTCTCAACAAAAGAATTACAAATGGCTGAAAGGCACTTTAAAAATTGCTCAACATCTTTAGCCATCAGAGAAATGCAAATCAAAACAACTTTGAGATACCACCTTACACCTCTCAGAATGGCTAAGATCAAAAACACAGATGACAGCCTATGCTGGAGAGGATGCAGAGCAAGGGGAACACTCCTCCATTGCTGGTGGGAGTGTAATCTTGTACAGGCACTCTGGAGTACAGTATGGCAGTTCCTCAGAAAACTGGGAATCACTCTCCTCAATGATCCAGCACTACCACTATTGGGCATATACCCAAAGGGTACACATTCCTACCCTAACGGCATTATCTCAACTATGTTCATATCAGCATTATTCATAATAGCAAGAGCCTGGAAACAACCTAGAGACCCCTCAACTGAAAGAATGGATTAACAAACTGTGGTACATCTGCACAACGGAGTACTACTCAGCAGGGAAAAAAATGATCTCCTAAAATTTTCAGGCAAATGGATTAATTTGGAGAATATCCTCCTGAGCGAGGTATCACAAGCCCAGAAAGATAGGCGCAGGATGTATCCAATCATAAGAGGACTTTAGCCAAAAAGGAAAGAATACCCAAGCTGAAAAACACAACCCCTGAAAAGCTTGGGATGAAAAGGAACTTTTAAAAGAGACATCCAGAGATTCCCCTAGGAACCAAGAAGAGGTGGGAACAAGTCATGAGAGAAGGAGATGGATGTCTATATAGAGGAAGCCACTGTGGGGTTGGAAAGAGACCGGGTGCTAGGGAAACCTCCAAGAATTCACAGGATGTCCCTGGCTAGGTCTCCAACCTATAGTGGAGGAGGTGCCTAAATAGACTTCCCCTATAATCAAATGAATAACCACCCTAAGCATCATCACAATGAATAGAGGTGGAGGCAGAGACTCATGGCTAAGTACTGGGCAGAGCTCCTGGACTAGCTGAGAGCGGGGAGGAGAGACTGTATGAGCAAGGGGATAGGGATTATGAGGAAAATTCCCACAGAGATGGCTGGAGCTCTGGAGAGCTCACTGAATCAACAACAGCCACTGGGGAACCATTGGGAAAAGGAGCTAGGCCTTCCAAGGGTAGGCAACTGTCGATTGGCATTGGCAGTATGTAGAGCCTCGAGGGGTGGGATCAGACTGTGTTTCTGTGTGTGGGCTGGCATCTTGGAGCTCATTCCCTGAAGAGGAACAGCTAACCCAGTCTTGATATTGGGTTGAGGAAATTGAACCTGTCTGAAGTGGATGTGCCAAGCTAAGCATCTGACCCACCTTGGGACTTCTTGCCCTTTTGGGGAGGGGATGGGAGATGGGGAGGGAGGAAGCTGAAGGCTGACTGGGAGGGATTGGGAGGAGAGAAGGGAGAGAGAGCAGGAGGAAACATGGATAAAGAAGACTTTTATTAAAAAATGAATATATAAAAAATTAATAGTAACAAGTTGTCTTCTAGCCAAGTACTCATCAGTCCCAACCCTGCTTAGCTTCTGAGATCAGGCATATTCAGGGTGGTATATGGCCAATGGTACCAGAAAGTATCATGTAAGCCTCTAAAGAGGGAAGCAACCAACAATACTAACCAGCTATGATACCTACAAACCATATCAATGACCAACAAATTGTGGTAACACTAAGGGTGCAGTAGTGATACACATACCTTGATGAGGCCATTTTCTTAGACCCTGGAATTTAAGACCTTCTCGACAAGAGGGAAACCACACTTGGTACTGGGAACTTAGATAACTGCTCAGTGCTACAGAAGTCAATAGTTACTAGAGAACAAGCTATAATCACTACATTACTAAACCCGCATAATCCCTAAAAATAATCTGCAAACACTTGTCCTTATACTCACAGGTAAGTATATTCTTTGTTCCTCATCAAGGAAACTTCTTTGCAACAACCTAAACAACCAAACAGTAGTAATTCACACCTGTACTATGATGTTTCTGGCCCAGACATTCCCGCCTAGCCTCAGGGCCCAACCCACAGACCCATAGTCCCACTAAAATACACAGATGTTTGTACTAATAGTACGCGGATTGGCCTGGGGCCCAGGCATATAACTTGCTAACTCTTTACCCTTAAGCTAACCCATGATTCTTACCCTGTTCAGCCATGCAGCTCGGTACCTTTTCTCAGAGCAGGATAGTTGTCCTTGGCATCTGCTGCCTTGTCTGGCATCTCTACAGCATCTCTGTTCTGTTCTTCCTGTTCCCAGAGTTTTCCCAATCTGGTAGCTCCACCCACATTTCCTGTCTGCCTTTAGCCAATCAGCGTTTTTACTAAACTAGTAGGCAGGACAATTATTTACAATGTAACATAATCCCCACTACACACACCTTTAAATCCCAACACTAGGATTATGATGCGGAGTTGAACCAGAAGTGAAACACCTGGGTGAAGAAGATATTTAAGGCAGACACAGGCAGACATTGAAGTATTCTGTAGAAGCCACAAACCAGGTAGAGGTGCTACATGCTGTTAGTCCCAGCACTTGGGAGGCAGAGGCAAGAGGATCTGTGTGACTTCTTGGCAAGCCTGGTCTACAAAGCAAGTCCCAGGACAGCCAGCACTGTTACACAGAAAATTCTGTCTCAAAAAAAAAAAAAAACCAAAAAAACAGGAGTTGGAGACATGGTGTTGTCCTCTGATATTCCAGGATAATTTTATTAAATATAAAATATATCACCACAGAGGTCACTACAGAAAACTATACCCAATCAAAATGCAGAGAGATGAAGCTGAGTCCCAATGGATACATCTACAAAATACTCCTGAACCTAAGTGCCAAAAAACAATGCAGAAGAGGGGGCAGAAAACCTATTAAAGCCAGAGGATCCAGGAGTTTGTAGTAAGACAGTGTCTCCTAATGTTGTCAGATGTAGCTCCCACAAAAGCTGCACAAACATGATGGCCCAAACGTAAGTTTAATAAGGAAAATATCAGTGGGCATGCTAAGGCAGACAGGGGAAATCTCTTAAGGCCTCAACTCTACACAGAGAGTTATATACAACTGAAAAAAGCTGGAAGCGAGAAAGTTGGTCTTCCCCAGGAGAACACATAGAATGGTCCAATACCAAATGGTCAGCCCTGAAAATTTACATGCACATAACATTATACATATGGAACATGCTACATTTAGGAATTTATATGTGTATACAAAAACAGGTATGTATACAATAATAATTAATAGAAAAAAAGCCATATATTTGATAAAGAACGGAAAGGGTATATGGGAGAGTTTGGGGGAGGAAGAAATGGAAAAAATGCTGTAATTATATTGCAATCTCAATTTTTGTTAAAGTGGAATGGTAGACCTCGTGTGAAATAAGAGAAAATGCTAAGAATTAAAAAGCTGAGATGGAGGCAAGGAGAGTAGTGGGCCAGTTAACCAAAACTAAGGAGCTATTTTTAAAAACCTTAGGGAAGCTCACTAACTAGTAAGATTGCTCAACTGTTAGGTGTTAAAAAAAATAACAATATGAAATTTGCAGACAAATGAATAGAGCTATAAAGAAATCATCCTGAGGGAGGTAACAGAGACGCAGAAAGACAAGCATGGTATATGCTGATTTATAAGTGGATTATTAGTTGTTAGGTAAAGGGTAACCACACTACACCAACCTGCAGACCCAGAGAGGCTAAGAAGCAAGGAGGAGCTCAGGCATGCATCTCCCTGGTAAGGGGAAATAGAAAAGATTTTGTTGATGGCAAATGGGAATGGGGCTAGGAAAGATCATGAAGGGAGAGGAATGGAGGGAGAGACATGAAGGGAGGGATGGCTGGAATGTCGGGGGCACTTGGGAGGGGGGATGTGGAAATCTAGCACAATGAAAGCTCCCTGGAATCTAAGAGGGTGACTCTAGCAAAGACTCCTAGTAATGGAGGACACAGAGCCTGGACTGGTTGTCTACTACAATGAGGCAAGGATTCCATTGGTAGGAAATGAACATCAACCCAGCCACAAGACCTCTGACCTACAATTTGTCCTGCCTGCAAGACATGCTGGGACAATGGCTGCATGAGCACAGAATTTGTGGGAGTGACCAACCAATGACTGCTCCAACTTGAGGCTCACATTATGAGAGGGAACCCATGTCTGACACTGCCTGGATGCTCAGAAACCAGAGACTGGACAGCCCAGAGACCTAGGATAAAACCAAACATGACAGACCAGAAAGAAGAAGCAGAGGAAGAGGAGGAGGAAGAAGAAAATTAAGAAGTCAATGAAATGGTTCCTAACGAAATTCTGCTATACACATACATCCATGCCTGGCCCAATTATCATCAGAGAGAGAAGCTTCCTCCAGCAACTGATGAGCAAATGTAGAGACCCACAGTCAAACATTAGAAAGTGCTCAGGGAACCCCATGGAAGGAAGGATTGTAGGAGTCAGAGGGTTGAAGATACCAGGAGAATATGGCCCATAGAATCAACTAAGCAGGACTCACAGGGGCTCACAGAGACTGAAGAGCTAATCACAGAACCTGTATTGTGCTGAGCTGTGTCTTCTGTGTATGTGTTATGGTTGTGTAGCTTGGTGTTTTTGTGGGATTCCTAACAGTGGAAAACAGGGTATCTCTGACTCTTTTGCTTACTCGTAGGACCCTTTCATAATGTCATAATAATATCCTATTGTTGAATATAACACACACTTTGGCTGCAAGACATAGAGAAATAAATTTCAAACTAGCCAAGACACTTTCTCCCTGGTTTCTGGGGAAGAAAAGACATCAGTGGTCTTACCTATCACTAGACTATTCACGCTGAAGGACTGACATTCCAGGCAATATGTGCCTAATAATGTAGTCATGGCACAGGGGTTGTGCAGTAACTGCTACTTTCTAATTTAACTGGAGGACTTCTGGTTTCACAGGAAGAAATCTCATGCCTGGTACTGTAATCCTGGTCAAAATCCAGGGTAGAGCATACTATTGTATTTTGTTACATTGACATGCTGTCAAATTTCCTTCTAAATATACATGCTCTTATACATTGTAATTGTCTGAATAAAAATGGCTCATATATTTAAATTCCTGGTCATTATTTAGTGAGATTTTGGGGGGAAGAATTGGAAGGTATGGTCTTGTTGGAGGTTTATCACCTGGGGAGGCTTTGAGGTTCCAAAAGCCCATGTCAGACCTAGTCTTACTATTTCTTTCTCTGCCTGCTGCCTGTAGATCAGGATGTAAGCTCTTAGTTACTGCTCCAGGCCATGTTTACCCGCATGCTACCATGCTCCTCCCATGATGGTCCAGTAGTCACCTTCTGACACTGTAAGAAGCCCACAAGTAAATAAATGCTTTCTTTTCTAAGCTGTCCTGGTCACGGTATCTCCTCACAGCAATAGAAGAGCTACTACATACTCTCTAGTCAGAGAGAGTTCTTTGTGCAGTGGACAGCTGTCAATGGAGAGATACACCGCTGGAAAATGTGCTGACAATGAGAGGCTGAGTGCTCAGCTCAAACCGGACGTTAACACTAACCCACCAGCAAGTCTTAGTGCACATCACAGAAGCAGAGGTGAGAAGAATGCCAAGCCAGTGGACAGAGAGAAGTGCCCTACAATGCTGTCTTCTGGGCTGAAGATGGATAACACAATCTTGAACTCAGAGCCTACGATTACCAGCACAAGACCTACAGAAGATCAAATCAGCCAGACTCCTAGCATAGATAAAGTAGGTTAGCCCCAGGCCCAAGCCCTTTTGGAAAAGGTAATGGCAGTGGATAGTTTCTGGGAGTGGTGAGGGAGAGGTTTGAAATTCTGATCGATGATTGGTTTCCCAAGCTCTACTAAAGTGGTTCTCAACCTGTGGGTCACAACCCCTTTGGGAGTTAAAAGACTTTCACAGGGGTCACCCAAGACTATTGTGTAACACAGATATTTACATTCTGATTCATAACGGTAGCAATGTTAGTTATGACTTAGCAATGGAAGTAATTTTATGCTTGGGAGGGGTCATCATAACGTGAGGAACTGCAGTAAAAGGAAGGTTAAGAGTCTTCTAGTAGATAACCCCACATCCATGCTCACATGGGCAACACTAACTTGGACTTACTGAGTTAAGAAAGAAAGACTGACTGACAGACAAAGACAGGAAGTTGGGGAGGATATATTCAGGGAACATGGAGGAGCTGGAAAGAAAAATAAAGTCTATATGAGGTCTATTTCATTGTATACACGTATGATATTATCAAAAATTTTAAAAAGTTTAAAATAATAAATAAGTAGGGAGACTTTTCAAGAACAGTTTAGGAAGACACAGGATGTGGGATGTCTTTCTATGCCCTGTGAATCTCATTGGTAAATAAAGGAACTGTTTTGACCTATGGCAGGTATCTTAGAAAAGCAGGAAATCTGAGCGTAGATGAAGGAGGAGGGCAGAGTCAAGAGAGATGTGATCCAGCTACCCAAGAAGCAAGATGTAAAGAAATAGGTAAAGCACGAGCCGTGTGGCAGGACAGATTACTGGAAATGGGTTGAATTAAGATGCAAGAGCTAGCTAGCAATGCGCCCAAGCCATAGGCCAAGCAGCATGCAATTAATATAAGCATCTGAGTCATTTGGGAGGGCTAAGCAGTGGTGGGCTGGTCTGGACCATGGGGCTAGGCTGGGCCAGAACCCTCTCCTACAGACACCCAGTGTCAATCTCTGGCATCCACCTGTATGAGCACATAAGTACACACACTTCAACATGCATATGAGGCAGGAGACTGGGAACAGGGTAGAGAAGGTTAGCATTGAAAAGGCTTTGGAAAACTGCAAAGCCTCTTCCACCTGGGCTTTGCTCAACCAAGTTATATAAGCATGGAAGAGGCAGCTACTATGTAAATGACTCATAAATTCAGTCAAAGCCTGCCCTTTCCTCTCTTGGAGCCAGACCACGGGCCAGATCTGGCATGCCTCCAAACTTGTTCATATCGGTCTTTTTTAATAAATCATTTCTTTCCTCTATGTGTATCTCTTTAAGTCATTGTAAAGCAAAAGAATCTGAAAAGCCCTCCAGAGGCAACTCTTCAAACTTAGTCTGCACCTGAAATACACACACACGCCTGTATACATATGTGTACATATACAAACATGAACACACAAAAAATTTAAAAGCATGAGATGAATCCAAATGAATTTTTGAAATACATAATAAACTCCTTGGCTCAAGCATCATGATTCGAGAACCCCCCACACTCAGGAGCTAAAGAAGAGAACACATAGGTTATTCCCAGTCTGTGCTAAGACAGCCCTAATGTAGAGTTACAGCTAAACCACCGAGCTTCCTCATGTAAAATGCCTCATTTTAAACCTAATGATGCTGGTTTATGAGTCACCACTCTACACCTAACAGTGCATACCAAAGCAAGAAAGAGTCAGCCCCACATATGTATCCAACAGGATACAGGTTCAAAACTGAACTCGAGATCATACATCAAGTGAGTGCTACAGCATTTCAGGTAAATTAGAAGGCAGTTGTCAGGGAGTCTTCCTGCATGGTGAGTTAATTTTCTGCTTCTGTCGGGAAGATCTGCAGATCTGGTCCTCTGTTGTTACCAATGCGAACCATATTCTCAGTATTCAGTATTACAGCTCTTGAAAATGTGGGAGGCAGTAACAGGACCCTGTATTTTTAGGTAGATTTCTGCGGTTTGTCTGTTTTCTTGTTTAACTGATAAGAAATGATGGCCATAAACCTCAATTAATGAGAACAGCTTAAACAGGAAAGCAGGCTACCAGGAGGTTTCACAGTCATTTTTCAAGTTTTCTGAATGTCTCAGCCATTCTAAATTAAATTTTTTTAAAGGCAGTAAGTGATCCTGTTCACTAAGAATTTACATAGAGCCCAAACTTTGGCTCAGTTGGGAAAGTGATTGCTTCCCAGACAAGACTGAATTTGCCACTCACTTTAGAACACCCACCCCCACCCCTGCCCCTACATCATCCCCACAGAGTAAAGGACCCCACAGAACAAAGACCCGAAGGAGATAAGCAAAAACTCTTGTTTTAATGGGAAGATTCCTGTGGAAGGTGGGTGAGCAGGCTGTTCCTTGGTTTCTGTCTTCTAGATTTACAGTGGTTACTTTTGAGAGAAAGAAGAGTTTTGAAAAAGCTTTGTCAGTTCTCTACCATGTGATTGGTGAAAGCCCTTCATGTAATGCATGGGTTTTCATGGTTTGGTCCCATGTCTGTGTTCACCTTAATTTATCTACATTCTTCTTTCCCATTTATATTTGAGTAGTGCTAGATAGTTCTACATTTTCTCCCTTTTCCCAAACATGGTATCTAGCTTTCTAACTGGGTCTTTGTACATAGGCATAGCCTTAAGCATCTCCTCACCTGAGTATTCCATTGTTCATTGCTTCATTCTGGAAACCTTACCACCAACTGTCTCCAAAGAATGCACTCTCTCTTTACCATGGCCCATATTTCTATGAATGCACTCATCACCCTGGCTGACATGTATGTGGAGACAAAGAGTACTCTAAAGGAAAGGATAATGTGTCACGTGTCACAAGCCCTTCTGCCCAGCCCAGTGCCTAACACAGAACTGGTTTTAAGAAACTTTAATCAGGTGGAGTTACTGAGTAGACAAAGATGCTTGGACTATCCATAGACAGGAGTGCTATCTGCTCACCAAAGAACAGACCAAGATTCAAAAGCCAAATCAGAAAGGAAAAACCAATCTGGGGAGTCACGTTAGAGATAAAGCGACTATTGCAAAAGCACAGACATTACCAGAAACCTCACCAGAGTCAGAATAGGTGGCTTGCTGAGTGACTAACAGGAGTTGTTTATTCTGTGATCCCAGGGTGACAGTTTTAATTTTGTTTTGCCCAAAGATATCAAATAAAAAATCTATCTTGACTTGTCTTGCTCGCTTACATTAGCATTACATTTTTAGGGATAAAATACATCTTGGAAATGATAAACTATTGGAGATTAGTTGGATTCCTCTCAGGGAGAGGCTTTTAGGAAGACAGAGCTTTTCCAGTGTCTTATGATGTGTCAGTATGTAAGCAATCTCTCTAGACTGAATTGGACATACTGAAAACAGAAGAACTATTCTACCCTATGCCCTCTATCTTTAAACAATCTTTTAGAATTCAATACTTCTTCCAAACACATGTATAAATCACTGGGATTTAAAATCTCTAAGAGGCATTTCCTTCTTAATAATTTAAAGTTAACTGTCATTCCATTAGAAATTCTTGAAGGAAGGATAATAGATGGGGTAAAGATAGGTGGGGAGGGGATAGGAGGAGGGGGAAAGGGGGAGAGGGGAGGGGAGGGAGAGAGGTGTGGAGGAAAAGAAAAGATGAGGAAGGGGTGAGTTAAAGTGTTGAGAAAAGGAGAAAGAAAATGAAGAGAGGATTGGAGAAAAGAAGGGAAGAGTAAGTTCTCTTAAGGGTGTGACCCATGGTAGGTGGACCACACTCTGGTGGATGGCGTATGGACAACACAGATTAACCTTGGTGGGGGAGCAAGATTAGGAGAGATAAAACAGACAGAGAGACACACAGATACATAGTCAGACACACAAACAGAGAGACACAGACAGAAAGACACACAGACACACAGACAGAGAGACACACAGACACAAATACACAGGCAGAGAGATATACAGACACAGATACACAGAGAGATACACAGACAGACACACAGACAGAGAGACATACAGAGAGACACACAGACAGAGAGACACACAGACAGACAGACACATAGACAGAGAGACATACAGAGAGACACACAGACAGAGAGATACACAGACAGAGAGACACACAGACACACAGAGAGACACACAGAGAGACAAACAGACAGAGAGACACACAGACAGAGAGACACACAGACACAGACACACAGAGAGACACACAGAGAGACAAACAGACAGAGAGACACACAGACAGAGAGACACACAGACACAGACACACAGAGAGACACACAGAGAGACAAACAGACAGAGAGACACACAGACAGAGAGACACACAGACAGAGAGATACACAGACAGAGAGACACACAGACAGAGAGACACACAGACACAGACACACAGACAGAGAGACATACAGACAGAGAGACACACAGACAGAGAGACACACAGACACAGATACACAGGCAGAGAGATATACAGACACAGATACACAGAGAGATACACAGACAGAGACACACACAGACACAGATAAATAGACAGAGAGACACACAGACACAGATACACAGACAGAAAAAGACAGACAGACATACAGACAGAGAGACACACAGACACAGATACACAGAGAGACACACAGACACAGATACACAGACAGAAAAAGACAGACAGACATACAGACAGAGAGACACACAGACACAGATACACAGAGAGACACACAGACACAGATACACAGACAGAAAAAGACAGACAGAGGAAGAGACAAAGACAGGAACTGAAGAGATGGCTCAGCAGTTAAGAGCACATGTACCTACAGGTTGTTCCTCACCCATACGTCTATAAGCAAGTTCCCCAAATTTAATTCTTTGGGAGCTTTGGTCTGTTGTTAGCTCCCTAGCTGAGGTACGTAGGTGTTTATTCACTTTTTTCTTGGAAAATTTACACAATGACCAAATTCTCTGGGTTAGTCATTTGAGAAATGGCACCCTTGTGAACTGACTTGAGCTTAGTCCTGAAAATGGAAGAAAAAATTGGCCAAGAGACCACAGGAGCAGCAGCTTGGACAAAGGCTTAGAGGAAAGAAAGAAGCTCAGAACGGTCTGGAAATCAGATTCAGCCGGCACAAGAACACATAGTCAAAGAGGTGAATCAGGGACTGTGGTCAAAGATTTAAAGCCTCGTTTCTCTTTGATGGGTCTCCTCAGTGTGAGAAATTAAACATCATTCACTAATAGATGATCTTTTTCTTGATCCGACCCAGGTCCTCACTTACCCTCCAGGTATCCTGGGATGTATCTCTCATTACATTCGACCATGATCACTGTTCATACGGGATGGTAATCAGCAGCCTCCATCATTAGACAACACTGTCTGACTTCCAGTTCAACTTGTCAGATGTATCTCATTTAATTCTTATTTGCCAGATAGAGAAAGCAAGAAATCACTGCCAACTCCAAACTAGGCCCCCCTTCCCATATTATGTTCAGACATACTATCTTGAGTTACGTCACGCTTCCCTTTAACTTTTCTCTGAGAGTTCTTCTGAGATGCCACTACCTTAAAATTATTAGGAGGAAAGTATCTCGTAGACATGAAAATTCTTGGTATACCAACATGCCACAGGGGTTGTTAGTGGATGCCATGTGTGCCATCACTTTGTCACTTTGCTCCTGTAGCAGACATCATTAATGAGTCACCACGTTTTCCTATTTAGTCCTGAGTCTATCATGGAAATCTCCACTCAGCTCCTCAACTTTCCACGCCTGACTTAGTGGAGTTTGTTCCTATAAAAAAGGTGGTCCTAGTCATTTAAGTTACTTTAAATGTGACACATTTTACCAAATAAATGCCTTTTATATATGAAGGGCAGCAGGCACTGCCATAATTTGTTAAATGTGGTGTAGACTGGCCAGTAAAATGTACCCTAACTAGAGTCTATGCCAAAATATTGACTTGACAAGGAAGTTTTGTACATCATACTCAAGGGGAGGAAAAGACAGGAGATACATACTGATGGAGACTGTATGCCATACACCTTGCCAGGATGGATGGATAGGTAGAAAGATGATAGATAGATAGATAGATAGATAGATAGATAGATAGATAGATAGATAGATAGATAGATACATACATACATACATACATACATACATACATACATACATACATACATAGATACATGGATAGATACATGGATAGATACATGGATAGATACATAGATAGATACATAGATAGATACATAGATACATAGACAGACAGACAGACAGACAGACAGACGATAGATACTTACTGGTATGGTAGACTATAATGTCAACCACAAGATAAAAGCTTTTATTATATTATGTCCTTGCCATCAGCTAAAAGGAGGAAATAACCAGATTGTAGAATTAGTATTTAAGCAATAGATCATTCCTTAGAGTTTTGTCTAATAAAAACTCTGGTTTGGTCCTTATGGATTTTGTGCTCCTGGAGTAAATATTGCAGGATTCTGCTCTAAGGTTCTGTTGGAATCAACCAGAAGCTAAAACACAAGCTTCAGGCTCTTATTTTATACTCACATATTATGTCTTATACTATATATTTATATTTATTTATATATTAATTATAGATAAATAATATTGTATCATATTAATTTTATATATCTATATATAATTAAATTCTATTAATCTATTGAGTCTGTTAAGTTGATCTAATTTCTAAGACAGTCATGTAGGGTAAATACTGTCATCTGCATGATACAAAAGAATCTCAGAAATGACATGACTTGCCCACTATCAAGGAGATAGCAGCTGAAATTCAAGCCCAGGTCTCCCTAACTGACAAACAGCTTCTTGTCTACTATACTCTGATTAACAGAGGCACCTGAGAAAATGCATTCATTTTTCAGAAAAGAACTGGACCATGAAATAGTAAGCTTTTCATGGTGGATCTTTCTAGAAAGCTCTGTCAGTTAAAAGCCACTGCGTTCTCTTAAAAGTTCTTTCCAGCCCAGAATTCTAAGTACCAGATGGTTGGGGGCTCATATTTTAGCTTCTGGTTGATTCCCACGGAACCTTACAGTAGAGCCTTGCAATAGTTACTTCAAGAGCCCGAAGTCCATAAGGACTAAAACAGTGTTTATGTCAGACAAAACCCCAGGGAATGATCTGTTGCTTAATTGCTAATTTACAATCTGGTTATATCCTCATGTTAGCCTATGGTAAAGACATAACATAATGAAAATGTCTATCTTGTGGTTGACATTATGGTCTATTACATCAATATATTACCGTCATTTGTAGCGTTACAACAGTGTCATGGGTTGGGTTCTCCATAGGCGAAAGCTGTGATAACATTTAGAGTTCAGGGTATTCACACACAATTAACACCCATTGTGGGAAGCTGGGGGATAAACAGGATAAGCCACAGGAAGAAACTGAACTTTAACCTGATCTGAAAAGCCTGGAGTAACCCAGCAATGAGCTGTAGGATAAATGTTGTCCATTAGGGTTTTCTTCGTTCAGGACAAAATAATGCAATGCTTGTGTAACTGCCTCATTTCCTCGATAATGCTAGATGCTCCAGGAAGAGTGCAGTGATACAGAGATCTCCAGCTAAGGCAATCCCTAAAGAGTACACAGCTGCAGCGCCCCGCTGAACACACTCCATGCACTTAGGCAGCAAGCCCTTTGAATACTAAGGATCCAAGTTGCACATCTCTATTTTTCCAAAGTAATGATAGCTGCTGGTGTTTGAATAGGGCTTGACATTTTCATACCTCATTACATTTGCTTCTCACCATCCAGACCTGAACATGGCATACTCCAATAGACTCAGTTATTGGTCAAAACATTTGATGCTCTTTGCTATGAAAGAATGATATCATGTTGTCACTGACAAGGGAATCAGAGATGTGACTTACTTGAATCATGGACACGTTGGGAATGTGATGTGTGTCGTTTCTAAGCAGAAGTTTAAGAGACACTCTCTCCTCTGTCTTCCAGGCCAAGAGTGAAGAGTGGGCAACAGAGGGTCTGCTTCTTCAGCGCAGATTCCCACATAAAGGAACATAGAGATCGATGGCTACTGTGCCATGGCTATGTGTGTCTATTGGTGTTTAAGACATTAACATCCTTAGGGTAATTGTTCCCATGAGACCTTAGCTTTGACAGGCCAAAACATCTCCCATCACCTCTAAGGCATGAAGCTGCCACCTTTCAGCCACGTTTCCCATATGTGGCCCCTAATCATCTCTCCAGTCACATCTCTCATATTTATGCTCACTGCCACAACACAAAACCCATTTTTCTTCTAGAAGAATTCCCATAGTGCTAATTATCAAATGGGAGTGATTTTACACACCAATATCTAGGAAACAATTGACAAAACACATTTGTAGTTAGATAGAGGCCAGCACTGTTACTAGATGGTTAGTACTCAATATGAGTGTCCACTCTGAAGTTTTTTTCCCTAACCTCTTTTCAGTATGAAGTAATAACCCTCCTGTCTGTTCATTAGCCCCAGTAAGAACAACTTTGCAAATCCCCTGCCAGGGCCTAGCACTATAACTAACTAGTCAACTAAAACTTAATAGATGCTTATTCAAGATAAATAGTAACTAGTGTATAAGAAGTAGTAGAGTATCTGAGCAGTTTAGTAAGTTCTCTATACAAATTCTTTAACTTGATCTGTAAATTAAATTAGCTATTACTTATGCCTTTTATTTTACACATGAGAAAACTGGCCTCTGAGAGGTTAAGTACCTTGGTCTGTTATATCTACTCTAGTTCTCTACTGAGACAGCCTGTGCGTGCTCCAGTTCTAACAAAGTTCTTACACAAAGTGTACATTCAGTGAAAAGTAGCAGTGGGGTATGAAAGTCCCAATACCTGGAGAGCTCTGTCCCCAGTGCTCATATTGCACATATTATCAGTATGAAAATTTAAAATTATCTTTAATATTTGACTTACTGCATTGCAGTAATTCTAAACAATATTAGTAATAAAATACTCTTCACTGCCAAGGTAGAGTACTTCCACCCCACTCCTCTTTGACGTTGCACAGAATGGCTGCTCCCTCCATGAGTGAATGAGGTAGTTTACAGAACTTGTGATGATGGAAATGATGAGGATGCAGAAAATCACTTCATGACTTTCCATTACAGACAAGTCTGTAACCTGGCATGGCATGGCGCCTCCCTTGAGTATCATGGACAAAATGGGCTAGGGAGTCCAGCCAACCCAGCTGGCTAGACTTGGTACTAGGGATAAAAGCAAATCACCCACTTGTAGACACTCAAGGCTATGGCTCACTTACAACCTCATACTTCTACCAGATCTGCTCAGGTGACCTCATACCTCCACCAGATCTGCTCAGGTGACCTCATACCTCCACCAGGTCTGCACAGGTGACCTCATACCTCCACCAGGTCTGCACAGGTGACCTCATACCTCCACCAGATCTGCACAGGTGACCTCATACCTCCACCAGGTCTGCACAGGTGACTTCATACCTCCACCAGGTCTGCACAGGTGACCTCATACCTCCACCAAGTCTGTATAGGCACAAAGCATCAGGAAGCCTTAGGATCTCAAACTTCTCAAGACCTCATCGTAAATTAGGCACGTCTCCAGAATTCCCTACTCACTGAACTATTCTTTCAGAAGAAAAAAAAAGAAAAAAGTACCATGAAGAACCCTGATGACTGGGTGCTGTTTCTTGGGCTTTTAATGATAATTCTATGGGCATTTCACCATGTCAGAGAATGAAAATTGTTTTTCCAGCATCCCATATTGATGCAGAATTCACTTACAATCTATCAAAATGTCAAATTCCACTAAAATAAAGGATTTGCCTAATACCCAGCAGGCTCTTGACTTTCAGTCTGGGAAACTACTCATTTACTGTTGGCTTGTCTGCCTCCCTGTGTCACTTCACGAGTTTCTGCAATGTGGAGATGCCCGTCTCATCCATCTTTTTGCCTCTTTAACTATGAACGTGGCCTTTGGTTTATTGAATGGGCAAATTATGGCTTTGCCTCTTTCTACCATGCTCTTATTCTGTGACTTACTCATTGTGAACATTCCCTAATTGGCTGTGAAGTTTACCCCAGAGCTCTTCCTGAGCCAAGCAGACCTAGAAGTCTGGGCCAGAAGACACTCACCACAGATGTCTGGCTTTAATCTAAAATGTTTCCTTCAACCTTCCCACATTTTTCCTGACGTTTCGTCCAAGAGCTTCAGTAACTCAATTTCTTTCTGTGTCTTTCCTCAGTACCTCTTAATCTTCTCACGTTATAAGGAAGGTACAGGTGACAATTGGACAATTGCAGGGAGGAGATGGTGACATCGGACTCTCTTCTCAATAGGCCTCTAGGTCTAGGGAACACTGGTAATGTCAGGATGTTGTTCTAATTGTCACACCAAGAAAAAGGCTGCTACTCACCCTTCTGGGTATAAGCCAAGGATCCCGCTAACCCCTAAAACATTCAAGGTAGGCCCATGACAAAGAACTATGCGCCCAAAAATGTAAATAGTGATACATACACTTCATAAGAGGCGCTTGAAGTTAGCAACAAAAATCATTAGGCTATAAAATGCTGGAAAAATAATAATGACAAAAGCCATGAACGCCACTCAGGAGACACACGCTATCCTGGGTGATGTATGTATGCTGCCTTCGTCCACATTCAAGTGTTCTCTGAGGTACAATTAGCAATTCCATGCTACTAATGAGGAAAACAGGACACCTGTGGGCCCTTTCTCGTGGAGCGGCTGAGCCTTTATCACTCCTTATCCCCACTGTTGGCTTTAAATCTACATTCCTTACCAACCTGGAGAACTTGGGGTAAACTTCAAAATTCTTCACTGAAAAAAGGCACAGTGTCTTGAGCTCGCTGCAGAGATTAAAATGCAATAAAGCAGAGGGTTCGCACTCCTGTAGGTTTTGTGGAAGGAAGCTCTCTGAATGGGAGCGTAAGCAGTCCTGGCATTCTCAGTCAGACGGAACATCTCCGAATATCAGTTGGGTATTTGCTGCTGTCTCAGTTAAAACTACAGTGTTCAAGGCTGTTTCCCACTTTCTCTACTATCAGGTTCAGTGTAACTGGGTTTATGGCAAGGTCTTTGATCCACTTGGACTTGAATGTTGTGCAGGGTGGTAGATATGAATCTATTTGATTTCTTCTACATGTCACCACTCAGTTATGCCAGCACCATTTGTTGAAGATGCTATCTTTCTTCCATTGTATATTTTCATCCTCTTTTTCAAAAATCAGGCATTCATGAATGGGTGGATTAATGTCGGGGTCTTCAATTTAGTTCCATTGATCCACAAGTCTGTTTTTAGGCCAGTACCACGCCGAAGTTCTATAGAATAGCTTAAAGTCAGGGATGGTGATGCTTCCTGAAGTTCTTATATTGAAGAGGATTGTTTTAGCAATCCTGGGTTTTTAAGTTGAGTTTTGAGGTCTGTGAAAAACTGTGTTGGGATTTTGATGGGTATTGCATTGAAACTGTGGATTGTTTTGGGAGAGATTGTCATTTTTACTATGTTGATTCTACCTATGCAAGAGTATAGGACATCTTGCCATTTACTGACATGTTCTTCAGTTTCTTTCTTCGATGACTTAAAGTTCTCATCATACAGGGCTTTCACTAGCCCTGAACACATCGGCACAGGTGACTACTTTCTAAATATAACACCAGTAGCATAGACACTAAAAGCAACAATTAGTAAATGTTAATGAAACCAAGAAGCTTCTGTAAGGCAAAGGACACAGTCAATAAGACAAAATGGCAGCCTAAAGAATGGGAAAATATCTTTACCAACCCTACATCTGACAGAGGAGTGATCTCGAAAATATATAGAGAACTCAAGAAACTAGAGGTCAAAAAAAAGAAAATAATCCAATTAAAAAATGGGATACAAAGCTAAATAGGGAATTCTCAACAGAAAAACTTCAAATGGCTGAAAGACACATAAATAATTACTCAACATCCTTAGCCATCAGAGAAATGCAAATCAAAACAATTCTAAGATTCCATCTTACACCTGTCAGAATGGCTAAGATCAAAAACACAGATGACAGCCTGTGCTAGAAGGGATGTGGAGCAAGTGGAACATTCCTCCATTGCTGGTGAGAATGTAAACTTGTACAGCCACTTTGGGAATCAGTCTGGTGGTTCTTGAGAAAACTGGGAATCAAGCTACCCAATGATCCAGAAATACCTCTATTGGGCATATACCCAAATGATGCACATTCTCACCCCAAGGGCATTAGCTCAACTATGTTCTTAGCAGCATTATTTATAATGGCCAGAATCTGGAAACAACCTAGACGGCCCTCAACTGAAGAATGGACTTAAAAAATGTGGCATATTCACACATGGAGTACTACTCAGCAGTTAAAAAAAATTGACATCCTGAAATTTGCAGGCAAATGGATGGATCTAGAAAATACCATCCTGAGTGAAGTAGCACAGACCCAGAAAGACAAACATGGTATGTGCTCACTCATAAGTAAAGCAAGGGATAATGAGACTACCATCCACATCCTCCGAGCAGCTAGGTAACAGGAGAAACTTAAGAAAGACATCCATGGATCCCCCTGGGAAGGGGAAATAAAGAAGACCTCCTGAAACCTTCATCCAGCAACTGATGAAAGCAGATGTAGAGGTCCACATCTAAGCACTGAGTCCATCGCCCTGTCCAGTTGAAAAGAGAGAGGAGGGATTATATGAGCAATGGGATCAGGATCATGATGAGGAGACCCACAGAGACAGCTGACCTGAGCTATTGGGAGCTCACTGACTGAAATGACAGCCAAGGGAACCTTCATGGAAAGGAACTAAACCTTCCAAATGGAGATGACAGTTGAACGGCCTAGGCAGTTGTGGAGTCTCTTGCAGTGTGACCAGAGTTTATTCCTGGTGCATGAAGTAGCTTCTTGGAGCCCATTCCTTACAGAGGAACGCCTAACCCAGCCTTGATACTGGGGGGAGGGACTCCATCCTGTCTCAAGTGGATATGCCAGATTAAATTGATTCACCTTGGGAGTTCTTGCCCTCTCTGAGGAAGAAATGGGGAGATGGGATAGGGAAAATCTGGGGGGGGGGGGGACTGGGAAGGAGGGAGCAGTGGTGGGTATGGGGAAATTTTTAAATAAAGAAAAATAATAAAACTAAAAAAGAGTGGCAGAGTGGAAGGCCCTGTGTCAGAAAGAAGAAAAAGACAGGGCATGAACAAGTGACGCACCCACAGCATGATGCGGGGCTTCGGTGAGTCCCTAAGACCTGGTTATAAATGTGGGGTTTCTGTTTTACTGCTTTCCACTGGCGGTTCCTAGGAAGGCAGAGAGGAAGTAGGAAGTCTGCAGCTCACGAAGAAGCGGGGGCCACCACTGCTTCCATACTTGATGTATCACTAGGAGGCTGCAGAGATGCCCACTTGCTGTGCAATCACAAGCGTGTGAGTTTGACCCCCAGCACCCGTATGAAAGGGCAGGTTGCAGCTGCAATCCAAGCACTGAAGAGGGGGAGGGGTACCCAGTGAGCACCAGGAGCTGAAAATGATCGACTGAGAAAGGTACCCAACAGCAGCCCCTGGCCTTCACATATTCGAGCACATGTGTGTGCACACATGGGAACATGTGCATACATTCACCACATGAGAAAGATAACCAACAGTAGCCCCTGGCCTTCACATACACAAGCATATGCATGTGCACACATGGGAACATGTGCATACATTCACCACATATGCACACTCACAAATGTCTTATCGTCCCTTCACCACATCCATCTTTTATGTTTGACCTAGGGTGACAATTGTACTACCAGGGCAAAGTGAAGCTGCCGGAGAAATCACATGACCTCAAATGTTGTGTCCATCACCAATATCATAATACAGATTCATTTAATCTCAAGATTAGGAAAATTGTGATTCTTATGTCTACTGGATGATATACTAAAGATCATGCTGTTCTAATAAAATCACATACAGGAAAGTGCTGAGAAAGTGCTAAGAAATATAAGTACTAAATTATAGTAGAACTACTAAATGTTGACATAAATTGATAGGAGTGCACTTGACAAAGTAAAAAAAGAGGAAGGGAAGGGAAGTATGGAAGGGACGGAAGAAAGAAGGTACAAAGTAGGCAGAGAAATACTCAGGAACCCCGAGTATGCATCACTACCATTGTGATTTGGAGACTTTAATAAACTAACTCTCAGTTCTCTTTTTACCCATTTCTTTGTGTGTGGGTATATGCACATAAGGAAAAAAGCGAAGGTATCTGGTGATCTGGTCTATCACTCCCTCTCCTCCCGACACAGGGTATCTCACTGAACCTGGAGATAGGCCGGTATCCAGCAAGCCCCCGTGATCCTGGTGTCTCTGACACCCACAAAGCTGGGATTACACTCATGGATGGTCACATACCTGACTCCTTACACAGGTTCTAGGGTCCAAATTCAGGTCTTCATGCTTGCACAGAAGGTGTTTGTACAAGTTGAGCAAAATTCCCAGCCCCATCCCCCGTCTGCTGAACAGAAGATCATATTGAAGCCAAGAGGGAAAATCTTGAGTCGTTCTTAAGGCTGCTGGGTTATTAAATACGATATAGCCAATGGCTGACTGGTTTGTAGCTCGCCGCATCATCCCTGTACCACATTGTCCCAGGAACCGTGGGGCTCTCCCACTAGCTACAGTTAAACAGCCTGTCTCTTCCTTGCCCTTAGAACATGAGGGATGGAGATGGATTTTGAACAAGAAAGATCCTTGAAAATTGTGAGAGTCATTCAAATAACATGATTCCATTATCATGACCAATACTGACCGCTGAGAATATTTCAAAGATATAAGAAGCTCTCTAGGATCCCAGTCAGGAAAAGCCTTTGAATTTGAAAGGTGATGGGGGACTCACCCATCATAGAAGGGCTTCACTGGGCGGGGGGGGGGGGGGGGGGGGAGGCACATAAACAGAGTACTGCACAGACCAGAGGCTCCCGTGGAACATGGAATAAAAGATGCCAAATGTAGTATTATAAAAAAGGAGGGTCTCAGGCTACTGAACACCGGGAACCAGTGAGGAAGCATCAAGCCTATATGGGATGCACCCTCCTTCAGATAACCCTTCCAAAGAAGCCACAGCAATGACCCTCAGCAGAGTACCAGCTTCCCTTGTGAAGTCACATCGCACCTGTTAACATTCAGTGGGGTCTTAGTAGAGTCACGTTTCTCCATGGTGGCTGGTCTTGTAAATCTCCCTCCTGCACCATAGCTTCACTACCCCCTTTGTATGCTGATAAATCACTTGGACCTACATGAGTGTGTTGGGTCCAAAAAAATGAGGGAGCAGGAAGGCAGAAAGTACAGAAGTCCCTGAACAACAGAATGGAGAAGCATCCAGTATGTGAACAAGAAATAAACTTCAAAAATTCAGTGACTTTGTGGGGTTTTTTTTAATATTTCTAAATTTTCTTCATGCTCCTTTATGCATTTGGTCACAGGAGTAGAAACGCAATAAGAACTTTGTGTCTGGAACACCCCTCTGGTTCAAACAGCATCTTACATAAAGGTACTCAGAAAATATGCATAAACAAGAAAATATATATCAGCAACCTGAGGGCAATATAAATCATAATCCATAGCATAACAACATTGGAAAAATAAAGCCAGAGAATATACACAAGTCTCTACTTCTGAGAGAAAAATAAAAGTTCTGTCTGGGTATCAATTTTACCATCATCAAAAAAATGGCTTTGCAAATGCATAAACTCAGAACAAGCATGGCCACAGTGGTGGGCTGTACTCCAAATAGTGAGGCATGGCCACAGTAATGGACTATAACTCCCAAAAAGTGAGCCATGGACACAGTGGTGGGCTGTAACCCCAAACAGTGAGGCATAGCCACAGTGGTGGGCTGTACCCCCAAACAGTGAGGCATGGCCACAGTGGTGGGCTGTACCCCCAAATAGTGAGGCATGTCCACAGTGTGGACTGTGCCCCCAAACAGTGAGTCATGGCCACAGTGGTAAGTTGTACTCCCAAATAGTGAGCCAAAGAGAACTTTTTTCTTCTGTTGATTTTGTTGGGTAATCTGTCATAGTAGCAAGACAAAAAACTAATTTATCTAGTGTTCTGGTGACTAGACCTGGTTTTCCTCCTTTATAAAATAGGAGTAGCAGAATTTATCAGATAGAGATGAAATTAAATTGGATTAGGCTTGTAGAATTTTCTGTCAAACATTTAGTATTTAGAAGGGGCTCAAAAATGTGCAACCTCCTTCCCTCCTTTAGCCCCAGAGAGTCAAGGCCTGATAGCAGAAAACAGAGGCTGTGTCCCCAAATGACCCAATCACCAGGACCAGCCAGTATGCACCCAATCCTTAATAGCATTTAAACTTTGTCTGGGCACCTAATTATCTTGATGATGCAGAACTCAAAATAGCCCTGTGTGTGCACCCCAGGAAATGTCCAGTCCACAGATCCAGCCCTATTAAGACAGAAAAAAAGCATCTAATACAAGAATTTAACAACTGTAGTTCTTATAGCAGGAAAGGCTACCAGGCCAGCTGCAGAAGCTGGGCCCACCCACTCACTACCCTTCATCTCTCCTGCCCTTTCTCTCCCCCTCCCTTCATCAAATCTGTAATTTTCCAGGCATTTGAGAATGTGTGACACAATGGTTAGTCTATCTATCTTCAAGAAACCTACTCAGATGAGGGAGAGCCAAGAGATAACCACAGAAGCCCAGCAGTAATGAGGCTTGTGATAAGATAATGGAATGGGATAAGAGAAGAGAGAGAGCACAGAGAAGCATCTCTGGAAATGCTTGCTCTTAAGACATCCTCTGCTCCATCGGCACAGATGAAAACGTCACCATCCACACCGTCCTTGATGAGCTCCCAGCTATTATAAAAAGACACCCTAAGGCCACTGTCCCAGCTATGCAATGAAGTCAGACCCCGGCTTGTCTCCCACCAATTTCATATATCAACAGCCATCTCTGGGACCAGAGTAATTAAGACAAAAAGAAGGCAATTCTCTCTTTGTGCTCCATTCCAGATCAATAGCCAATCAATAGTCAATGTCCAGTATTACTCAGGAAGTAAATCAGTGCCCAGTATTGTGTGAATCAATTAAGAAACAATAAGTAAATATTCCACAAGCACCTGGCTCAGTCTTGTATCATGTTATCTTTATCACAGCAAGTGTCTCATGTCAAGAAATCTTGTGAAGAGAGAATCACATGCCAGACTTGAAATCATTCAGTTTTGAGCTCTTAATTCCAAGATTCCAGTGTGCCCACTTTGTTTTATTGAGGCAGGGTCTCTCGCTGATCTGAAGTTTGCCAACTAGGCCAGGCCAGTAGCACTACGAACTGTGTGATCTGTCTCCCCAGAGCAACACTCACAAGCTTACGCCATCAAGCCTGGCTTTTTTCTGTGAGTTCTGGGGCTTAAATTCAGTCCAGTCTCTTCTGCTTATATAGCAAATGCTTTACCAATTAAGTTACCTCCCCAGCCCTTGGGTAAGAAATAATCACTTTATGGAGCTCTGTGTTTCATTTTTATGAGTGTGGAAAAAAGCATTGAGAGTTCAGGACTGAAGGGCAGTATAGAGGTTCATGCAATATCTTATCCACCACAAAAAAAAGATACAGCAAAGGATACTGGATTCCTAAATGTCCGGACTGACCCTCATCACGGGTTCTGAGGTGTGTGACATCACAGCTCATTTACTGGGAATGAAACAGATGCCACAGAGGAGAAGTTGCCTCTGTAACATAGGCTTCTGGAATTGGAGACGCTCACCGTCCCCACCAGGACAGCTCAGCCTGTTCCAGAAGTCACTCTGAGGAAGGCAGTGGAATGTCCACAAGTCAGTCTAGATGACAGGTAGTGTGTCTGGGTTTAGTTTTTACACTTTCTTAGGTTGACAGAGTCCAAGCTAGTTCTTTTCCCATCCTTGCCTAATCCCATCCTTCCTTGGAAAGTAATTGGTTACATTTCTAATAGTTACAGGTTCCAAATGCTTCATGCTCTAAGGAATCCAATCTTGCCTGGGCATGGGGACTCGACACCACTTCTCACTGCTCCCTATTTCGGCTAACATGTTGGGTCAGGTAGCAACCTCTCTCCATAGTCTTTCTTCCCTCTCGGTTTGAGAAAGCTCTGATTTAGTGATTATTCATTATCCCCCCATTTAGACAATTTTCCACACACAGTGGAACCTTTAAACAGTGTGAACAATATTGTCAATCTTTCTGCACACTGCCCCTGCTCAGCATTAAGAGGTAAATTGACTGCACAGCAGGGGTGGCATTAGGAACACACTTTTCCATTATTAGTAACAGGCCTTGAAGTTCAGTCAAGAGAAAGGGGCACTTCAGACACCTGCATACTAAGAGCTCAGCTCTGTCTGAGTCAGTGGACCCATGATTAGGACTTTCTTCACTAGGGGGACAATTTTCAACTATATGGTTCAATGAAGTGAGCAGAAAGGGGACTAATTATGTATTGAATAGGTGCTATGTTCAAAGGGCTCTGGTGCTATTTTGCCATTTTTGACTCAGAATAAAGCCAAGGGTTAAGTAAAGTAGTTACATTTTAGAGGTGAGAATGTAGAAATAAATATATAAATCTCCATAGTTCATAGGTGATGGAGCCACTGTATGATTTGAATATGAAACACCCCCCCCCAAATACATAGGCTTGCCTGTCTGAATACCTGGGGTTGGGCTGGCCATGCTGATTTAGAGATTATGGTGACATTAGAGAAAGTGGGTCCTTGGAGGTGGCCCTTCCAGGGTAACAGCCCAGTTCTGCTTCCTCCCCTTTGCTCTGGTAAGTGCCTGCCATACTCTCCTGCAGCCCAAAATTCTACCATGCCCACCAGCCATGCCGAAGCTGTTCTTCCTTGGGTTGTGTCCTTCAGTTTGCCATTGCACTGAATAAAGATATTAATATAAAGAAGAATGTGAAATGTAGGGGTTTATTCAGCTCCGGTGGTCCTAAAGCTACCAACCTTCTAGAAATGACTGGACTTGTCTCTCTTTTCCTTTGAGGGCAACTGAAGAATTGCCAACTCATCATCTGTTAGTATCTCAAATGAGATTCATCCTCACAGGATCCTCGGGGGCTGCTGAATAATTCTTCTCATCCATCTTCTGTCTTTTTCCAAACAAGAACAATGCAGTTCACTCCCCCCTTGTTAACCAGACTGCTCAATAAGGCACTGTCTCTTTGTTAGTGAGAGCAGCTTTTCTCCGCCCCTTGAGTGCCAATCAAAGACAAAGCAGCCAGACGGCTATTCCCCATCATACATACCTAACAGGCACCATTAATCAATTTCCCACCAAGCGGCTCCTTCTAATGGATCAGATTAGATACTCAAGATTTAATTTTCTTTCCATCCATGGCCCAAGCCAATCACAGGTCTCAGATAAATGAGTGAGTCTGTCCTTAGTGAATCACAAAGTCTGTTCTTTCCTGCCTCCCCACCCCCATTTCCCAGTAGAGCAGAAAATCAAATTGACCACATTCTAACGATCCATTTACCATGGTGTCTCTTCCATTTTTCTCTCTTCCACACACCTTCCTAAGACTGGGGTCTAGACAGACAGTCTTACTTTTCATCTTAGTTGTATTATCTTTTGTTGACTTCATCTCCATCAGCAAAACAGAAATCATAATGTCTCTGCACTATATCATGGGGATATTCAAAAGGAACACTCATTGTGGTGACCAGACACACTGTGTGCTACCAAGTCAGGCCATGGGCATCAGTATCCCCACCCCCATTCCAAACACCAAAATTATGCTGACTCATTGTCTTCCCATAAAAAATAGATTAAAAATACTAAGAACTAAACTTTCAAATCCCGGTGGCTGTCCACACATTTCTTTTACAACTCTATTTTTCAGGAAATACTCAAACACATTTGGAGGATTTCATTCACCACTACATCTACTCCAGTCCTTGTATCGTGGAGTTTTGTTTTTTTGTTCAAGTTCTCCAGTGTTTAGGAAGGATAAGATTCTCTGCCACTCTAAGATAAATTTTGACTGAAGGTAAAAATTGTTGTTGGCAGCTTAGCAAAAGATGGTCACATCCTAAGAGGACACCAGGAGAAAACCTTTAGCTGAGCAAAACCAAAATATATGGTGACTGGTGACCCTTTACAGTGGCACTGCATGCCAGTTGAATCCTCCAAGCCAGGGATTTATTTGTCTCTTAATAGGACAAAATTATTGAGCCTACTAAGAGCATGATACACATTAGATCAACCGGATTCTGTATAGTAAACTCAAGTTGTTTTGCTATAGTAGGAGGTTTCTGTCCTGGACTTTCGGGCCTAACCTCAAGGTTTAGACCCGCAGATCCACAGACTCCCAGAGACACACAGATGCTTACAATAATTTTAGGCTGATCGGCCTAAGGCCCAGGCATATAACTTGCTAACTCTTCACCCTTAGTCTAACCCATGACTCTTATCCTGTTCAGCCATATGGATCTGTACCTTTTCTCAGAGCAGCATAGTTGTCCTCTGTTTCTTCCTGCTTCTCTCTGGCATTCTGCTCTGTTCCTCCTGTTCCTAGAGTTCTCCTAGTCTCATAGCCCCACCCATACTTCCTGTCTGCCTTTGGCCAACCAATGCTTTTTATTAAACTCATAGGCGGGGACAATTATTTACAATGGAACAACATAATCCCCCTACATTTTGCCATTAACTTAAACCTTGACAGCAACATCTTACAGGACAGAGAGCCCATGCTGGGTGTCTTACATAGATGATTGCTTTGTCCTATGGTAATCCCATGGAACACTTCTGCTATCATCATCGTTTTACCAAGGAGAGAAGCAGATCAAGAGATCAAATGCTAATGGTGCCTTTTATATAGCCCTGCCGTGTGTGTGTGTGTGTGTGTGTGTGTGTGTGTGTGTGTGTGTGTGTGTGTGTGTGTGTATGCTTAATGCAGTGATCTATGATCATAACAAGAATATTGAACAGGAATAAGCAAAATGAGATGTTAAGACATAACACCACTTCTCTCCCTCATTCCTGCATGTGATTCATGTTCTACTGTTTGATATAGATGTTTACAGATATTATTCATGGCAAAAAAAATGGCATAGTGGGTATCATCATTCTTGTCTTGGACCATCGATTAGGGGTTTCATGTGTTTAATGCATATATTTATGGATGAAAATTGTTATAATACATACCCAGAAACAGATGGTCTCAGATTATCAAAATCACCCATCACAGGACTCTCCAGTCTAAATTGGCACTCTATAGTCTGGCACTGTAGACAACGAAAGACCTCTGTAGCTGGCGACCAGAGAATCTCATGCAAACAGAATTTCCTCTCCATTCCTATTCTCCTGACCCTCATTGTTCTGTTTCTCCTGGATAATGTGAATCCCTCATCTCTGATCATCTATGTAATGGATTACTAATATCTATGAGCCATTCCTCATGTTTAGACAGCTGCCTGTCCTACTGATATTTGTCATTTAGATGAGACAGCCTGACCCCTCTCTTCTCAGCCACTCTGTCCTTTGATCAGCCCGACCTCCGCACCATCTTGCTCTAAGAAAACAGCTCAGGCATCTTGTCTATTTTTCTCTCTCTGGCTTTCTCACAAACTTCTAGGGCCATTTGCCTCCCTCATAAATATTTGCAAGAATCCAGGCTTCTCCATCTCATTGTGTTTTCACGTCTTGTTTTCCGCCTTCTTAGCAGAGCTGATTTGACATAAATATTTATGTGTAAAAAGATGTTCTCCAAGTCCCCAGTGTCTTCCACTCCACATACTATATAGTATGGGGAACTGTTGGGGCTCTGAGCATGGTTTCTCTGTGTGCCCTGTGGAGCACAGTGACCGTCAATTTTATCTCAAGTTGTGAGAACAGAACAGATGTCTGATAGGCAATCTCCACTTTACAAGCTCCACAGGGCCAGGTCCTGGAAGATACAGCAAAGAATTCCCAGGTTCTAAGGTAGAACTTGCTAGCTCTCTCTGTGTCTCTATGGATGGTCCATGGGAGTTTGTGGGTGGGTGGGAAGAATGCAGCATCCTAGCTCACTTGGCTATTAGAAATATTTATATATCCAATGACATGTCTGCATCTGTCCTTTCTTTGATCTGTGTCTTTAATGTTACCTGCAGGATTGCCCACACCCACCTCCCCCTCTTATGGCAATTGTCTGACAAGCCTCCAAGCTGCGTCTTACACATCTCTCTGGTTTGGTCACAGATTTGCTGGAGTTTCTAGTATTTTAGGTTACTCATTAACCCTCCTTTAAAAAGACGTCTCCTAGCTATTTCTTCTGTGAAGGTGGACTGACCCAGGGCCCAAATCCTATTCAACCTTCAACAATGAGAAAGGATTAGCCTCCTTCCAATGTTCAATAGTGTATAGTGTAACTAACTCATTGAGAACGTGGTAACATGTTAGTTTCAGGCTAAGCAGGAATTCCATACTACAGTCCTCAGAGCTCTGATCAGTAGGAAACATATTTCAGGATAATCCCAGTTCATCCTCAGACTCCATGGGGTACTTCCTCTGGAAGCAACAGCAAATAGATTGCTACCTATACCTCTTAAAAAACCTAAATATTATTTTATGATTATATAACATTTTGTGCAATATGTGAATACTATAAACAACTAATAATAAATGTGTGTCACATCAATTATCAGCTGACATAAATCACTATTTAAAGAAAAATATGCAAAGAGTCAGTGAATGATGTAGAAAATGCATATATGTGTGGGAGATAAAGCTGTGTGAAAAAGCTGTTGCTACATATAGAAACTATGCAAAGAGCTGTATGAGAGTGTGTAAGAAGAGTGTAGAATGTTATATGGTGAGAGAGCTGTGCACATGAGATGAACAGCTATGGCTGTGCGCAGATCTGTAACTGTGTGGAGGCAGGAAGATGAAACTGTATAAAAAGGGATGTAGAAGAGAATGTATGTAAAAGAAAGATGTGAAGACATAGGAAAATAGGCATAACTGTGTAAAAACATGTATGGCTATATGTATGTAAAGTAAAATATGTAGTTTATGCATTGATTGCAGCAGTGTGAAGATATATAGCTGGATGGAAACAGAAAGCTTCAGAGACCATTTTTAAGAAGTAAAAGAGAAAGTTACCATCAGAAGGCGTGTATGTTTCCTTTTTTTAACTAGTCAGTTAGATAGAAATTTATTCATAATTACCCCAGATTTAAAAAAAAAAAGTTTCTTATCCCTTTGCTACTCTGGGGAATTCTTTTTATTACCCTGGAGCGAATCCTAGGAGCTTAATTCTCTATGTCCTATAAAGCTGGAATCAAAGTGTCAGCAGGGTCAAACTCTCACGTAGGTCCTAGAGAAAAGTCCAACCCTGACATCTTCCAATTTGGTGGCTCCAGGGGTCTCTGCACATGGTCATGCAATGTACTCTTCTTCCTGGTATCTCACTGTCCTGTTTCCCTCTTATAATGGTACTACATTTATAGCTTGTAGATGATCAAGACTCTTCATCTCAAGGTTCTTGATTCAGTTTTCAAGACCTTCTTTTTTTCTAACTAACATGACCTTCACAGACTGTAAGATGAGAGTCCTTCTTAAGGATCCCCATTCAGACCATCACACTAGATCACAGTTTAAAATATCACAAATAAAAGCCTGCTATGTTTATAAAGACCCTAAAAGACAGATACAACTAAGCTCAAATGCTACCAGCATGAGCATCATACAGTAAAGTCTGCATGTAGACATGTACATGTGTCCATTCCACAACTTTATTTTTCATATTAGTATTAATTTTAATATTAAATGGTAATATTCAGTGTATCTCTGCTATATGCTGAAGGTGTGTTGTAACACACATCTGTGAAATCCCCTTGTGCAATCGTGATAGCTTGATATTTATCTGAACCATTTTCTAATCAATAAAATAAGATATTTCAAGGATGTGTCCCTGATTCCTGTCTCCCCTGAAACCTCCATTCTAGGCATATTCCATCATTCATTCTTTGATGATCTGTTCAGGGCATGTAAAATCCCCCAGTACTGGCTTTATGTGCATGTTTGCGTGAAGGATGGACATAAAATAAGGTCAGAGACATTAATAGTAAGGTTCAGTGCCATCTATAAGAAAGCCAGTGTTTAGAATGACTCAGCTCATGAAAGCATGGCAGATACAATCCCATTTATAAGGAAAGGCAGAGAAATAAATGAACATCTATCTTGGGGAACCAGAGTTACACATGCAGGATTTGGTGTTTGAACTTGACCCGAACGTATAACTATAACCACCAGTAAACAAAGATTACAACAGCACACAAATGTCTGCAAACTGAAGTGCTCATGCATAAAAGTACTGCTAGTGGGTATGAACCAGTGTGTGGGGTTTACCAGTCATTTGTGGGAAAGTCTTATGACTGAGCCATCATGCAGCTTTTGTTATTTACTGTCTGGGGCATATGGGTTGTCAAGTATATTGAGTATCACTCTGTTGTAAGAAACATGCAAGGAAAGGAAGGGATGTAGGGAGGGAGGGAGGGAGGGCAGAGCAAAATGAAAAAGTATCCAGAGAAGTGATATTCAGATATGATGGTGTTACTGTTACCATATCAAGAGATTCATGATAACAATGTAGAACAAATATGCTCCATATTGATGGATGGAAGGATGGATGGATGGATGAGTGGGTGGGTGGGTGGATGGGTGGGTGGACGGATGGACGGACGGGCGGGTGGGCGGGCAGGTGGGCGGATGGATGGATGGATGGATGGATGGATGGATGGGTAGGTGGATGGATGGATGGATGGAAGGATGGATGATGGATGGATGGATGGATGGATGGGTGGATGGATGGATGGATGGATGGGTGGATGGATGGATGGATGGATGGATGGGTGGATGGATGGATGGATGGATGGATGGATGGATGGATGGGTGGATGGATGGATGGAAGGATGGATGATGGATGGGTGGGTGGATGGATGGATGGATGGGTGGGTGGATGGATGGATGGATGGATGGATGGATGGGTGGATGGATGGATGGATGGAAGGATGGATGATGGATGGGTGGGTGGATGGATGGATGGATGGATGGATGGGTGGATGGATGGATGGAGAGACAGATGGACAAACAAAAAAAGGAAAGAGGGAGTTCCAATGGATGGAAACAAGTGTGATGCTTAACTAAACGCTGACACATAAAAGATCCTAAACTGTAATATTGAATGGGAGAAAAGTGAAATGCAGAATTAAGTATAAAATATGTTAAATTTACCCCAATCCAAACACCTAAAATATTAAAGTCAAAAGGCATGAGAAATTAGTCACACAGAAGAGAGAAGACATCCAGGGATGGCCTGGCCTGGCAGGGAGAGAGAAGGAGAGAGTTCAAGGGAAGTAAAAATATAAACATTATTTATAGCATACACCTTTTAATGTTCAGACAATAATATCTTGGTCATATTGCCAGGCACTACTTACTCATGGACAACACTAAGGGGTGAGAACCTGGGTGGCTATCTGTTCTTTATATGCTTAACTTCCTTAAAATAAGCACCTTTAACTTAACAAGATCATGGTAGGTGAAGGAAGCCTGAAAAATGTGACATTGCTTATTTAGAAAGTCCCTGTGTTTGGGGGATGACAGACTTTTATTTCCAGGGACATCTTAATGGATACAGGTAACCCCGGAATGATGACGACATATGATTCTAGGTTGCAACATTATTCTCTGATGTAGTTGCTGAATGAAGGCATGAAAATGATAGAGTAGATTAGTGATTCCCACTAGGGTATTTAGTGAAGTCCATATTGACTGGGAATTCAATTAGATGACCTGTTGTCTATGGCCACAAAGCCATTGTCCTCCCTAAAATATGGGTCTGGGCCCTTTTCCAGCTTCTTTTGTGTTCGGCCCCTCCTCTTCCATGGCTTCCAAGAACACAGCCAGATAGCACAAATGAATAAGCCTGGTAATTTGGGGCCATTCTCCGTTCCTGGGCTGGGTCCCTGGAGCAGATGAACATTCAGCACATCAGCTCTGACCTTGCTGCTCAAATTCCTTTGTACCCAACATAATAATGAGCTTTAGCCTCTCAAGCAAGACAATTTTCCCAGGGCTTCAACGTCTATTCCTGTCCAGTGAGTGCCAAGTCCTGAGGAAGGCTGCCAGTTAACTCAGAAGCACTCTTCCAAAATATCCAAAATGGTCTTTTCCTGCCCTGGGAGGGTGGGGTATACACACTTCACAGGTTTGTCCCCAGGGGCACTTCATAGAACACAACTTCTGCCTAGCTCCAACCCAAGTAGCTGGCAGAGTCTTCCTTCTCAGCCCACAACAGATGCTCTGTCCCATGGGGAGACACCAGAGCCACCATCACTACAAACAATGAAAAGATTTTTCAGTGTAGGTCTGAAAAACATTAGGATGCTTTCAGATTTATTGCTCTGCTGCCAGGGACAGTTATAATGGCAGGATAAAAAAAAAAAAATTTAAAAAAACCCATATCCTAAGAGGAATTGAGTTTAGAGAATGGGAAAATTTCAACTCCACGTTCTTTTGCCTTTGAGATACAAGCTGAAGCTGTGAATTAGGGGCATGTTTTATGTTCTCTGAAGGAGTCCAAAATATCAATATTAGGATAACTGGAAAGCATCCAACCAAAAGACAGAGCAGCCACCAATCCAGAATAATCAACCTGTATTGATCTCTAACACGTGCTTTATAAAAACTCAGTGCTGAGCTTGGGATGTAGCTTGGCTGGTAGAGGGCTTGCTCTGTTTGATCCTTAGCACTGTATTAACCTGGGAATCATGAGATGCCTTCAGTCCCAGTGCTGGAGAGGTGGAGACGGGGAGACCAGGTCATCCTCAGCTACACACTTAACTACATTGGATCCCACCTCAAACTAAACAACAGCAGCAAAACCCCATCCAAAAAAATAAACAAAGCCACCATGGCCACCAAGGCCCTCCATGAAAGATGAAATGTAGAATTATCTGCTCACGCATTTAAAACTAAAATTAATAAACAGCGGAGCCCTAGAAAACATGTGACAAAAAGTCTCACTGAGCTGTCGAACCTGTGACCTGTGTGCTGCAGAAGCCTAGGATAGCGATGAATGTGGCCCAACACAAAAGTCCCTACATCAACCTCCTTGATTTGGGGGCCTTTGTATTCTGTTAGTTGATAATGAAGTTCTCAGTAAGTGGGAACTTGGTAGAAGACAATCAATGTCACGCCAGTATCAAAAGGTTGGACACACATGGAGCGTGGATCCTGGTAAAGCCCCAGAAACCAGGAGAAACCCAAAATTTCCTCCCTCCCTTGTCCCTCATACTTCAACTCAATACATTTACACTGAATGTCTCCTTAACCAAAACACCAGACTGCCTTTAAAATCCAGCAAGAACTAGAGTTTGATTCAGCATCTCAGCCTCTGGTTCGTCAGAGAGACGATAAAGCATACTTCCTTAACAACAGTCACAAAAGAGAGAAAACCTTTCATTCCTTTGTTCGCTCATTGTGGCGCCATCTGGGCTTCAGTGGAGGAGTTCAGCGGTCACATTTAGGAAGAAAATGGCAATCCGTGTGCGCTGGTGCAAGCCTCCAGGGAATAGAGCAGGAAGACCATAGGCTTCAGGACAGCCTGGGCAATACCCTGTCCCCCCAAAAAGGGAGAGAGGGAGGGAGGGAGGGAGGGAGGGAGGGAGGGAGGGAGGGAGGGAGGGAGGGAGGGAATCTCAGATGCACATCCTGCTATGTGTCTGTAGGTGAGTTCTCTGTGCTTCCGTTCGTTCTTTCCTTTTTTCCTTTATATATAGATATATAAATTTTCATTAAAAAATGTCGTCTCCATCAATGTATCCCCCTGCTCTCCCTCCCCTCCCAGCCAGCCTTCAGCCTCACCCCTCCCCATCCACCCATTCCCTCCCCCAAAAGGGCAAGAGGTCCCAGAGTGGGCCAGCCCAGTGCAGCACATCCACTCCATCTGCAAATACAAAGTGGTCTTCCAAGGACACCAGCCTGAAAGTTGAGCATTAAAGGCCAGCTCACTACCAGGGAGCAAGCTTTCTTCTTTATATATTCTTGATTCCTTTCTTCCTCCCTCTCTCCTGACACACTCCTGTCACACATTACACAACCAAAATCTCCAGGAGTGGCAATGTTGAGTTTCCTGGGGTTATCTGGAATGGCACAAGATTCAAATTTCACCTAACGGTAGAATAATTTAAAACTATTTAAATTGCAACACATTAAGTGTTGATTTCAATGGGGAGGGACTGTATTCAAGCCCCATTATAGACAAGAAAGAGAAGGGAAATAAACTACCCAATGATCTTCTTCAATGGAGATTAGAACTCAGGGAGTCTGGTGCTCCAGGTGACCACAAATGACAGAGGAAGGTTTCTCCATGTCTCCTTACGGGTTGCCTTCCTTCCAGGCTACATATGAACTCTTGGGAGCTCGGTTCTTTAGTTTAATGCCTTCAGGTCCATTAGGGGAAATCAGTCACTAATAATGAGCCCTATAATGTTGGCACCTGTTCAATTTAAATGGTTCCTTTAGATATGCAAAGGTTCAGTTCAGTAGCATCTGTCTGAGATCACATTTCCCAGGCTCCCAAGGGAAGAGCAAGGTCAGATGTCATGCTGTGATCACAGGCTCCATATCTGTCACATTTCTTTGGCGGCTGGCCCCACCACCTTGCCACCCCCTCAGAAGATTGTTTCCACATTTCCAACCACCTTTAATTCTTATTTACATTTCAAGTCTCTCTTCTGTAAGCCTCTGGACATTGCCAAAGATCCAAGCAGTCAGAGACTGACAACTTACTGCTCTGCTTCTCAACACAACTCGTTTGTTCCAGGGACACAGAGGCAAACATCCCTCTCTCTTCAGGCCAGGTTCCAAAGTTCACCTTTCTGGCTTCAACATTCATCTTTCATTGTCCTCTTGCATGGAAAGCCCTTCTCAGCACGGAAAATCGCAGTTGCTTCTGCAGCCATCCCAGATGGAGAACACTCCAAGTTCAAATGCCACCCGCCCGTCTTTATGTTCCCTGCTCCCTGGGGTGGCTGTCCTGGGGAGAAGATGGTTGGAAGTGTGACTGGTGGGTGGAACTGATTCAGCAAATGGCTAAGTGGAAGGATGTGAACTTTTAGCCGCAAGCCCAGCTACAGCTGTGTTGAGGGCACCCTGAGCCACGAGGGATGCTCAGACACAGCCTTTATAAGGCTAAAAGGACTTCTGTGGTATTTTCGCCTTGTTTGGGGGATAGGGCCACAGTCTATATCCTAGGCTGGACTCAACTCACATTCTCCTTTCCCGTCCTCCAAGTAAGACAGCAGGCATAACCCACCAATGCCCAGCTACAAAGGACGTTCTGACTCAGCATAAAATTGCTTCTTTGTCAGGTTAATATAATCCTCATGTGTTACCCAAACATTGTGCAACCAGATACCTACTTTAGCAATGTGTGTCCACACCAGGGCATGCTTGTCAATATTTGTCACACCATCACTCACAATAGACCTAGATGACAAGAACACCAAATATCTACCGAAGGCTAAAGGTGGTAGGCTGTCCATATAATAGAATATTATTTAGGAATAAAAAAAAAGCAAAGATTCCACGCATGCTAAATGGATGAATCTTGAAAATATTAAGCAAAGGTAAAGAAGACAGAAAATACTACAGACACCATGAATGATTTCTAGAAAACACCCAATAGGGGTTCACCTGTGGAGATTAAGAGTGGTTACCTAAGGTGATGAGTGGAATGGTGGGATGGATGGGACCTTACTGAGAAGAATACCATGACT
Source organism: Phyllotis vaccarum (assembly GCA_033318265.1). Lineage (NCBI taxonomy): Eukaryota > Metazoa > Chordata > Mammalia > Rodentia > Cricetidae > Phyllotis > Phyllotis vaccarum. The sequence continues at coordinate 75,519,021 of JARWLC010000016.1, read as the reverse complement.
TAAAACTCGTAGCTTGGTTCCAAACTGACATGGCTGAAGTAGTTCAGTTAAAGTGTCCTCACCCAGCTGGTATGAAGTACCACAGAAAAGAGTTTTTAAAAGCGCAGTGGTAATAATGGTTTGCTTTGGGGAGGCTGATTGCCTGCTTGATTGTGGTACTGAGGATCAGAACCTCAGTTTATGCAGCAAGCACTTCAATGACTGACCTGTCTCCAAAGTTCCCCCCCTCTTTATCTCTCCCCCCTCTCTCTCTGTCTGTCTCTCTGTCTCTCTCTCTGTGTGTGTGTGTACACACGCACACTATATTGTGCTATGCTACGTGACATACTCACATATGTGTAGGCAGGAGCACATGTGAAGACCAGAGGAAGATCGATACTGGGTACCCTGCCCCATTGCTCTCCACCTCATTCCCTTGAGACAGGGTCTCTCACTGAACATGGAGCTATGATGGCATGGTGTGAGGTTTTCTGACCAAATAAACAAATACTGGACCAAAAATCAAGATTTCTCTATTGGTAAAAGCCATTTTCTCTGTCCTAATCTGCTTCCACGCCTTATGAGAGGTTTCGTCCCATTTACAATCACAATGTTAACATGTCCCAGCGATTAGGGAGATGCTCTTGTGTCCTGGATGGACAGTGGCTTCTTTCTCCGAGACGTCTTCATTTACTCTCCTCAGCAACACTCCTCTCCTACCTTTCCCTCTCCCTCGCTCTCATGTTAGCTTTCCAGTGCTGAGACAAAGTGAAAAGAAAGGCAGGAAAGATGCATGTCAACTCACAGCTCCACAGTTTTGATCCGAGGCTAGCCAACCTCACTGTTCTGAGCCTTAGATGAGACAATAATATCAAGGCGGGTAAAACATGCCAGAAGCATCACATTTCCTGTCAGCCAGGAAGCAGTACAGCGAGGTGCTGGACCAGGCTACTGCCTTCAAGGCATGCCTCCAGCGACACCCTTCCTCCAACCAGTCCCACCTTTCACAGCTCCACTATCTCCCAATGGTCTAGTTAAATGTTGGATCCATTGCTGAATTAAACTACTGATAAAATCAGCCTCCTCCTGATGTGATATCTCTGAAGATATCCTCCCAGACACTTCCAGGAGTGTACATTACTAATCTCCTAGGTGTCCCTGACTCTATTTGAGAGATTGAGGTCACAGCTCTGATCACCACATAACACATGACACAGGCATTTCTCTTGACAACATATACACTAAAGCATTCGGGACTCTCTCTCCTTCTCAAAGTGTTTGACAGGTGTCATGTGTTCCATAAGTGTTACTTGATTGAAAGTATGAATGTAATAAAATAGGACACCATAAGGCCACAGCTTCCAGGCTTAAAAATCATCAAATCCAAACTACTCACTTCATTGGGATTATCTGTGATTAGGGCTTGTACCATGCACAACAATGCTATAACTCATAGCTCCTTTTCCCAAACTGGCTTATACTAGAACTCACACCCTCTTCTCCTGCTGTCCTTTGGCTTCTCAAATGGTCTATTGGCCTTGAGTTTACCCATCCAGGCCATGGCCTCTAATGAATTCTCACGGCAGTTAAGAGTCTTGATGACCTGGCCCCAACCTAACTGGCCATCTTCACAACAACGTCTCAGCTCTCAGTAACATGCTTCCAGGCTCTAAGCAATTAATTGCTTTGTGGTTTCTAAACATAGTGAACACTGTGAGGTGAGTGTAGTTTACAAAGACTGAGCATATGTTAGACCTGACACAGAAAGTCTTAGATGTAATAGGGGAAGATTTGTGTGAGCATATATCATATATATATATATATATGAATGAGCATAGAAGCCAGAAAGGATGCTTGCTGTGCTAAAGCATTCTATGTCTACCCTTAGGAGCCTGGAGCAGCCAGGTACCATGCTTGAGAACTGAAATGAAGCTCAGCATTTGCCCGTGACCTTGAATTTCTTCCCAGCAGCCCTTGTACTCTCCTGTTTTGTAGATCATTAAGAACACTAATCTCAGATGTTCCATAAGTCATTTCATAAACATAGTCGTTTCCATCTATGCAGAAGCAAAGCTTGGTAAACTGAATACCCTGGAAGAAGGCAAATCACCAACCTAGGAGATGAGCTCTCAGAAGAGGCAGACCAGGGTCCCAGAAGGATAAGTATGAAGAGCAGGACCATGGAGAGGTGGGAAGTATCCCCCTCAATTGCCTGACATCCTTTCTACCCTGTGAACTCTAGAGCTGGTTGCTTTCCTTTACCTTGATTTCCTGGTTGTTATAATGTTATTGACTGATTCATGGATTTTTATAGATCAAGTATATGTTTGTGTAGCACCTGTGTCCCTAGTACCCACAGAGGCCAGAAGAAGATGTTGGGTCCCCCAGATCTTGTCTTTATATGAGCCTGTGTTATTTCATCCACTTCTTCTCACTGAACGTTTAAACAAAGATAAAACTTGCCATTCTAAACACCTATATAAAGCAGAAAGAAATGCTACTCACAAGCAACAAAAATCAACTTCAGCTCAAAGCAAAAATAACAAAGAAAGAAAGAGAGAGGGGGAAGACAGGAGGCAGGCTTGCAGGGAACTGTAGCTCGGTTGATAGAGTGCCTACCTCGTATACAAAACTCTGGGTTCAGTCCCCAGGACCACATAAAAGTGGGCATGGTGGTGTATGCCTGTGATCTCAACACTCAGGAGGTAGAGACAGGAGGATCAGAAGTTCAGGGTCATCCTTGGCTACACAGAGAGTTGCAGGCCAGCCCTGGTGACATGCAATTCTATCTTTAGAGGGGAAAAGTAAATGAATGAGTTAAGTAATGACAATAACCCTTTTGTTGTCTGTGGCTTTTGTGGAACCGAAGCATGACTTAGAAGGTGAAGCAATATGAGCAGAACCCTTCTGTCCGGTCTGCTTCTCTTAGCTGTTTCTCAAAGCCTCTCCATTCTGAGGAAAGCCCTTTCCTGTCTGGTAGCAATAACCAGTTACTGTGATCACGGCTGTTAAAGTCATCATCTCAGAAGAATGTGATGTCCCTCTTCCGGCTTCTCACTGAAGTCCCAGAAAAGGCAAGGGTTGGCCCATCCTGGTCAAACACAGACCTTGGAACCATCCTTGTGGCCTAAGCAATTCCACATTCTGATGGGCCATGCGAGACAAAGTTCTGTCCTTGGAACTGAAGGTTAAAGTCAACTTTATATTGTGTCCATCAAGAATGAATACATTTGGGTCTATAGACTGGGTATACGGCAAATACATATATCACCTCACCAAATCTTCACAAATACCCTCAGTAGGGGCTACTATCCTCTAATGAAGAAACTGGGGTTTACAAAGCTCTAGTTTGCTCTCCCAAAGCCACTGAGCTAAGAAATGAGGCTATTGGACTCTACACCAAACTTGCTTCAGGGTCTGTGCTGGGCAAGGAAGGTATAGAGATGAAAAGTGGAAGATCTCCTCATCACACAAAGGAGGAAGCCCTTGTGCCAATATGCAATTTCAGTTCAATACAAAACCATGTGCTGACATTCTGAAAAACTTCAGAAAACTATGTGAGGCATAGAGCTTAAGAGTCAAGAGCTTGAGCTCTTGAATGGTGTGCCCTTAGTTCTAATTACAGATGTGGAGCTCGCCAGCTGTGTGACTTTCAGCCACCAGTTTCATCTCTGCCTGATAAAAAAAAAGACAAGAACACAGTCACAAGGAACAGAGTACATGAAGGGTCAATCCTAAGCACCCTTAACATGCAGGTATAAAGAGTGTCTAGGACAGAAACAAGTCCATCAAAATGTGCTGCAGGAAACCCTCAAGAAATTACAAATATACATTTTAATGACCAACATATCACCCAAGACTGTGTGCTTCATTTCATTTCCTAGTTTTCCAGCCTTGAAGCTCTGCAGCCCAAGCCAGAGAGAGCTAAGTTCTCTGTCAGCACAAGGGAAGGATGGAGTTTCTCTGCCCCTGGCAGCTCTCCTCACATGTGAGACTGATTCCTCGTGACAGCCAAGCAACTGGCAGGCCCAGAATGAAACTGGCTGTTTGGAAAGTTTAGCCCCCTTTCTTCACTCTATTTTTTCTCCTTAGAGTTGCAGCCACCCTGCTGGCAGGAGCCCAGCCCTCCCTCTCTCTCCCCACACTATTCTAATAGGAAGGCTTTGGGGAGCCCCATGGGGACATCCTGCCCCTCCCCTGACTTTCTGAGCCTCTGTACAAGAAGAAGCTTGGCAGAAATAGGAAGCGGGAGTCCAGGAGCCTGCAGAGCCTGTGACGGTGAGCAAGAGCAAAGGAGGATGGTGAACTGAAAAGATGCTAGATGGGACTAAAGGTGCAAATTGTTATGACAACACAGCATCTCCTTCTATCTTAGATACCCTCAACACACTGACATGAGGCCCACCCAGAAATACCTGCCAAGATGAATGAAACCTGATTGCCTTGCTAGCCACACACTTTATGGTATGCTGCCAAATATATGTAATACAAAGCATGGCTTAGCAGTCATGTAAACAACTACAGAAATAAAAATTAAACTTTCCGTGAGCACATAGCATAGAAATGTTCATTTTAATGCACCTTTAATCACATTAATTTTGTATTATGTTGTTATTAAATATTATTCATATTTTAGTCAATTCAAATCTTTGGAATAATCCTACGAAGTAGTATCTGTGCCCGCTGAATAGATAAAGAAGCCAGGGTTCAAAAGAGTGAGATCATCCATGCTGGTGCTGGTAGTGAGCAACAGGTTGAGAGTTCAGATTAAAGCCACCTGAAGCCCAAGCTCATACACTTTCCTCCAAAAAATTATTGCTGGGAAACAATTATATAATAATCATAAATTAATTTACTGAAAATATATTTCATAAATAAATGAAAACTGGACATTGCCATAAGATTCTGGTCACCATCATCTTTCTGTGTTAGAATTCTTTCAACATACCAAGAAGTTCCCTCATACTATTAATAATCTTCACCTCCAGCTCTTGCCAGCCAATCACTAACCTTCTTTCTGTCTCTACAGAGTTGTCTCTTACAGAGGATTAAGAATATAATCATACAGTCTACACATCTGGCTCCCTTCACCTAACATAATCTTTCTGAAAGTTTCCCATGTTACATCAAGCATTAATAACCTACAATATTTTTTATTGCTGAAGTATATTCCATTATATGGATATACCATATTTCATTTATCCACTAACTGCCTGATTGACATTTACATAGTTTCTCCTTTAGAGTTATTATGAATAATGTTTGTATGAATATTCATGAATATGTGTCTGTGTGAACATATGTTTTCATTTCTCATGGGTAGATCCCTGGGAGGGAAAACTGCTGGGTTGCATAGTAAGTTTATATTTAACATTTTCTGAAACTGCCAAACTGGTTCCCAAAGCTGCTGCTCCATCTCTGTCCCATCCAAGCCTTGCTATTCAACATTACTGTGTCCCACCTGAAAGCCTAACTGGAACTCCACATCAGGTGAGTGTAGAGCCCCGAAGCCTTATACTCTGGCACAATCAGTTTGACATTAATTAATTATGAATTGGCAACATCTACCCCATTTAAACCTAAGCGACATCCTCCTCTTCATGCTGTTAGCGGGCATCTCTACAGCATCCTTTTTACTCTGCAGTGTACTTGCTTTTCTTTGTCCAAACACAGTATAGTGAACTGATTGTTTATCTTTTGCAAAATGCACACTATTAGTTTTCATTTATAGTTTACTTTTTAACATATAAAATTTTAATCTCATTATTGGGTTGGGAGAGCAATTATCAGGCAGATAGATATATCCAGGAACATATGGAAACGGACTGCAACATGGATTGGATTGCTTCAAATGTAAAGAAATGGAACTATGAGAGAAGGGAGCAGATGGCAAACACGGGGCTCAATTTGAAGCAAAGCATCGAAAAGTCAATGTGATGGTGATGAGGAATGCAGGTGTGTGACACACATGGACTTCCAGAAACTCACCTGATTTGTTTATTTTATGTTTCAACTTCTGAACTTGCTGCATTATGATTAAGGAGTGATATTAGTATCTTTTCACCCTGAAAATTTCTATTTTATATTTTAAAGTATGCTTTAAAAAGTCTCAAATATATGAGAATAAATCATCTTTTTCCATTCTTACATTATGTAGAGTGCTATGTTCATATTAATCATGTCATATAGATTGTTCGTGTTCTGGCTTTATTTATTCAATTTAATTTTTGTACAGATATAATTTTATTTACATGTTTTACTGTCAGTGATTCTTTCCATCTCTTGAGGTTTTTTGCTTGTTTTGTTTTGATGATTCTAGTAATGTAAGTATGCCACTCTTTGTATGTGTAAAAAGAAAGGAAGGAAGGGAGAGAGAGAGCGCGAGCCTAGGGGCTGCAGAGATGCTCAATTGGTGAAGTCCTTGTTGTCGAAGAATGATGACCTGAGTTATTATTATTCATAATAAAAGCTGGACACAGCAGTACACCTATAATCCTAGCACAGGGATGTAGAAAGATAGGGTGAGCCCAGGAGCTCACTGGCCAGCTAGTCAAACTGGTGAGCTCCAGTTCAGTGAGAGAACCTATCTCAAAATAATAAGGCAGAGAGCAATTGAGAAACACATCTAAAGTTGACCTGTAGTCTTCACATGATATACCATGAATGCTTATGCACGTGTGGGGAGAAGGTGGGAATGGATGTCTGGAATTTAAATAAGCAATTTATCCTTTCTTTCTACTCTGCATCCCATCAGAGACTGTGTTGGATGTCTCATGACGGGGGATTAACAGAGGCAATACAACCCACCAGTTATTTCCAAACATAAAGGGGAATCAGTGAGGCATCTCAGTGGTGGAAAAATAGGAATGGGTTACAGGGAATCTGGGAAGAAGACAAAGGGAAGAAAATCAATGCTGACACCATGGTTGAAAAGCTTCCAGAGTCCCAGCTGTGAGCCTGACTCTGTCCTGTGATCAAGTTGTCGAAAAAGCTATATTAGGGCATCAGAAGGGACAGGGGGAAAATAATCTAGCCTCCTTCTTGTACGCCAGTATTTCACAGACACAGCCACTTCCATGGGCACCCTGAGACCAGGAGAAGCAGATGAGGACTGATGTGCCTGGTGGGAATGAAGTCCATTCAGCCTCAATAACTTGGGGCTTTTCAGAGGTGACCAGGAGGTCGAGCCTCAACTGACTCAACCTCCAAGCCTGAGCACTCAGCTATGAAACTCACTGGTTTGGGAAATGCAATGAGCAGGGGAGTCATAGTAGCCATCGATTAGGACAGACTCAACATTTCAAGTCCTGGGATCAAGCACGGATTTTCTCTGAGAGAAGACATGGCCCCAGAAGAGCTTTTCCTCAACCCTGGAGCTCCATCCTCAACAGACCAAACTCAGGGGCCTGAAGGAGGAGCGGACAGCAGAAAGACTGAGGCAGACTCCAGGTTCACTAAGGGAGTGACCATTCCCAACACTCACGGGAATTCAGTCCTGCTGTGGCCAGTATCTCCTGGTGGTCCAAGCCTGGAAATTAGAAAGAAATCCTGTTTTCTCCTCCTTTTAGCATTTCCTGATTTATTTTTATTTGGACAAATGACAATTGTCTGGGGAGCCTCCCAAGTATTTGGGACAGCACTTAAGGAAAAAGGGGATGATCAGTGTTGTGAGGGTGGGTATAGGGAAGGGCCCGAGAGACTGTCGGAAGAAGTGACAATTGATACAGACATCAGAAAACAATTTGGAGCTTCCTTTAAGAAAATAAAAATAGAATTACTACAGCATCCAATCATCTTGTTTCTGAACACATACATATCCAAAGGAACCAAGCCAAAGCTTATGAATTTTAAAAGCCAGTAATTCATTAAAAATATTGTATGTGTCTTCATCTATATGGGGCTGGGAGATAGTAGGCAAGAGGTAAAGTGCTTGCTTCACAAATACAAAGGACCTGAGTTTGAGTCTCAAAATACACATAGCATAAGCAAAGTGTGATCGCAAGCTCCCACACTGGGGATGTAGACACAGACAACAGAAGCCCAAGATGACGCACACACAAATGCTGATAAGATATGATGGATGGTCCCTCCAAGAGGTCTGCACAGAACTATGGAGTCCTCCTTAGTGTGTTTTAAGTCACAACTTATCTGTGCAAGTTACTCGAAATGATTTTCTAATGTAAGGTCTCAGTTGGAGCAGAGGTTCTTGTGTATTCACGCATATAAGTATACATATGTATGTAGTCACATGTGAGTGTACACCAGATCCTTCAAAGGAGAGGGTACTTTCGTTTGAAATTAAAATAAACAAGTTGAACTGCCCGCCAGCATGTTAAAAATGCTAAATTAAAACCCCCATCTCTTTTCTTTAGAGGTGTCAGCTCTCCTGACATTGACTTCACAAGCCCCTCCCCCTTATAGCAACAACCTATTGGAGCTGATATGCCATCTCTTAAAGGACAGTGTATTCTTTATTTTACTCCCTCACCCAGCCATGCTCTGTTGGTGTCTGGATTCTTGGCCCTGTTGACATTATAAAGGGAAATAGGCAAAGATGGATGGTTCCAAGATTCCTGTGGCAGTTCTCTGAGATATTTAAGTTTTAGGCATTTCCCAGAAGTTCCAGCTGCCCTGGGCAATGTAAAGTGTGATTCTGTGTCACTTCATGGGTCAACACTAACCAATGTCAGCACATTCAGCCCATTCAGAAGGAAGGTAGTTCTCAGATGTGTCACCAAAACAGCCGCAGTGTTCAGGCCTGCAGTCCCAATACTGAGTCAGGAGAACTGCTGTGACTCTGAGACCATCCTGGGATAAAGATAAACTATGTCTCAAAACCAACAACACTCCTACCAAGCCCAGGATCAGAGAGAGACCCTCAACCTGCTATCTCTCTCATCCTTCCTCAGCCCAGGCCTTCTTACTGCATCAGTATATCATGCATGGATCGGCCTCAGGACCTTGGTACAGACCCTCTGCCTGGAAAACTCAGCCCTGGACATCTTCACTGCTTAGTCCCACAGTTTCTCAACTTAAGACTGATGTCACCCCTGTCAGCCTGGTAAGAGGAAGGACAAGAGACAGTAACAGAGGAGTGAATGTGATCAAAATGCATTGAGAGAGAGAGAGAAAAATGTCATGATGGAACCCATTAGTATGCATAATTAACATATGCTAATGAGACACACATTACAGCTTGTTATGTCAGCCACTCAGGAGACTAAGGCAGGACACTCAAGGACAGCATAGAGAGTTGACGATCAGCCTGGGTGGCTTAGCAAGACCTTCTTTCAAAATAAATATAAAAAAGTTTGAATATCATTCCAATGGTAGAGTGCTTGGTTCAATCCCCAGAACACACACATACATACCACACACACTACATACACACATACTACATATACATACCACACATACTACACATACATACCACACACATACATACCACACACACACATACACACATACTACATATACATACCACACATATTACACATATATACCACACACACATACATAACACACACACATACACACACACTACATACATACACACACACTACACATACATACCACACATACAACACATACATACCACACATACACACATACACCACACACATACATACATACCACACACATACACACACACTACACTTACATATACCACACACACTACACATACATACCACACACACAGACACCACACACACACAACACATACATACCACACATACACCACACACACATATATACATACACACATAAAGCAAACACAAGCACATATATATAAACAAACATATATATATAAACACACACTCTACACAGGTATATATACTACACATATGCATACTACATGCGCGCGCGCGCACACACACACACACACACACACACACACACACACACACCCCACATTTATTCTGCCTGTCATTGTTTTCCTGCTTCAGAATGTCCCATGAGGACAGGGACATGTATATAAGGATTTTTTTCCTATTTCTCATCACTGGCATTATCAGGTTTTCAGACAGATAGTAAATATTAGAGCTTTGTGGAACACCAAGTCTCTGTCACAGTTACTTAGCCCCATCACTGTATCAGCAAATCAGCCATAGATGACACATTAATGAATGGATGTGGATATGTTCCAGTAACACTTATTTACAGAAACAGGTGGCAGCTGGATTTGGCCTGATGACCAGTGATTGCCCACTGCAGGTCTACAATGGTAGTTTTTGGTCTTGCATAAGCATTTTCTAGACAGGCTCGGCAGCTTTTCATAGCAGCTCCCTATACTTTTATAACTTTAACTAGTATTTATTCCTCTGTGTATCTTCTTTTGTGTGTGCCGGGGGTTGGACATACACGCTCTGCCAGCTGTTCCAACTTTCTAATGACATCTTGTTAAGTTGCCCAGGTTTGCCTTGAACCCATTCTGCTCCCCTGTGGGCCTTGAATTTGAAATCTCCCTTCCTCGGCTTCCTAGATGTTAGAGTAACAAGCCTGTACCACTGATTTTAGCCCTTTGTTGCTTATAATTATTCTATTTTAAAAATAATTTTTCTTTATTCTTGAAATTTTCAAGGTATAAATAATCATATCCACACTTATTTAGCTCTAATAGCCCCCTGCATTCCTTGCCCACAAAATATTCCTCTCTTGCTGTCCATCTTCCTCATTTTGTTTTGATAACTCATCAAGTCTATTAGTGTCACCCAAATATTTTTTGTTGTAATTTTTTTTTTTTTGGTTCAGTGCCACCCACGGCATCATGGAAGTCTACCAGTGGCCATAACTTTATAAAAGAAGGTTTCCCCACCCCCAGTGGCTAACACCTGCCAATAGCTCCTCAGGAAGGGATAGAGCCTGAGAAACAGCTACTCCATTTGTGCCAGAATTTCGGCTTGATCTTGTAGAGATAACTGTAAATGCTGTGAGCTCATGAGTGCATGGCCATACCATGTCTAGAAGACAGCACTTCTTAGCATTCCTTTCCATCTTCCTTCCCTCCTCTTCTTCCTCAAGGGCCCCCTAAGCCTTGGGAGGGTCACAGTCTGATACAAATGTCCCATTTGGAGCCAGACCCTCAGTATTTTATCCTCAGTACTTTGACCAGTCATGTATCTCTGCATTGACTGATGGCTACCATTAAAAACAAGCTTGCCTATCCAGAGCTTAGAGAAGACAATGTCTATGTATATAAACTTAAATATTTAGAAGGGCATTTGACAACAGAATCATTTAGCACAATAACAGGTTCTATTCTAGGGCCTGTGATATCCCCAGTCATGGGATTTTGACCAAGTACCAAGTGAAATTTCCTCCAGAGGAACTAGCCTCAAGTCTAATCAGAAAGCAGTCAGTTACTACATAACAGCTGTGCTAATGCTGCATTAGTGTGCAAGTCTTGCCTGCCAGGTCAGTATTTTAGCATGCAGAGTCCAGCGTGAGGTAAGATCATTGCCTTTTCTCCACTAGCAGCCTGTATCGCCTTCCAGCATTCGGAAAGTAGCCAGCAGAGAAGACATTTCCCAGTTGGTTTGGCATCGATTTGTCCATATCCTACAGCTCAACACATGCGATATTTTCGACAAGAGAGTTTTTCCAAACAATTATGGTGGGTAACCAAGAGCAATGGCAGAAGGCTACCCAACAGTTCTACTCTGCAAGTGCAGGAACTGACACAGGGGATGCTGTTCATCCCTCGGAGATAAAGAGGAACTGAGCAACACCAAGAGACCGAAGTGCAGCTGCTCCCAGCATGGTCAGCTGCCCTGTGGCTCTCCTAACTCAACACTGAGTTCTGCTTCTGAAGTCAGAGTGTAACAGAAGCTGCAGCTGTCACACGGTGGGGGATGAGTGGACTTTCAGCCCTGAGAAACCCCCAGAAACTATTTAAGTCCTTTGGGTTAATTCCTGGTGGCACTTCCTCCACACCTCTTCCTTTGCAGATAGACCTTTAATAGGGTTCATGTGTTTCCCAAACTGAAAAGCCATCCCTTCTCTTTTCTTGCAATGGACAAGATTCAAATTTTTATTTTTAAAAGGGTTTATAGAGAGAGACCAGAAGAGGGTGTCTGATCAACAGAAACTGAAGGTGTAAACCATTGTTCACCATCATGTGATAGAACCTGGAGTAGAACCAAAGTTCTCTGGAGAGCAGCAGCCAATGCTCTTAACCTCTGAGCTATAAATTTTATAAAGGAAAGTAAAAGAGAAAGCATAGAGTTATTCAGTGAGAAAAAGGTAATGACTCTGAGTTTCTGGGACGTGGGATGGAACTGAAGCAACCCAGAGAAGCTAATCCTGAGTTAGAATTAAAGACTAGTAACCATTAGCTGTAAGAGCTGGCCTTTATGGACACTTGTTACATGTAGGGAACCTACTGGGCTCTTTAAATACATTGTGTCTAAACTCCATGCTCCAGTAAAGGAGCATATTCTTACTCCGTTTCTATAAATGAAGAAACCAAGACTTAAGACTTGTCCCTTACCCAAGGCCACACAGCTTCTAAGTATCACAGTCAGAAATTTGAGCCATGTTTACATAACTCTTCAACATCATCATTAAAAGCCTGTGCTCTGGACTCAAGTAACCCTGATAGAAAACCTTAGATCAGTAGCTTCAACTCTGGGAGCCTCATTTCTTTATAAAACAATGCTTCTGAATTCATGGTAATTGAAAAAGACTTGGTGTGTAGGCACTAAGCACAATGGTTCACACATAGTAACCATGTACTGACCACAATTGCCGTGTCATGTAATGTTGCGTGAATAAAGGAAACTCGGAGCCAGATCTCAGGGAAAGGCTGAGATATCAAAGAGAGGAAACACCACAGTCAGATCTCACCCAGCTGTCTTCCAGCTTCCTCAGCCTTGCTCCTTGTGGCTTCTACTGCTTCATCTGTCTTTCTATGCCTGCCTTAAACACCCTCTTCACCCAGTTGTTTCACATCCAGGTTAAGATTAAAGGCCTGGCACCACCACTGCCTGCCTGGGAGCCTGGAACTCCCCCTGTAAACTAAGATGGCCTCAAACTCATATTTTCTGGGATTAAAGGCATAGTCGCCACTCCTGGATATTCTCTGTGCTGGAATTAAAGGTGTGTGTTACCACTCTCTGATCCTCCTAGACTGACTGTGGGTAGATCCTTCTAATATCTCAGACTGGTTTTTATTAAATTTGAAACATATTCCCACAATATTCTAGGGTTAGGAATAGGACATCACTACCAGACTCTGCTCTGACACAAGGGGTCACAAGGTTCTCACCATTGGCCAAGGACAGCCCAATGAAGTAGCATGAACTTTATCAAGATGTCCCATTATAAACTTTTCTAAAACTCATTTCAACTTGCCACATCCCAAATTTTACTCTATGTAAGAAGAATACCCCCAAATTAATTATTTTAAAGACTGAATGATCATATAGTACCACCAGCTAGTGATTCATTCTATAACATGCTGGACCAGAACAAGCAGTTGTATTGGCCAAATGGTCAAGAGTCTTGATCTCAAGGCCAGACCTGATGCAAATTCCTTTGTGACCTGTGAAACTCCTTTCTTTCCTTGGGTCTCAGTTTCTTCCAATACAGCTTTGATAGTCTTCAAGGACCAGAATAGGATTCTTAATAGGGACTCACACACTCACTATTTTCTTTGCACATATGACATTTAACAAACATGTCTCCAGTGTTTACAGTGCATAAGATCATAAGACAGATTCAGTGCCTACCTTTATACATATGAACTTCTATATTACAAGATCAGGGCATAAATTTTGCCCAAATAAAAGTACAATAGTGTAAAAGTACAGTGTAGGGAAACGCTCACTTTACAAGAAGTGTCAAAGGGCTAGGGACATAGCTCAGTGGTGAAGTATTTGTCTCTTGGTCCCATCGTCAACACTGTAAATAGCAACAGAAGATAACAAGGGCAAAAGTCAGGGTAGCCCCTCTGAGCAGGTGCCATGAAAGAATGAATGGATCTATTCATAAAACATTCTAAAAAAGAGAATTCCAGGTGAAAGGTTCCGCACATGCAAATGTCTAGGATCAGGTCAAGCTTGCAGACTTCATGAAACATCCAGGAAGGGATGGAACTGAGCAAGAGAGAGAATTCACACCTACTAAGTACTCTTGGGAGTAGATTTCCAGCACGGACTACATCTTGCCTTGATTTGAGTACCATGGAAAGCCTTTGTACATCTATCTGTAAGACCACCCAGTGGATGATTCCAGCTCTCTTATAATAATGTGTTCTACCTAGAATATGTCCCTATCATCTACATTTTTATATATACAGCTTTGGTTTCATCTGAGATCCCCAAGAACTCCAGATATATTAGCCTCTCCCTGTGGTAATATATTTTATATTTAATAAAATCATCCTGGAATATCAGAGAACAGAGTTACCCACAGTCAAGCCATGAGGGTCAGAGAGTGGTAACTCATGCCTTTAATCCCAGTACAGGGATGACAAAGTGGTGATCCACACCTTTAATCCCATCACTCAGAAACACAAGACCTCTCTGTGTTTCTGTGAGTTCAGGGCCTAACTACCAAACAATAGTAACTCACACCTTTAATCCTAACTCTAGGATTATGATGCAGAGTTGAACCCTGAAATGAAGTAACTGGGTGGTGAAGATATTTAAGGCAGGTATAAGCAAACACTCAGGCATTCTGTAGGAGCAAACAGCCAGACTGAGGACTCTTGAAGATAGTTTTTACCCTGTTCATCCTGAGAAGTTGGCTGGGTGAGAATAGACTGTCGTCTATTTCCTCTCTCTCATATTCAAGCTTTTCCCCAATATCTTGCTCTGAGTTTTCATTAAATACCAACTAGAATTCATGCAGTATCTCCCAGCATCCCTTGAGACCCTCCATCTATTTCATGGGACTATGGTAGATGTTGATGTTATAATCACCTTGATGACAAATCTCTGGACATGTCTCTGAGAACCTTACTAGATTTAGTTAATTGAAGTGAGAAGTCCCCTCCTAAATGAGAATGGCACCATTCTAATGGATGTTGTCTCAGACTGAATAAAAAGGAGACAGAGATCTGGATATCAATGTCCATCACTGTCTGAATACAGAGGCCACATGACCATCTGCCGCAAGCTTCTGTCTCCATGCCTCCCCACCATGACAGACTGTGTTCTCCTGAACTGTGAGTCAAAATGAATTTCTCCGACCCTACATTGCTTTTTGTCAGCTATTTGGTCACATCAAGCAGAGGAATAATTAACAAAATAGATAACTATTAGCTTGACTATAAACCTTCTCATTCATTGCAAGCTCTCTAAAGGTGGGGAATTTATTCCCAGTCTTCTCATACATAACTCAGTGTACTGAATACATGCTAGGAGCTAGGTTTACACAGAGAAGAAATCTCTCACCAAATCCTCTTCATGGGATGTTTAACCATATTTCAGGGGTATGGAATAAGAAACTTAAAGGGGGTAACTAGCTTACTCAAGGTTACCCAGCTAAAACCAGTGAAGCACAGACCTTGGCTCCTGGGCTTTTATTCTTGACAATCAGTGATTTTCAAAATGTCATTCCCAGCCCAACAAAGGCAGCATCTGCAGTGAAACTTATGTAAAATCTATATAGTTGATCCCAAACCAAGCAAAATGTCTAAGAACCTCTAGACATGCCAGCCAATAGTGTGTTAACCTGCCTTATATAAAGTTTTGATGAGCAATCAAGTCTAAAGACTATTAGATGGTATTGCTCCAATCAGCATTGTGTAACAATATAACGGTGAGCAAACACCATCAGTAACTTCTCCCTTTGTGGAATTCATTGCATCATATTTATTGATCAGATATTGGATATATCACACTTAGAAATCCAAGTTCCTTCTCTATTAGTTTAAGATATACAACCTTTACTGAATCCAAGGGTCAGCTGGTGTAGAAATGAATCAGTCAAAGTGTCCACTTCTCAGCTTAGCTTGAAAGCATGAAAGTAAATGGTGTGTTATAGGAAAATGGGTCTGCCTATCCCAAATGATAGAAATGAAAATGTCAAAAGCAAACCCTTCCATCTGCCTCCTTAGAAATAAGTTTCACATGGAAGTTGCCAGCAAGTCTGGACACTCAGAAAGTTCTGTATTTCTCCCTAACCAGAAAGTGTTTGACAAACCACTAAACCCAGTACATTTTCTCTTCCGAGGAGGAAGAAAATTATGAACTACATTTATAGAAGAATTTATGTATATTTAGTGAGGACCTACTGTGTGCCAGATGCTGACTATGTTGTCTTTACATTATCATTGATCTTAGAACGCTCTTACACAGTAAAATTAATGTCTCCATTTTAACCAGAACTCAGAGAGGCTAGGTGACTTTCCAATGACACCCAGCTAATAAGAAATAAAACTTGAATTAAAACCCAGTTTGGCTTGACCATATGGTCCTATATTATACTTTATACCTCTCACTAACAACTAAAAACAAGTTGAAGAGGCAATTAGGAAATAGGTTCAGTGAAGTCCTTCACCGGGTAAAATAGTCCATCCTCAATTTCAAAAGTGTAAATCTCATTTAATAGGGTCTGGACTCTGAGAGAAAGTGGAATTAAAGTCAGCTTTCCCTCCAACTCTGAGAAAATATTCAGGGTGTGTTTTTCTATTTTAGGCACAATTACAACCAGAGCAAGGTGAATTAGTTGTGTTTTCTCTCTCTCTCTCTCTCTCTCTCTCTCTCTCTCTCTCTCTCTCTCTCTCTCTCTCTCTCTCTCATTTTTGCCTAGTCATCTGTAAATAAGATCTATTAGAATAATTAAATGCAAATTTTGTAATTTCTGCAACATTTAACTCAAAAATAGCAGATTTTATAAGAATGGGTATATTTAGCACCAAATAGTTTCTTAGCTTATTTTGTATAATGATCTATTTTAAAGTCATGTTCAGAACATAGGAAGCCTGGGGAATGTTACCCTGTCCCACAGCGTTCTAGGGATGGACAAGCTCATCTTTTACCCTCATCCTAAGTTTGAAGAACCCGACATATTTACCTTCTCTTCCTAATGTCATAATCTTTCCCAGAATTCCTTCTGCTGGTACCATGGCAAAGAACAAAGAGAACAGAAAAGTACCAAGATGCCAGGACCCTGTGTCCTCTCCAATATGGGAGTCTGGTCTGCACAGTTCTCATCATAGAATTCCTTTATTAGACACTGTCAATAAGAAAAAACAGACAGAGGAGGGAGGAGGCAGAAGGGGAGGGGCAAGCCACACCTCTTTAAATCCTGTGGCACTTCCCTTCTGCCAGAAGACTGAACCTTTGAGTCAGCAACAATTCCATGTGAACTAGTTTGCCTAGGCGCTATTTATATCCCCCGCAGTATGGTTCAGTGTGGCAGAGGTCCTGCTAGGGCTTCACAGAGGAAAAAGCAAGGCTGAGTGAGCTGTGGAAATCAATTATCCAACTCCCTAGGAAATGCTCAAAGCACACTTGAGTTCCTGGAAAATATGCCAGGATTCCCCCGAAGTAACACCCAACCGATTTTGGTCAAGAGGACCCAGTGTCCCCAGACATGGCTTTCTCTGGGCCTCCTTTGATGTACCCATTCCTGTTCATCTCCTACATGTGCATACCTGATCTTGAATTCTAATAGTGAACTATTCCTGCAAGCCTTTATCTGAAAATCTATGGCAGTTAATATTCATGGGCTATCTCCCATTTATGGAGTTCTTCAGAACCCAAGCTAAGCACTCCTCCCTAAGACACCCATGCTTAACCAGCATTTTGCTGACTACCATTATAATTTTACAAGCTCATCTTTTACCCTCATCCTAAGTTTGAGGAACCCGACATATTACTTCACTTTCTCTTCCTAATGTCATAATCTTTCCCAGAATTCCTTCTGCTGGTACTATGGCAAAGAACAAAGAGAATAGAAAAGTACCAAGATGCCAGGACCCTGTGTCCTCTTCAATATGGGATTAAGTTTTACACTAAACTTAATCATTTTATGAATGACGGAGCCAACCCATCCCAAGCCCTGTGGGTAATATCATATCACCATCCCCACTTTGCAGACTGACATACTGAGGTCCACAGAGGAAAGCACCCAAACCAGCACTGCTCAGTGAGTAACTTGAAGCAGGACATCTCCAGCCCATGGTCTACAAATAGTTTGTTGGCTTGTTGGTCATCTGTACTGTGGATAGAATCCAGGGCCATGCACCTGATACCAAGGGATTTCACTGGGGTACATTATTCCAAGCCCTCAATTTATTTATTTATTTATTTATTTATTTATTTATTTATTTATTTATTTATTTATTTATTTATTTATTTATTTATTTATTTATTGTTTATTTATTTATTTGCTTTTCGTTTGAGACAAGGTCTCACTAAGTTACTCAGGCTAGTCATAACTCTCTCTATAGTCCAGGCTAGTTCCAAACATCTAGTCCTCCTGCCTCAGCTTCCCAAGTAGCTGAGACAACAGGTTTACACTGCCAGGCCTAGCTCTAACCTTTATTAGAGATTCTTTAGCAGTTCTAGGAGCCCATTGGTATAGGAACAATGCTAAAGGAGCCTACTGGCCAGCTGTCTCTTGGCAGTAGATTAACTTACACCTCAGTTTCCCACAGTAAAACCTCTTTCCCACTTACATGCCAGCACAGAACACAGATCTAGCTCTCTTGTTTCTCACTGCAGATTTCTCTTAACCTTGAACTTGGCCAAGTGGAATCTTCCTTGGAGCTCCCTGGGACATATGAATAGTTTTTCTAAAAGACGGGAGAATTCTGACTCCTGGAAGGGTCAACTGCAATTCTAGTCACACATGGCTCCAGGTCACTCACTGAGACTCCAGCCTTTATCACCATGGTTCTCTATCTTTTAACATTTTCCACAATGTTTTTTCTATACCATTGGAGATTATCCCTGGAGCTCTATATGATCACAAAAGGCAAGGGCCAGTTGAGCCTGCCATATTGCTAAGCCTGCTCATCCATCCATACCACCGCAGTCATAAACACACATGTAAAACTGCAAGTTTAGGTTGGGATATAGCTCGGTGGCAGAGCACTTGCCTAGCAAGCATGAGGCCCCAGTGCCATAGGAAACAACACATAAAAAATACAAATCATACTTTGTTAACCCCAACACAGACACACACACATATACACACACTCATGCACACATATACACACATATACACACACATACACAAACACACACATACACGCTCACACACATACACACACATACACAGACACACACATATATACACACATACACAAACACACATACACACACTCACACACATTCACAAATACACACACATACACACACACATACACAAACACACATACACAGAGACACACACACACTTCTCATCTTCATCTAATTCACTAGCTGGCAGAGGTGTTCAGCCTCTTGGCTTCTCTGGACCACACTGGATAAAGAGCTGTCTTGGGCCACATATGAAATCAGGGGTTCCACCACATGACCTGTGGGTTGTGAGAACATACACACATTAATTTTGTGTGTCATAGTGATGTGAGCTATCCTGGTCTTCCCCTTCTTCTACGATGTACCCTGTGCCTTGGAGGGAGTGTTATCAATGTCTGATTTATGGGTGAGCATTCGATAGCCACTTATCTCTTAGAAAGTTGAAATCAGTGTGGGGAGTGAGAGAACAGCTCATGAGTGAATATGATCAAAATACATTATATACATGTATGAAACTGTAATTGTGTATAAACAATATATGCTAATTTAAAACAGACAAATCACGTATAAGTAATATATGCTGATTTTAAAATATTTAAAAATATTCTTTAAAAAGGATGTACTTGTGAGTTTACTAGTCTGGTGTGTGCTCTGTATTTGGGCTACTTGTCTTTTGTGAACTTAATTTTCCTTGTTTTAAATTGAGCTGATCCAAATGATCTACAAGACATGTCTCTACTTTTTGACAAAAACTATGCTAATGTAAATAACTTCACTGTAAGATATAGGTAGCCTCCCAACACTCCCCCCATCTTTCTCTCTGTCTCTGTCTCTCTCTCTGTCTCTCACTCTCTGTGTCTCTCTCTCTGTCTGTCTCTGTTTCTCTCTGTTTCTCTCTCTGTTCTCTCTCTCTCTCTCTCTCTCTCTCTCTCTCTCTCTCTCTCTCTCTCTCTCTCTCACACACACACACACACACACACACACACACACACACACACACACACACACACACACACAGAGTCAAATGCCTGTCTACTGAAAAGTGACTCTGGGCAAGCTGCCTGAACAACACTCCACAACCTGGAGTTAATCCCAACTCCTGCCTCCTACCTCCTTTTGCCACCAGACTGTGTCCATCCTGAGTCAGTGGCTGCCATGGGCCCTGCCCATACTCTACCAGTTACCAGCAGCTGTCCTCAACCCAGCTAGTGTGAAAACTATCTGCTCATGGCTCACAATTATCTTCATGGACAATTATTGACTCCATGCTGAACAGGGGCTGCCTGTCCTCCAGATACCCTCCTCCCAGTCCACTGTCTTAGCCCAGTCACTGATGAGAGACAGAGAGAAACAGAGAGAGACAGAGAACTAAAAGAAAAGAAAGCCGAACCTATGCTGCAGCTTGGGCCCTGACTTCAGGAACAATCCCTGTCAGAGCTGCTCCTAAGGAAGCCAGTAAAGGTGCAAACCAGACACTTCTGCTTTGCACAGGTCATCTCATGTGATATTCATCAAGCCCTGAATGATCCACTCTTATACTCATTGTATAGATGAAATACAACACTAAGATAATGAGAAACTAGTACAAGCTAGAGTCTTACAATGTCTCTGTCCTGGCTGGTTTTCTGTCAAATTGACACTAGCTAAAGCCATCTAAGAGGAGAGCCTCAGTTGAGAAAACGCCTCTAGAACACTGGGCTGTAGGCAAGCCTGCAGGGCATTGTCTTAGTTAGTGATTGATGGGGGAGGGACCAGCCTACTGCGGATGGTGCCAGTCCTTGGCAGATGGTTCTGAGTTCTATAAGAAAGCAGCCTGAACAAGTCCTGAGGAGGAAGCCAATAAACAGCATCCCTCCACAGCCTCTGCATTAGCTCCTGCCTCCAGGTTCCTGCCCTGCTTGAGTTCCTGTCCTGACTACTTTCATTAATGAACAGTGATGTGGAAGTGTAATCGGAATTAACCCTTTCCTCCCCACGTCAAGGTATTTTATAACAGCAATAGAAACTCTGACTAAGACAATCTCCATATGGTAAAGTAGCCGGTCAGCCCCACGCACTAACCAAGATCCCGGAAGAGAAGAAGAAATGGAGAAAAGTAATACTACATCCTTGTCTCATGTGTCTTTGCCAATCAAAAAATAAACAAACATGCCCGCACATGCACACATACCCAGCCCACCCCCTACTTCCCCCACCCACATACACACACTACCACACAGGCAGGCACATGTGTGCATGCCCCTCCCCCCCAACACACACATACTATCCACTGCCTATTGGCAGGCTGATCCTGAATCTTACATCCTGGAGGATATTTAGGAGCACTTGACATGTCCAGTTTGAGACGGATGGAAATTAGGAAGAGAATTCCCAGGGAGGTTGGTGGCAGTGAGAATTCCCAGGGAGGTTGGTGGCAGTCCAGCAGAAAACGGGATAAACCACTTTCCTCTCCAAGAGCCAGTAAAGGATGATGGGAAGGGAAAGAATTTCTCTAACAACTACACCTTGGTACACTGTGCACACCATAACTTTCTATCTAGTCCTTAATTCCTGTGCCACTTACGGAGTGGTTCTTAGGCAACACACAGCTCCCACCTACAAGCACGTAAGTTACTTTTGTGAAAAAATATTTTTTATGGCTTCTCCGGTATCTGTCCTTCTCTCTCCATTCAGTCATACCCTACTCCTTTGGATAATCAACTTCTACTCAATCCAAGCCATGTGGTTTGGGTGGGACTGACATTCAGTCCTAAGCACTAACCTTCAAACCATCCCCTAGCCAGCAGCTAACTCAGAGACTGGTACATCACCCTAGTTAGAGAAATGACAGAGAGAGAATCCTGAGAATCGAGCAGAAGACACCTAGAGAGCTGTTCTCTCTTCTTCAAACAGTGTGTGATGAATATAAAAGTTCTTCATTGTTCCATCCAACTTTAGACCAGAAGAAAGGACACCACGATTCTGTGATGACCCACCAAGAAGTATCTGAATATAAAGCAAGCTTTATGGTCTTTGAACTGCTTGATCAAGACATACCTACACTAAGAAGCATTTCTCAGTTTTTCTGTTGCTTTTATCAGCAAATCACATTAATTATTAAATCCAGAGTGATTAGGGAGTTTTCTTTTAAGCAGAAAAAAAAATTCTTAAATTATTTTATTTAAATTCTCAAGAGAGTTCATTGTCTCTGGTGAGCATCTCACATCTCTTTCAGAGAGTTGATCCCTCAGCTCAACTCTTGGGGTTTCTCTGCCATGGTTTCTCTTTATTATATTGCCTTAGCAGATACCTAATGGGTTATTGGTAATTCCCAAGAATGGCAAAGTATTGTAAAATGCGGATGGCAGCCATGTTCCCACTTGTCATATTAGTCTTTAATGAGGATTAAAGGTAATAAATTATAATCCTCATCACCACTCAAACTCAAATACACACACACACACACACACACACACACACACACACACACACTTACTATTTATACCCTGTCTTAGGGTTTCAATTACTATAAAGAGAGAACATGCCAACAGCAACTCTTATAAAGGAAACATTTGGTTGGGGTGAGTCAATTATAGTTCATAGGTTCAGTCCATTATCATCATGGTGGGACATGGTGGTAGGTAGACATTGTGCTGGAAAAGTAGCTGAGAGCTCTACATTGCGTAGGCAACAAGAAATGAACTGAGACACTGAACATGGCTTTAGCATATGGAAGACCCCAAAGCCCACCTCCACACAGACACACTTCTTCCAATAAAGTCATAACTTCTTCGACAAAGCCACATCACTTAATAGTGTCACTCCCTTTGGGGACCTTTTTCTTTCAAACTACCACACTGATGTGGGATGTCCTTCTGTATGCTGTGAATATCATTGGTTAATAAAGGGACTTATTTGGCCTATGGCAAGGCAGCTTAGAAGCAGGCAGGAAATCCAAGCATAGATACAGGGGAAGGAGGGCAGAGTCAGAAGAGAAGCAAGTATAATGGAGCACAGGTAAGCCATGAGCCACGTGGCAAGACAGATTAATAGAAATGGGTTGAATTAAGATATAAGAGCTAGCTAGTAATAAGCCTGAGCCATACACTGAACAGCATGTAATTAATATAAACAGCTGAGTCATTATTTGAGGCTAAGTGGCAGCAGGGCTGCAGGCAGGTTCCAACCTTGGGTCAGATGGGTCAGCAATGTCATACTATACCACACCCTCTAATGTATCAAGAGAAATATTGCTATAGGAATGGTCTGAAATATATTGTGATCAGAAGATAAGTACTATGACGCCACACAATCATCAGCTCCCTGTTATCCATAGCTCTTATCTGTACTTTCAGCTACTGAAAGTCAGTAACAAGACTTAGCATGACTGATCAAGTTGTCAGGAAGGAAGGGGATAAAGAAAACTTGTTATAGTATTCTATAATTTTTGTTTCATTATTAATTACTACTGCCAATTTATAAATGAACCATCCTTGTAGGTATTGTAGGCACAGGTAAAACATAGTACAGATGTACTTCTAAGGGTCTAGCCACTCACAGGGGATCAAGATGTGGAAGATCACCATGGGTCCTGGATCCAGGATTAGCAGAGAAAGGTGAGGAATTCACAGACTGGCCACCCTAAATCAAAACTATGCCTTACAGTTTACTACAGTCTAACTTCCCTTACAGCAGAAAGTCCCACCTCGTTGTCTACTAAATAATTCAGAATGCAATTTCAAGCCCAGTTTTCTTTGCCTGAGTCACACTGCCCAAGCAGACTGCCAGTCAGCCCTGCCTGAGTCGTTTATACCTTGATGAAAAGTGTTGTAAAGCTGTCTTCTCATTTCATCTTCTCCCCCATGCTAACTGGTCCTTTCCTACAGCTTTGGGTCTCAGTCTGGACAAGGAATTGCTCTCTGTACTAACCAACTGCAGAGCCCGATTATTAAGTTTCTTAGCCTTTGGAGGTCCATTCTGTATCCTTTCCTGGCTAAAATAAGAACTGACTGGATTAAATAAAATGAAACTGAAGAGAGTCTTTAAAATCCCAATCCTCCAGAATTTAATGCTATAGTCTGAACATTTTCTCTTTCTCCCTAGATTCACAAGTTGCGGCCATGATGGTGTTAGGAAGCAGTGTCTTTCGGAGATAATTAGGTCATGAGGATGGAGCCCATGTAAATGAGATTAGGGCCCTTCTGAGATAGGAGGGTGATTATTATTTTATTGATCATTTGAGGATGCAACAACTGAGCAGCAGCCTTTTCCAAAGCATGAAGGGAGCCCTCCCTACCCACCCCCCATACCTGCTCCATCTTGATTTCCAGGATTTGAGTCCTTCAGCCTCCCGATACAGCGAGAAATAAATGTTGTCCAAGCTATTCTGTCTATGACACTGTCCTTCCAGTCACTCAAAATGACTGAAGCACCTTCTCACACAGCCTGTTGTACATCTCTACTGACAGCTACCCTCGCTTTACCAATCACTCCACTGAAGTTGAATGTTAATTAACCACTGCCCCCCATTAACTGGACATTTGGTAAGTGACAACTGAAAAATGGCTTTTTACATATTAGCACACCACCCCACATTCCTCTCATGCCTGCCCTACTTTTTAGTCCTATCCTCTCCCTTAATAAAACTGCCACAAGGCTCCTGGTCCTGTTGCTGCAGCATAAAACCCAAGATAGACAACATGACAGAGATGCCCAGTTTCACCAATTTCTGTCTGCAGTTCTTTGTCCCAGCTGCTCTGGGCATGTGCTGGCACGGCACATCAACGTTGGCAGTGTGTGGTGGAGCCATCTTGCTTGCTCTTTGGCAGCTGGGAAACAAAGATGGGGAGAAAGAGACCAGCTTTCCCAAGGACAGTCCTCAGGTTACTCAATTTCTACTCACCACTCTCCTCTCTCTAAAGATGTAGATGTAATATCTATGGGAGGGAGGGACATTTCCAAGCCTCAAGTCCTGACCCCAAAACAACAGACATGGGGTCCAAGCCTTAGGGATACTTCCCAGAATTGTATCTGATGGGCTGAGACCAAGGCTGCAAGCTCAGCAAGAGGTAGAGTCAGGAAGACTGGTCGGTTGCTCTGCCTCCCACACCAGGTCCCCCTGGAATCGGATTCCTTCCTTTTCCATTCTGTAGACACTCAATACACTCACATTTCTCTCGTGTTGGGCAATGTTGGTTTCTACTATATCAATACACACAAATGTGAGGTATCAGCTTTCCCTGAAGATGTTTCCTGGATTTCTAAGCTTTGACCGTGTGTGTGTGTGTGTGTGTGTGTGTGTGTGTGTGTGTGTGTGTGTGTGTGTGTGTGTGTGTGTGTGTGTGTATGTGTGTGTGTGTGTGTATGTGTGTGTGTGTGTGTGTGTGTGTGTGTGTGTGTGTAGATGTAGGTATACTATAGTAAGGTGCATATTGTTTTAAGCATTATACAAGAATGCTGGTATTACATAAGACTTTAGCCCCAAGAATGAATAGCAAAGTTTTTTTTCCCTTGTATGAATCAAATGATGTCATGACAACAGAATTTTTGTCAAGGAACCAGAGTCCTCTAAAATTGCATCTGTTGATCTCATGTCTCATTAAAATTAAGCAAATCAAAAGGAATGCAAGCAATAGCAGACTGGGTGAGTGTTGTTGGTGGAGAATGTGAGTATTCTAGGAGAAATGCATTGTCTAAGAGTTCTGTGATTGGTACACCAGCCTCCTCTCATTAAAGCTTTCTTTGGGGTGGGGGGAGGAGTACCATTTGCTAACTGCACAGTACAAATCACTAAACAGTGGAACGGATTTCCTATTGTCATTTTTGATGACCCACCTTTTCCTCCATGCTCCTCTAGTTTATCAATCAAGAGTGCTGATGGCAAAAATAAATAAATAAGTAAATAAATAAGTAAATAAATAAGTAAATAAATAAGTAAATGAATGAATGAATGAATGGATGAATGAATGAAGTAACAGCTGACACATTTCACGAGTACTCTCCCGCACGCCCTGAGTTCTTCCTGGGAAAGAGGCAGATGACATGTTCCTCACACTTTAAAGCTGAGGCTGAGTGGAATTTCAACCAGAACCTCAACCATACTCTGCTGTCATGGATTGTCTGTTGTGAGTCGGAAACTGCACTAAACAGCTCACATGGCTCCATCTCTGAAGTGTGTTCTCTTAGCCCTGAGTTACAGAAGAAGAAGACGAACCTCAGAAAGATTAAATAACCCCCACAAAGCCTGGTTTGCCTGTAATTCAATTCTAACCCCTGCTGTGCCTCCTCTAAGTAAGCTTTGCCACAGGCACCCTCTGTAATCAATCTTAAACCAACTTCTACTGCCCACTATTGGGTCCCACCTCATCCCCAACACTGAACTGACTAAGGATTAAATGAATTGATGTAGAATCCATCTACCAGTTAGAATAAGATATGGCACACAGTAGAGCATACATACTACCTTTCTTTCTTATATGCAAGATAATTAAACATTGTTTCCAAATATTATAAGGACCTCTGACTTCCAACCAGGTTTATTTTGTTCTTTCAACCCCAATGACTTT
This sequence comes from Phyllotis vaccarum, assembly GCA_033318265.1. Lineage (NCBI taxonomy): Eukaryota > Metazoa > Chordata > Mammalia > Rodentia > Cricetidae > Phyllotis > Phyllotis vaccarum. The sequence continues at coordinate 75,492,302 of JARWLC010000016.1, read as the reverse complement.
GCTCAATAAAGATGGTCCCCTGGAGCTCCTGCTTAGCCTTCTATTTCTCCCCTTACCTCCCTTTAGTCCTATTATATTTTTATTCATCCTATAAAAATTCCTATTATGACTTTTAATTATATTTATCCCCTAATGATCGACCCACTTCTGTACACAACGAACTTTGTAATTTTTTCGTCCATCCAGTCCTATCCTGTGCTATTTATATACTCTTGAATATGTGGCCTCCACTGGAGCATCAGTGACTCCAGAATAAATGCTATTAAAGAAAACTGACTCCAGTCTCCCAGGAGCTACCAACTGCTAATAGATCCCCTGTTAGGGGTGGGACTTTATGTCTCCCTGACTTCCCATGCTGGGATTTGGTCTGGACTGAGCTTGCAGGGATTGTGCATGCTGTCACATGTGCAACTGCCCTGCTATTTCCAGAAGACGCTATTTCCTTGTGGTCATTACTGCCTCTGGTTCTGCCTTTCCGCCCTCTCTTCCAATAGGATGTCTGAGTTTTGGAAGTAATGTTGCTAAGTAATTTCCTTCTCCAGTAGCATGCACAACACCTTCCAGCATTATAAACATTATCTAGTGAGAATGAAGCTTCAAGGTCAGAGCCAGTTTGAGAGCTCTGTGTTCTGTGACTCAAGAATGTGGTGTCTGTAGCAATAGTTTTATTGCAATTATGGAGGGTAACTAATAGCATTGGCAATATCCGGTAACCTTTGGGTGTTACTGTTTAAAAACTTCAAAAGAGGCAACCCATTCCAAGGACTAGGATTTTTATTTGTTAGCCTGTGATGTCAAGTAGGGACAACGCAATTCCATTAAAGAGTAATTATATTTAAGCTCCTGCTATATATGTGTATATATTTATTTTACTAAGCGGTTGATTTCCATATGTTTTTTTCAAGAGACCTTTAATATCATTTTTCCCTCCCCCATATTCCTTCCTATCCATGCCCTCCTATCTCCAACCCTAAGTTTTTACCTGCTCATCCTGCTTTTTAATTTTTGATAAACACATAAGTTTTAAAAACGTGTAAAATATAATATGATATTCCTGGTCATTTGCACACTGCATAAAGTTCAGATCAGGGGAATCTTCACATCCATGGATTTAAATATCTTCTCATTTCTAGCTCTTTAGAAATGTGCATGCATTGTTAGTAGCTACAGTCACCTCCTGTGTATAGCATTCTGAACTTTCTCCTCTTGTCCACTGCATCTCTTCCTATCCCTCGGTCTCTGTTCTTCCTACTCTCACAGCCTCCGGAAAACACTAATCTACTCTGAATTTCCATGAAGTCAATTATATTTCAGAGTTCACATATCGGTGAGAAAACATGAAATTTGTCTGTAAATAGATTGAATTATCTAATGTGCTTCAGGCTTACCCATGCTGACTTGACTTGGGTGACAGGATTCTATTTTTTAATGGTTGACTGGTCTCTCTCTCTCTTTCTCCCTTCCTCCCTCCCTCCCTCCCTCCCTATATGTGTGTTTATTTTCTTTACCCATTCATCTATTAATCATCATTTAGATGCAGTGTCTGAAGTTAGCAACACCCCCCCCCACACACACACACCTGCCCAGTGGATACTTGACAACATTGAGACATTTTAGGTTGTAATAACTGAGTTGTAGATGCCACTAACAACCGCAGTACAGAAGCCACAGATGTCACCAGCCATATAGCCCACAATACACAGGACAGTTTTATACAACTCTGGCCCAAAATGTCAACAGTCCCAAAGCTGCAAAAGCCTGAGCGGGATCAATCATGTGTGTTCATTGCAGCTGGCTTTTTCTTGGGCCTGGCTGAGTCTTCTGTACAATGGGAACCAATAGTACAGCCAGATAAAGAGAGTTTACGGAGGCTGAGAAAGGACACAAAAAGTCCTCACATAAAGGAAAACAACCAGCATTCTGAAGAGAAACACTCTGAGTGGACCATTTTGCACAGCATCCCCAAATATCTCCAGCCTGGGGTCTTCAGACCTGAAACATCTGCTTGTGGGGCTCACAGAGTCAGTGGACACCCCCATCCTGATGCATCTCCTTCTCTTCATAGTTCTTGATTGCAGCAGGACCAGCTGAACAAACTGGATTACAAACCTTCCCTTGGCCTCAATCAAACAGGCTCAGAACTTCCAGATGTCAGGGTCCAGAAGGCCAGGTGGGTTTCTCTTACTATCCAGGTGGGGCTGCTGCTGGACAAGCTGACACCAGGTCCTTGGGATTAGAATGCAGCAAATAATGGAAACTTCACAAGCCTGCCACACTTTCCTAGATGACTTCATGACACCATCTAAGCAGGTGATTAGAAACATTCCATAGTCCTTCTCAGCTTCCTCAGTGGCTCTGCGTCTGATACGCAGGTCAGGAAGGGGAGCAGCATGCTCACTTGTTTTGCTGACCTCACTCCCTAGACTCTATATTGTGCCAGGGTGTGCTGGCAGAAGGGCCAGTACAGGGTCCTAAACAGGCACATGCGCCTCCACAGTACAACAGGTTCACTTCTCCCCCTGCCAAGTGCACAGATGCACAGAGAACTCAATAAGAATAGCATCCCTGTGAGTGTGGGAAGCTGGTTAAAGAATGTCTCATTTGGCTTGGCATGGCCAGACTGGGATACGAGATAAAAGATATATATATACTCAAAATATAACACCCCTTGGGGCTAAATGCTCTCAACTCTTCAGGCATGCATGCAAATCACATCAGAATCTTTAAAAAAAAAAATTGTACATCCTTGGGCTGATTCTGACTGGGCAGGCAAGGGATGGATCTGAAGTATCTGCCTGTCTTCAAAAGTCCTGCTATGAATCACTCACTCTCAAACTTTGTCACATAGTGCAACCACCTGTCGGGACCCTGGCTCTCCTTCCTGTGGTGACCTAACAAATCCCCTCAAACTGGGAAATAAAAGCAGCAGACACCCCCCCCCCCCCCCCGCAATAGTACTAGAGGCCAGGAGCCTGAAGTCAAGGTACCACGGGCTTTTATTCATTCCACTGTCTCCAAGAAAGAACCTGTTCTCTTTCCTTGCTCATACCGCATAATGGCCACCGATGATGCTTGGACCTTCTTGGCTTATGGATACATCATTCTGATCATGCCTTTCTCTTCACATGCCTTTTCCCCGGTACATCTTTTACTCCCTATCTTTTTTAAGAAGGACACTTATCATTCATTGATTTTAGGATTCATCCTAATCCATAATCACCTTATCTAGTGACCTCGTTATAGCATCATCAAAAGAGCTGGCAGATTGTTTGTGTGATAAAGTGCTTGCTGACCAGCAGGAGAGCCTGAGTTCATTGCTCAAAACTCAAGTCCAAAACCAGAAAACAAAATCTAGTGTGGTGGTCTGTGCTTACAATCCTGAGGCTACAGATAGGTCTCTAGGGCTCACTGGAGACCCAGTCTAACCTAATGGGTGAGCTCCAGATCCCAGTGAGAGAGTCTGCCTCAGAGAGTGTGAGAGATCCAGAAAAAGAGCAAGAGAAGGAAGAGCTCTTAAGGAATGACAACTAAGGTTGTCTTCTAGCTTCTGCATGTGCAAGTATACATATATATACATACACACATACACAAACACATACACAAACATATACACACATACACACACATACACACATACACACACACATCATACACACATATACACTATACACACACATACACACATACACACACATCATACATGCACACATACACACCACACACATACACACACATCATACATGCACACATACACACCACACACATACACACACATCACACATGCACACACCTATACATACACACACATACATACACATCATACACACACACACACACACACACACACACACATACACACACACACACGAGTACACACAGACTTTACCAAAGGCCTTCTTTTTCAATAAGGTCACATTCATTCATAGATGCTCACTGCTCACCCTCAGCATCAGGTTCACAGCTGGAAATTCTGACTCTGGAGATCTAGGAAAGGACCTGAGAATCTGCATTTCTGCCACAGCCCCACGTGGTACTGATGCAGTGGGCCCAGACCTGGAGGACCCCAGCAAACATTCCCCAGACAAGTGATTTCACATTATAGTATTGAGCACGTGTCAGATGTCTACACGGAACAGAAGTATGTAAGATGACAAGGATCCTTTGCCTCATCTATCAACCTTGACCATGTAATAAATTCCTGTTCTTCTCCACAGTGACCCCAATTAATCCTTAGGAGGCAGCAAGTCATACTGTTAGAAAAAAGAAAGAAAGAAAGAGAGAGAGAGAGAGAGAGAGGAAATAAAGGGAGAGTAGAGCTTGCTAAGACTCCACACTTTGCTGCCAGTGTGAACTTAGAGGAATTATTTCCTCTCTCTGAGCATTGGCTTCCTCTGTAAGGTAGGGTTAGGATCTCGATCTCGTCTTGGGGCTTAGGAACTAGTTCTGTCAGCAAAGCACAAGGAATTAAACCCCTAGAACTCACATAAGAAGGCAGATGAGGTCCCAGCACCAATACCCTGGGGAACAGGGGCAGGAGGATTCCTGGGGCCTGCTGGCCAGCCAGCCAAAACCACTGGGCCACTTCAGGCCAGTGGAACAACCTATCTATTACCGAATTTTAAAAAACGGTGGTAATGATGATGACAAAAAAACATTGGCCACGTTGAATAGTCCTGAGTGTTCTATGATGGCGTCTCCAGAACACTGTCATAGGTCTGTCACTCTCTGTGTGTCCCTCTCTCCCTCCCTCCTTCTTCTCCTCCTGTGCTGCTGGGAATCAAACCCAAGAAAAGTAAGAGCTTTTCCCCTGAGCCACATCCCCTCCCCTCCCTGTCATTCTTGAATAAAGAATATTCAGGTGCTGCACAGCCATTCCCAGGAGGTAGAGGATGATCACTCCAGGGAAAGAACCAGGACCAAGGTTAAGGGTGGACTGTGCAGGAGGGGCACTGAGCACTGTCTGGTCCACCTTCTCTGCCCCCCCCCCCCACACACACACACACAAATCAGTCAAGGCTGGGTCACCGTAGCACACACCTGTAATCCCAGCACTGGGAAGGCTGAGCCAGGGGGATTTCCAGTTCAAGGCCGGCCTGAAAGAACACGTCTCTTTTAGGGAAAAAAAAAAAAAAGACCTCACAAGACACACCCTCTGTTTGCCAGGTGTTATTTATTCTTCCTCTTAACCTGTAGCGTAGAGAGAAAAACAACACCTATGCCCAGGCTTGCTAGAGCTGATACACAAAAAGTGGCTGTTCTCTAGGTGTTAGCCATGAGGATCACAGCACCCCACCCCCACCTCCAGCCTCCTGCTGTTTTTGAAATCAGTTGCTCCTGGCCTCCTTATGTAACTCCAAATCCCCAGGAGAACAGGAAAGTCTTCCTGAGCGGAGAAGCCCAGCCCACCAAGACACGTTTATGCTTCTAACATATCCCTGAGATTATCCCTCCCCCCAATAGAGACTGCAGACGAGAGAGAATCACCCCGAAAATCTGCCCACCAACCCAGAGTCGGGTCCCAGCCTGACCAATCACATGTGTTCACCCTGTGCTGGTTGCCTAGGTAACCAGCACTCCTGTGCCAACTCAGAGAGACTGGGTGCTGCCTGCGAGAAGAGAGGCTGTGGAAAGAAAGATCTGCCCAGAGACCTTCAGGGGAAGGGACAAAGCAAGAGGAAGACAGTCATGGGGACACACGGCGGAAGGCAAGGGCACAGGGGAAGTAACAGAAGGCAAGAGAGGAGCCACCTCTGGCTGATTTATGCACGTGTATGCACGTGTAAGCACACACAGGTTGATAGATTTTAAGAAAAATGGCTAAAACCATACTATAAAAAGGAAGGTCCCAGATGGTAGGATTTCTCATTGACACACTCTCTCTTAGTTCATTCAAGCTGCTGTGCCAAAATGCTATGTGCCAGGGGCTTGTCAGTCACAGAAACTTCCGTCGCACTGTTCTGGATGCTGGAAAGATAAAGACTGAAGAACCAGCGGGTTCTGCCCCCAGGCCCGTTCCTTACGGACTGCATCTTCTCACATTAACTTCACATGACACAAAGGATCTCTCTTTTAAAGGGGAACATGTGCTGTCTCAACATGGAGCCCTTGGGACTTAATCATCCCCTGCTGGCCCCACCTCCTTACGCCCTCATCAATAGAGCAGATTCTAAGGCACCAATGGGGGAATAACTCTTAAGGCTATTGCACTTTGCCTTGGAAGAGCACACTTAGTGATATTTATTTATACGCACACATACACACACACACACACACACACACACACACACACACACACCCTAGAACCTTTTCGCCACCGTGAGTCACTCTGGAAGCCAGGTTTCTCAATGGCCCAGTCACAACATTTGTTAGACTTTGGGCTATCTGCCAAAATGACTTATATAGCTCCTAGTGAGAACACATAGAAAATGTGGAAAAGCACCCAGCCCCATTCCTCAGCTGCCAATTGTCCTGTTCTGACGGGCTTTGAGATCACATGAGGCTTTGTGCTTTAATGAGAATATTCCACATCCAAGAACATCAGGCAAGTGAGGATGACCATGTGTCTGTATGTGAGCCTTCTCTTGGGAAACCTTCTTAAAAGTTGAGAAGGAAATGGAAAAGAGAAACCCACCTCCTTCCCCAGCATTTACCTGGCTTCTGGGGATCCAAACTCCAAACCACTGAGCCTCTCTCCTGCCCTACAACTAGTATTTTTCAAAACATTTCCTATATGTCAGGGACCACTTCATATGCAATGTTTCCTATGGAGAGTGCAGTTGACCCGCTGTATGGATAAAGGAATGGGGGTGTGGCAAGGGCAAAGCTGTCTTTCAATGGTAGATACCTCAGATGCAGGGAACTGAGGCACAAGGAAGTAAAAAGTCCCATGAGTCTATCATCTTCCAATGAGCTTAGTCGCAGACCCAGGGTTCTAGCCCTCTGAGTTTTCTCTCAGAGCTTCCACGTTGAATCCTGCAGCTACTTGAGCCATCCAGAATACTGGTTATAACCCAGCGAGTCTGGAATTTGCAGTGTGTTGGAGAAGGCAGACGCTTAAAAAAGATGACACCAGTTTGCATGATAAATGCCAGTGTCCGTGGGTTTGAGTAGGTGACGTCTAAGTGAGATAGGAAGGTTGGGGGAAATTGGTGGGAAGACAGCAGAGGGTGGAAGACAAGAACAGGGCTTGGGAGCCAAGTAGACAGCAAGAAGGCCTGTACAAACCGGATGGAGGCAGGCTAGAGCAGAGGCAGCAGGCAGAGTGAGAAGGGAGCCCTGGCTGCATAGTGGATGTTGAGCTCTACCCTGAAGACAGTATGAGCCACTCAGAGCATCTTCTTGAGGAGAATAACCATGTGATCAGATTTGCCTCTCAGGAAGAGCACCTTCGTGTCATCCAAAATAGACTGAAGAAGGTAAGTCCAGGGAATGAACGTGTGTCCCTCATTGGAGTGGTAGATGAGTACACCAAGGCAGAGAAGAAATCCGGTTGCTCACATCACTCATCTAGAGAGCTGAGGAGCCATATTCAAACCTGAGGTCCATCAGCAGCCATTCAGCACATACCCAAGGTCCTATTGATCTGGGCTCACTGAGATCTTATCAGCAAGTCTGTAAGAGATTTCCCTGTGCCCAGTCCCTCCTCATGGGCACTAGACCCCACCATCTAGCACTGATAAAGCTTCTTGCCGCTAATTCCCATGACTCCCTCCTGTTTGGACACTCATCCTAAGACCCGCCACAGGTCCTGAGACACAGACATGGATATGTAAAAGTGACTGTCATCAAGGTCTGCTCTGCAGTGATGAAATGCATACCTAAATAAATAAATAAAATAAGATTGAAAAATATCAAAGCCATAAAGCTTCAAAGTCCTCTCCTGGGTAGGTCAGAGGCAAAGGCTCAGATGGAAATGCAAAGTCAGAGATAAAGGTTAGTCCTGTGGCCAGAGATGACAGGGAAATCATCTCTGGTGAGAACACGCCAAGCCATTCATGTTCAAGGTCTCTCAGGTAATGCCTCCTCCCGACTCCCTTATGTCACTGCCCAACCTCCAATAGCATGAAAACTCTTCCTTAAATTTCATCACCCCTCCATGCTTGCAATGGACATATAATTAAAACTTCACAAGAAATGAAAACTAGCCTGCCTGTCTGTCACACACACAGTCTGCTTCCATGCCTCACTGATGTAACCCTGGAGAGTCACGGGGGGAAACAGAGACCTGTTTTACAGGTGAGGATCTAAGATTCTAATACGGTGGAGCTCAGAGCTATCCCATCATCCACTCTTGGTAAATGCCAGGCATGAGATTTAGCACTTGACCTTTCCCCAACAAATGACAGTAACCTGAGAGACAAACGTTTATTATATCTATACAGAAAGGAAAACTGAGTCAGGGCTATTTAACTGAAAAACAATTGTTCTGAAAGCATGCCCAGGTGAACCTGCCTGGCCCAGACACTGTTGTCTCCCCAGGAGACAAAGCCAGTGACTCCAAAGCATGAAGGTTCCTACAAGCTCAGTCATTAAAAAAGAAAATATGCAATTCACAGGCTCATACATCAAAAGTAATTCTCCCCTCAAAATCCATGTTGGATGATGTATCAGGATTTTAAATACAAACAGAATCAGCTACCATGCAAGGCCTGTCTGAACTAAGGCCTGGGGCAGAAAGACAAATCAGTAATATTCACCTCCCCTGTTCCAGGAAATCTCTCAGAGCACACTGGTCTCAGGGGCCATGAGGGCTGTAGTTGCTTATGCCCTCAAATAATACCTCCCCCAGTACATTTTCCTGCAAGCATTCTGGAGCCAGCCTTCAGTGTGGAAGATCCAAGTTAGGACCCTGCTTCTCAGGTGTGGCAATTGGGACATGGGAAGGTTAAGCAACTTGTTCCAGACTACATCAGGGTCCCACTGCTCTCTATAGACCTACAGGATTAAGATAGAAAAGAGATAAGGCATGGTTTGCTTATAAAATATAGCTGAGTGTTACTTCCCAGTGTGCAAGGAGTTTGTTGACCACTAGAACCAGGATTACCAGATTTAGCAAATAAAATATAGGACATCCAGTTAATTGTGAATTTCAGATAAACAATGAGAGGGTTTTTTTTTTTTTTTTTTGTTTGGTTGGTTTTGCTTTTCAGTTTAAGTCCTGTGCCATATTTGGGACAGACTCACACTAAACTCTCACCCATTGTTTATCTGAAATTCAAATTTATCTGGGCATCCTGGGTTATATTTGGCAATCATGGCTATAACAGACTTGGGAGAAAATAAAAATAACAAGAGTTAGCATTGTCTGGGCACATCGCTCTGTCAGGTCCCCCCCCCCCCCTTTCTCCTGAGCATCATTAGTTCTTTCTGCCTGGTGGGAGGAATCTTGTCATTTATGGTGCTCCTCCCCCACTCATGGAAAGATTAGTTTTAGTCTTGGAGTCTTAAGTGGTACTTTTGAAGTCACACCAAGCCCATCACCTCATGTCCGGCTTAATTTACTTTTCACACTTTTATTGATAATTGAACTCATATGCTGTGCTCATACTCATACCCCATTATTCTCTTTGGGTCCCTCCTTCTGCTGAACTCTCCCCTCTTTCAGTGAAGTGCCCCTCCCATTACTTCTGTGTTCTTTCTGTGACAGTGGCCCACTAAGTTTATCTAGGGTTGGTTGCATGAGCATGGGTGGGGGCTATGGAAGTTTGGTGAACTTGTGAGAGGCTACATCATTAAGGGAAATGCCCCCCCACCTGCCCCAGCCACCTATCAACTGCTCAAGGAAGAGCTGAACCTCACGAGCCAGCTGATGCTCCATTTATCAGCTTCTTTGCAGAAGATGTCCCACCTGGAAATGAGAGAGTATATGGCTGTTGTGTTGGGGCTACACTTAACATGGGTTATAAGCTCAGGGAACAGGGGCCCTGCCTGAGTGGTTCCATCTGTTTTCCTAGCACCTAACCCTGTCCCTTCTTCAAAGCCTTCAGTCTGTTAAGTCAACATGGAGTACCCTTCTCCTACACCGCATCATACCACCTACCTTTAAAGTATTCTCTTGTAAAGCCCTATACTCAAGTTCCTTTGAATACAGACAGTTCATGAACCAGCCCAGTTAACATGAACCAGCCCAGTTCAAAGGTTTTGGTGGTTTCCTATGGCTTTAGGGACTCAGCAAGCTTTAGATCACTTAACAACAACAAACACACACACAAGAGAGAGAGAAAGAGAGAGAGAGAATATTATATAACTTCAGATGAAGAATAGTCATCAAAACTACCTCCTTGCCTACATTACTGCGTTATTATTTTGACATCTGTGTAGGCTGCAGAATGATTCTTTGAACGCTGTGTGAGGCATATTTATATCTCTGGCTGTAGCACAGAGCATATGCAGAGCCTTCAGAAGCCTCTTCTAGTAGGTCTCACTCAGCCACAGTAAGCCCTGTATGGAGAGCCTGGAGCATCACCCTTGTGTTTACTATGTCTTACGGAATACACTCCCAAGTGGCAGGATGACAACTGAGCCCTGCCTGTCCTGTGCGCCAATTTGCTTGACTCTTTATGGCAACAGAAGCTTTTGGGACCCAAAAGGCCCCATCCTCCTAAGCCATGCAACCAGGATTCAGAGAATATACCATTTGATGTCTAGTGACAACAGCTTATCAGCACTTCATCATGGTGGAAAAAACATGTTCCTCTGTCTAGTAGGGAACCAGAAGGATGGCTGGTTATAACCCCTTAGAACCATGGCCAGTGTCTGTCAGTTGGACCTTATGTCCCCAAAATTCCACAACATTCCAAAACACCACCAGCAGCTAGGACATTTCATGTTCAAAAGGTAATAGCTGGCTTTGAGTGACAAGGTACCTTCCAGCCCTCCCCTTTTTCCTTCTCATGATACACGAGTGTGCATCGCTGTCCATATCTCACAGAGTAGCAAAGTGAGACCTGGGAGAAAGTACTGATATAGAGATGTGACAGTACCTTTTGGCCCAGCTCAGAACCATCCCTTCTCTTGGTCACAGATTTAGAATCTCTAGGGCCAGGCCTCAACTTGCATGTCTAAGAAGCTCTTGAGTATTGTAGGCCTGGGAAGTGAGAAAATCAGATTGCCATGAATCCAGTTGCTGGAAACGCCTTTTATTTATGTTTTCAACTTAAAAATTTGTGTGCCTGCCCCATTCTTAGTTTTCCTGAGTCAGAGTCTCTGGGAGGCAAGATCGGCATGTTTATGGATACAACTGGCTCTGCAGGTGCTTCTGAGGGCACATGTGGTTTAGAGTCACTGAGTTAGAGCAGGAGAACCCTAGCATGAGATGTATCATATGCCCTTGGTTTTGTGTTTGAAATGTGAAATCCCACCTCTTATTTCCCATAGTCTGACTACACAGATTCAGGATGAGGCCCAGCAACCCGGACTTTCAGATACCACATAGCAATTTGGATATGGGGAATTAGGGACTCTGGAGATAGAGCCTCCTGAAATTGCTATATCCTAAGTATATCTATTTGTTTGCCTTTTTGAGAGGGCATCTCAAGGTCCTAAACCTAGCACACTGGCTACTTCCTCCAACTGAAAGATCAGTTTTGTGAGCCTCAGCTGGGTGGGACCCACTCTGCTGAGGATGGTACCACTGCTCAGCCCACTCTGCTGATGAGGTCTGGCTTCAGAATCAAGTCCTACGGCTTGCCATCGCAAGGTGGTGGAGGAAGCCCTGCTCTACTAATATGCCTCCTGATGTGTCATCAGCTTGCCCTCAGTTGGCTGCTAAGTCTAACAACCCTGACCCAAGCTTCCTTCTGTTTCCCTTCTCACTTCCTCATAATAACTTTAGGAGTTCACCTGCCCAATCAAAGAACAGTGTTCTGTGATGCCAAGTGGCTCCTACCATCTAACAAAGCCAATGTCCATGCAGGCCCATAGCTCTTGGTCTTAGAAGCCATGGGATATATATTAACCCAATAGCCTCTTATCCCCAAACTAAAAGGCCTTTTAAGTGGGGGAAGTTAAGGCACAAAGAGGAGTACTAATTGCCTAATATCCCAGACCTCTTAAAAAACAGACCCTGGATTTGCACTCAGGCCATCTCGTTCAAGGGCTACTTACTATCTATTCAACTTTGCTCTCAATAGTCAATGTTAATTGAGTCTTCACTAATATGCACCCTTTCCTGCACTAATGTCTGACCTCGTGTCTACGTGTAATTCTAGCATGCAGAGATGAACAGAGATCACACTTGCTCAAAGAAGTGATCGGAGATTTAGAGAATGGGATTTTTATTTCTTAGCTCCCAGATATTCATGTTCCGGCTTCCTTTCGGTCACTATGATAAAAACATTCTGAGCAAAAGTAACGAGGGGAGAAAAGGGTTTATCAGGCAACACTTTCAGGTCATAGTTCATCACTGCTTGCTGAATTATTGACAGGCTCTGGCTCAACTAGCTTCTGATTTAACCCAACCCATCAGTTCTGGGAACGGTGCTTCCTTCCCACAGTGGGCTGGCTCCTCCTACACCAATTAACAGTCAAGACAACCCCTTACAGACAGGCCCATAGTCCAACCTGATTTAGGAAATCCCTCAACTGACATTCCCTTTTTAGGCAACTCTGGGCTGTCTCAAGTTCAATGAATGATAATGAGAACCCCGCCCCCCCCATCCCTAGACTTTCAAGATCAATGAAAGCTAATGAGGACACTCCCTAAACCTTCTCTGAACAAACTATATATTGTCTACATTGTGGAAAGTGCATTTCTCACCTTCTAGTAAAGTCTGTTTGATTAAAGTGAATGCCCCAGCATGTCTGCCATCCTTCATCCTTCATCTATCCAATACTGTCTGGGAACCTGCTCTGAGTCCTTCCCGTACGTCATAGTCATGCATCAAGGTGGGCACATATAAGAGAGCAAAGCTAACCACTTCACTGTGACCAAGAAGCAAAGAAAGGAAAGGAAGAGATGAGGTCCCAATAGACCCTTCAAGGGTACAGGACCACTGACCAGCTCATACCCAACAGGCTCTACTTACTGAAGGAGACAGGTCTGTTGTTGGGAAACACATCTGTGTTTCTGAGACTCACATGCTGTGGCATCAGTGACAATATGAGGTCCAGGTGGTACCCTCCCTCATCAGCATCTTTTAGCAAGGGTGTGTCAGCTGCCATGAAGGACAGACAACCGCTTTTTAGCCATTTTCCCCTGCACATGAATGATATTTTTTAAAATTGAGAAACAGCAACAGAAAATTGATTTTATAAAATCTCCAGTATTCAAGTGACTTCTCTGTCAGTGTTATGACTTGAATTTTAAACATCCCCACAGGCTCATGTTTGTTTTGAATGTTGGATCTTCATCTTGGATCAGTTTTGAAGTCTGTGGAGCCTTTAATAGATGGAGTCTAGCTGATGTAAGCGGGCCATTGGGGTGGGACTTCGAAAATTAACACACCCCCATTCCAGACTGCTGCCATATGACCAAGACACTGCTTGCCCTTGCCTTTCCCACCAAAATGAACTAAGATCCCTTTGAAACCATGAACCTCTCCTCCATGAGGCCTCCTTTCCTCTGTTAGTTTTTATTCTATTGGGTAATTTGTGACAGTGTGCCGGGGGACGTAGAGTCCTGCTCAGCTCTTGTGCAATATAATGGTGCACTGACTCATTCTACCATGGAGCTTTCCTATAGACATCACCAGGGCCTAAGACCCTAAAATGCAGTACAGGGAGAGGGGCATTCAAGCAGCCCAGGGGACCTCCATATTGTCATAGCTCGCTGTGAGGCTCTGCTGAAGCATCCAGGGGCCACTGCTCCCTTAGCAGAAACAGAGCAGTGCTGAAGCTATAACAATGATGTAGAAAAAGGGGCCGGTGACTTCACCCCACTTCTAAGTAAGCTGAGATTCCCATACCTGGAAGGCATGCATAGAGTGTAGACAGACTTTCTTTTCCAATGCCAGCCCCCCAAAAACAACATGGAGACTTATTAATTATGAAACCTTGGCCTTTAGCTCTGGGTTATTCCTAACTAGTTCTTCCAACTTAAATTAATCCATTTCTATTCATCCCTGCTCTGGCATGTGCTGCCCATTCTGTTTCTTCCATGTATCCTGGCATCTCTCACATACCTAGGCTCCTCCTTTTATTTATCTCAGAGGAAATCCCGCCTACACCTCCTGATTAGCTATTGGCCATCCAGATTTTTATTACACCAATCATAGCAATCCATCTTCACATAGCTCCACACTGTACAAATAATCCCACAACATTAGAGTGGCAACCTCACATTCTGTAAACTAGTGTGATATAGGGTTACCTGAGTCCCCACCTGTGTGTTGGTAGCCATGTTTGGGCAGGTCTTTCCTCAGTCAATCCCACAAAAACTTCCCCACAGACTCACGCATAAATATGCTTTACTGAGCCCCTCTGTGCTTCACAGTTCAAGAAAGTTAGAAATCAAGATGAACAATTGTGGGGAAGGGGTGCCTACCTGTGACCTGTGTGTGTGCATGTGTGAACTTGGACACTCTGAGGAAGGTATAAACTCAGACACTCTGATGTGGGTGTATGCGTGTGCATGTGTATATGTGTGAACATACATATCTGGTGTGAGGGGGTGCATCTAACTTTGTAAATTATGGTGCACAAATATGTGTGTATGTTAGTATTTGGACACTGGTGTGTGTGTGTGTGTGTGTGTGTGTGTGTGTGTGTGTGTGTGAACTTAGACACTTTGGTGTGTCTGTGTGAACTCAGATACTGATGTATGTGGGAGCATCTAAACTTGGACACTATGGTGTACGTGTGTGTGTGTGTGTGTGTGTGTGTGTGTGTGTGTGTAAACCCCAACACTCTAGTGTGTCCCTCTTTATGTGTGTGCACTCTGACACTGTGTGTGCATGTGTATATATTTTGTGTGAACTCAGACACCTCTGGTATGTGGAATGATATGTGTGTGTTCATGTATGTGTATAAACTAGGGCTCTGTGAGTATGTATGTTTGTGTGCGTCTGAACTTAGACACTCCAAGAGTACAGGATACAGCTTGAGGCCCTAAGCTTTGAGAGAACTTTCCCAAAAAAGTGGCAACTGAGATTAGGATTAAGCTAGAATGATGAATGAAAACTATAAGGAGTAGTATGAGCAAAGGTCCTGTGGCAGCATGGGAGCATGGACATTTCCACACAGAGAAATGAGGTCAGTGTGGCTGGAAGGCAGAGAGCAGGGAACTCAGCACAGGGGAAAATGAAGGTAAGGCCCAAATGGCTACACACCAGAAAGACTATTCTGGTCATTGTCTTGAGGCAGGAAACTCATTGGGTTCCCTCTTGTTTGGCATCTCCAGTTTCACAATCTCCCTTCAGCAAAATCCCACTGCTGCCCTGAAAACCAGTCCAATTCAACAGTAATTTTAAAAGGAGGTTCTGAGAAAAAACTTAAAGCATTCTCCCTGATTTGCCAATGACACTTTCCAGGGCTGTGCGTGTAGTCAAATGACTTACAAGCCTCCTTCATTCCCAGAAATAACAGGGAGTTTAAAATAGAAGTCACCGTTTGCTGCTGGGGAAGCTTCAATGCTGTGCAAAAAGGTGGGAGAGAAAAGGATAGAGAAACTCGCACCCGGGGCCAGGAGCACACCTGTTGTAAGCAGGCAGGAGCCCCAACATTCATACCTCTTCACCCCTTGCCTTTCCTCTCTCATAAAAATGAATATCATCAACATTTCCACAGACAACCCTAAAGATCCAGTGTCAGAACCAACAGCCTGATTCCAGTAGTGTTTCCTGCAAACCTGGATTTGTGATCCAGATGAGGATGACAGAAACCGATGGCAAGGGTGGGGTTGTTGACAGGGCCCCAGTCTTGCTGTTTTGCCCAAGACTGAGGTCTCAAATCCAAGACAACGGGGGGGGGGGGGGCTCAGCTGGTAAAGGGCTTGCTGTGCAAGCATGAAGATCCCAGTTCAACTCCCAGAACCCATATGAAAACAATAGGCAAACTTGCAATTCTAGCACTGGAGAGAAAGAAATGTTGGCTCCTGGAAGCTTCCTGTTTAGCCAGTCTCTGGTGAGCTCCAGATCAGTGAGCTAACCTTCCTTTAAAACAAGAGACAGTGCCCAAGGAGGACTCTTGAGAGTGACCTCCTGCCTCCACACGCATGCACAATCTCCCCCCTCTCTCTCCCTCTTCCTCTCTCTCACACACACATACACACAGAGAGAGAAAGAGAGAGGAGAGAGAACAGATATACAAGACACATTAATGTGAGCACACTGAGAAAGAGAGAGAGAGAACACATGCACAAAACACATGCATTCATGTGAGCCCCCACAGAGAGAGAGAGAAAAAAAAACTTGAAAATGCATGTGTGTCTCAGTTCACTGAAGCCATGTGACTAGGGTTTGTTTGTCAATCAGATGTATTTTTTCCAAAGATTAGACTCAAAACTTGATTATTTCAGAGCAATTGGCAGCCATGAACATCACAGAGACATGGTCCATTCATTCCCTGTCGACCCAGGAGGAAAAAGAATGGACTCTCCTCCTGGCCGCTTTGCAAAGCTTTCATTAGGTGATGTCTGATGTGCAGGCTTCCTGTCGCAGCCTTGCATCCTCTCACACACTCTCATCATCTTTAGAACCACAGAGCTCAAATAACATGTTCACCAAAAGCTATGTCAGGAAAGCCTAGAAAGTATATGCAGGAGAGAGCAGGAGAAAAGCCCCGGATCACTGAAGGAAGTGCCACGTTCTTTGGAGATCAGATTCTAACCTGGAGGTGGACCCCACTTTGCTGCCTTCTTTCCATGATCACAGATGGATTCACATTGGCTGAGGGTTTCCATCCTGTGTAGCTGAGTTGAGCTTGCAATGAGATGCTTTAAATTATTTCAAACACTTTGAAAACATAAAAGCTATATGCGGGTCTGTTTGGGGGTATGTTGGGATGGACTTTAAGGTGGTCTTAACCTCTTAAAATACAGATTGTTTCCACTATTCATTCTTCTTCATTAGCTTGTTTACCTAACTCATCCTTCCCATTTTACAACTGATGTCCATGTCAACACATTTCTATAAACTAAAACAAAAAAAGAAGGAAGGAAGGAAGGAATAAAGGAAGGAAGGAAGGAAGGAAGGAAGGAAGGAAGGAAGGAAGGAAGGAAAGGAAGGAAGGAAGGAAAGAAGGAAGAAGAAGAAGAAAGAAAGAAAGAAAGAAAGAAAGAAAGAAAGAAAGAAAGAAAGAAAGAAAGAAAGAAGAAAGAAAGAAAGAAAGAAAGAAAGAAAGAAAGAAAGAAAGAAAGAAGGAAGGAAGGAAGGAAGGAAGGAAGGAAGGAAGGAAGGAAGGAAGGAAGGAAGAAGGAAGGAAGGAAAGAGAGAAAACCAGAAATGAAGTGAATGAAAAGGAGCTATTAGTGTGATATTTTCTGAGCCCAAACTGAAGGCTGTACCCCACCAAGCAGAAACAATCATGTACCCAGCTCACTCTCTTAAACATCCTCTCTCAGAATCTTCTAGTGGTCCTTTCGATGGGGATTCTTTATAGCCTCATTTTTCACACAGCAAAACTGAGGTCCAGAGCCACATGGATAAGATGAGGTGAGACAAACCCTCAGTGCGTGCTGTTACCCCGAGCCAACAGAATCAATGTGGCTGAATACTTGACCTTGAGATTCTCTGGATCAATCTTTTCTGTGTTTCACAAAAAGAGCTTAGGCAATATTAGAAGGACTAAGTTCTAATTTTCTGGTGACTTCTCCATGCACAATTTATCCATATTTATGTTCTGAAATCATGATTGCTCAATTATCAAAAAAGTATATACATACATACATACATACATACATACATACATACATACATACATATATATATATATATATATATATATATATATATATATATAAAACGAAATTACTGGGGAGACAGCCTGGTTGTCTTACAAGCATAGGGACCTGTGTTTGATCCCCAGAATTCACCTGAAATTTTTTAGAAGTCAGATATAGTAGCTCACTCTAGTAACCTCAGCTCTGGAGAAGTGGAGACAGGAGAATCCCTGAGACTCACTATCTGCATGGTGAGTTCCAGGCCAGGAAGATATTCTGTATGAGAGAATAAATGGGGGATATACAGAGTCTGAGAAGCAAAAGCTGAGACCATCCCTTGACTCCCATATATAAGTCCACACTTCTTCCTACAAAAGTATCTACACACACACATTCATAAAGATATAGAGAAATATCCATACTAGTGTATCACAAGATACTTTGACATTTTGGTATCTATTAACACATGTGGGTGTTCATCTCTCAATCAGCTTCAAACATAGCAACATTATTCACAATATCAAAAATCACAATGGCAGAGTTTGTTTGTTTGTTTGCTTGTTTGGTTGGTTGGTTGGTTGGTTATTTTTTCAATAACCTAAAACTGACAATTTTTATATAGAGAAAGCTTTTTCAAACTAATAAATTAATTTTGAAATGAAAGAATATAAATGTAACATGTGGTGGGATTCAGGTGTCAGCTGATCAGATCCGAGGATGCTTACTTAGGGTCCCAGGTCCCTGAAGGGGGCGTGGCCAACCCCATTGATAAGGGGCTACTGGGACCCTAGAAAGCCTGTTTGCCTGGTTCCTGGCTACTAGAAAGACCGGTTTGGAATCCATCGTCCATCGTTCCAGACTCCAGTCCCTGTTCAGGCTCCATTATAAGCTGTTACCTGTATCATGAGTGTTGGTTTATATTTTAATAAATATTAATCTTGGACTGGTGCCTTGTAAGTAAAACTCCGCCTACAGTAACAATGGTGGTTTGAATCAGAATGACCCTCATAGGCTTATATGTTTGAATATTTGATCTCCATTAGTAGGAATGTTTGGGAAGGATCAGGAGGTACAGCCTTCAATAGCCCATGCCAGGCCGTCTTGTTTCTCTCTGAATTTGTGGATCAGATATGAGCTCTCTGTTTCCGCTCTAGCCCCATCCCTACCTGCTGCCACCATGCTCTCCAACATGACAATCATGGACTCACCCTCTGAAGCAGTAAGCAAGCTCCCAATTAACTGCTTCTCCTATAAGTTACCTAAGTCAAAGTATTTTGTCTTAGCAATAGAACAGTAACCAAGACAAAAATACAATAAAAAAAAAAACATTTTGGGGTTGGTTGGTGGTGGTGCACACCTTTATTCCCAGCACTTGGGAGGCAGAGACAGCAGATCCTGAAAATTAAGAAAAAGAAAAAGGAACAATAATTATTAGTCAACAGAGCCCCTCATGGCTTCATTTGGTCTGATCTGGGCTTGTCCTCTTGTTTGGTTCATTGTGTGTGGGGGGAGGGGGCGGGCAGGGGGAGTTGTTTGTTTTATTTTTGATAATTGAAAAGAATTTTTTATTTTTTCCAAATCTTATTTTGAAGTTCTATTTTAATACATTTTGTTTGTTAATGCTTGAGATTATAGTCTGATTACAACACTTCTCCAATCTCTTTCTTGCCTCCAAACCCTCCCAATAAACCCCTCCCTGACCTCCTTCAAATCCATGACCTCTTTTTGACTCGGTGTCGCTGTGTAGCCCAGGCTAGGCTTGAAGTGGCTACTGATGAGCAAGGTAAATTCAACTCCATGCTTTTTTCCCTTGGTCTCCATGTTTCTATCTAGCCATGCTTGCTTGCTTACTTGTATTTGGTTGTCTTTCGGATTCCAGCCTCACTTGAACTCACTATATAATTAAGGGTGACTTTGAACGTCTGACCTACAACATTATTACCTTACAATAAATTCAAGGCATTGTTTTCTCTTAGGATGCAATGTATAACTTCTACCCTTAAAGACTGACAGAGATAAACATGGAATAAATAAATAGTTTTTCCTTCCAATACTGAAGGAAAAATACATGGCCTGGGTCCTAGGCGGACTCTGACCTCATGACATCCTCTCTTTAATTTGGACATCATGTGAAATGAGGATCATGTGGCCAAAAACCCCCTGTGATGGGAGATGATGCTAGGACATTTTGACTGCACAGCCTTAGGAAGAAAAGCAGCAGGAAGTTAAGAATGGCTCATTATCTTTTCAGGATTTTTTTTTTTTTTGTCTAATTTTTTCCTTTTGACGGAAAAGATTTATGCCACAGATAGAGAAGAAATGCATGCTGTCAGGATCTGTCATAGTTTCAGCGACAATGCCAGCAGCCAGCCCCACGACTGTGTCCCCTTCACCACGACCAATAAATCAGTACCTGGAAACAACCAAGAGGACATTGCTCCTCAGAGTGTGAGGAACCAAGACAAACTAGGTCATCTTTGGATACATCCTCATTTCAAATCAGAGCAGAAGCAAAGAAATGATTGCCTACTGTGAGCACAGAGCTGGGTGTTAAGTAAACAATCAGAAAACAGATCTGGAGTCATATGGTCAACCTGCCTATTTTATAGATGGAAAAAGTCAGATTTCAAGTTGATCTGCCAGGATGAAAGCTGCTAACTGGGCCCCACGCGCACTTCTTCTATCCCTCAACAGTTTGCTAACACTCATTCACATTGTTCTATTTCATTATTTTGTCTTTCCAAGTACAGATGTTGGTCCTTCTCACCTGCTAGTTCCTTGTCTCCCTGCCCTTTCTCCCTTCTACTTTCATGTTGCTTCTGACCCAAGGATGTAGAATGACAACCATGATTCTTAAATACCTACCATGACAAGTGCCAAGACTGAGCTTAAAAGTCACACACACACACACACACACACACACACACACACACACACACACTCAGAATGATGTTCATATCGCTAGATTCATCAATAATTCCTGGCTAGTGCCTGCTGGGTCTAAAATAAGAAAGAAATTTCAATTGAGGATTCTTTGAGGATTCTTTTCCTTTTGATAATCACCACATCAGACATTAGAACAAAATATTGGCTGAATGACCAAAGTGTTTAATAGGCTCTATGACAAACTCAATAAGTATTAGAAGAAATCAAATATTAAATAAGTGACCGACTATATTTAGTTGAATAGCCAAGACTCAGCTATATAACTCCTAGCTCTATGAGCAAGGAAACCACATTATAATACAACAAATTCCTACAGTCTTGTCTGCAGTAGCCACATTGTGGAATCAGCCTATATGGTCACCAACAGACAGCAGATAAAAAGGGTGCTGTATTTTCAAAATGCATTACTACTCCTCAACCATTAAGAAGAGATAATCGTGTCTTTGCAAAAAACTCAATGGCCCTAGTGATGATTATGGTATGTTAAATAAATGAGGCTCAGAAAGACAAATATCACATGATTTTTTTTTTTATATGTGACTACAGTCTTTTGGAAAATGACTTGAAAGCAGAGGCGGGATCATTAGGAAGAAGAGGGGGAGACAGGCAGAAGGGAGGAAGGAACAGAAAAGGATGGGGTGACGGAGATCAAAAGATAAGATACACGTGAACTGGAACTTTGTAATACAATCCATTATGTTGTGCATGAATATGAGTTAATGATGAAGTGAGCTGGTATATAAAATGAGTATGCACACACTTGAACAGTTGACCCAGACCTTGAGGAAAGAAAAGTTTTCAACTGATTACATCCCATGAGTTCTAACCACTATGAGATTCTTTTACATTCCAAAGCTTGGCTTAGCCTAGAATGTCTCTTCTCTGTATTCTGTAGCCTATGAAATAGTTTTTTGGGTTTTTTTTTTCTTTTCTTTATTTTTTTTTTCAGTACTGCAAGTGGGGCAGGCAAGATGGTGCATCAGGTAAAAGTGCTTTGCTATCCTGGGAGGAAACTGGTGACCTCAGTTTCTTCCCAGGACACATCTGATGGAAAACAGATTCTAACAGCTCTCTTCTTGTCTACCCCTGTGCTGTACATGGCACTGGGTGAGTACACACGTGCATGCTAACAATAATTTTTTTAATGCTGAAAGTCCATAAGCTATGTCAGTGTCTCAGGGCCTTATTAGCAATTGTCAACTCCTCTGGAGATGCCTGGATTTATTTTCAGCGTCAGAGATGTCCTGTCTTCCCATCCTGATTAGAGGTGCCACTGACCTCAGCCTCACATCATGTGTGAGACATGCCATTACCAAAATAACAGAAAGGGAAAGAAATATGAAATTAGTTATTCGGTAATAAATGCTACCTTGAAACCGTAGCCTGTGAAATCTTCAGGGAAGACTCAGGCTCAGCTGAACACTAAGTAGAACTGCTGGGCAGTGCGTACTATGGTTTGGATCCTGAATGCCCCCAAATGCCATATCCTCAAGACTGGTCCCAAGCTAGTGAGGCTATGGGGAGGTGGTGGAACCTTTAATATCAAGGTCTGGAATAAGAGATTAGTTCACTGAGGACATGAATTCAAAGGGGATATTAGGACCCAGCCCCTCCCCTTCCTGGGCTGCCTGGCTGCTGTGAGGTGAGAAGTCTTCTGTATTTGCCACAAGAGACTACATTACCTTAGTTCCAAAAGCAACAGGGCCAGCTCACTAGAGACTGAACCTTCTGATACCATGAGACAAAAGAAATCTCCATTCAGCTGACTGTCTCAAATATTTCATAATAGTCACAAAATGCTGACTAATACAATAAACTCTGGAGTCTAGTGGACTGAATATGACTCCAAACTTCACACAGACAAGCCTCTGAATGTTTCCAACAACTGTGATACGAAGCTTCTGCCCGTGAAGGGTCATTAACAATGCCCACCTTACAGAGGATGATCATTCCCGTAAAATAACAGCTCCAAGTGTTCACCGTGAGGCCTGGGACACATTAACTACTTGGTAAACCTTAGCAACTTATTACTCAGTATCCTGAATCACATTAATCCCATGGGATTTGCCTCAAGTGACTTGAAAGATGGAAAAGTTGGGTCAAGTTCTGGTTCTCTGGGAGCTCCTGATAAATGTTTACTTCTTGTCACTGTTTTCCAGGTGACCTTATTGGGAATTTTCTGCTGGGCAAAAAAATCATTATGCAAGCAAATTCCTACACACCCTTGAGAAAGCCACCATCCAAACAGTAATCTCTAGACCTTGGGTGTGCATACCACACAGAGCCTTTTGGCGCAACATAAAGCAAACATATAGACTGACAACTTCCTTTTTGTTGCCTAAGAAAACCTATTAAAAATAAAAATAGAAGATTAGCTTCAACCTGAGAATGGAGCGGTTCAGCATTAGAGGGTACAGCTGGAGACCAAAAGGCTTTGAGAACTTTTTCCAATTTTCTCCATCGTGGAGGAAACACTGTGAGCCAAGGGTATAACAAGGAGCATTCTGGCCATGAGCAAGAGTGAAGTAACACCCTTCTTACACAGTGGACAGAGGAGCCAAGAAGGATCGATGGAGGTTCTGAAGAAGACACAGTGAGACAGAAATCCCTGATTCCCCAAAGCATTAATTCAAGGCAGGGAAAGCTAGCGGGAACCAGAAGGTCTTTGAGGAAGAAGTTTCCGGGCTCCTTTGATTATCTTTTTAGAAGATACCAAACCAGGCCAGTGGACAGTACTGTACACTAGCTGCCATGTTAATGCCCTCATAGGGTTGCTTCTCTGTTAACCTAGAGTTCTGGCAAGACACAGTGGAGTGAAGTTCCCACTTTAGTAGGAAACACATGAGAAAACCAGCCAGGCCAGGCCTAGGTACACTATTCTAGTAGAGGAAATGATGTCACCCAAGTCTTGGAGGTAAAGGGGAGATGTGATTAGACAAAGGACAACAATGGAAATTTAAAAACGTTCCAAATGGCTAGATAGGAAAAGCAGGGCAAGAAAGCAGTCAAAATAGACCAGAACCAGACCATACACCACAGGGAAGGATTCAGCTTGTTCTGCTTAAGCCACGGGAGCCATGGAGTATTTTGGGCAGCAGGTAGTGTATTTTCGTTGGCAAAACTACTTCATAGGGAGTGTTAACTTCCTGTTTTCTAACAAATGAGAAAAGAGAGCTAAAGACGTGGTCATAACACTGTTATGCTGATATCCGAATTCCCTGCATCCACAGCCATCCTCGGTCACAACTGTTTACTCGCAAAGTCTGGGTTCTGTGTCCAAACTGCCTCTCCTACTTAAGAGCAATGGAAAACACCTTTTGTTGGCCTGATAGAACCAGAAGCTG
Source organism: Phyllotis vaccarum (assembly GCA_033318265.1). Taxonomy (NCBI): domain Eukaryota; kingdom Metazoa; phylum Chordata; class Mammalia; order Rodentia; family Cricetidae; genus Phyllotis; species Phyllotis vaccarum. The sequence goes on along the minus strand of JARWLC010000016.1, from coordinate 75,468,197 downwards.
AGCATACAGCCTCCTTTCATAGACACTCAACACCTCTAGAAATCTACACCCAACACCTTCAGAAATCTACAATTTTAACCATCTTGGACTCAAGGCTGTGCAATAAACAGGAAAACTTCCCTCCCCCTCAGAATGAAGTGAAGAGGTGTATAAATGTCTACCTAGCCCTAGGTAGCTAGGGCTGTGACCTGGTTTAGTGGGGTAAGGTGGTATCAAGCCTAACAATCCAATTCAATACCCTGACTCTGACAAGTGGTTCTTGGATTTGGCGCTGTGCACCATGACATGCATGCATACTCCACCCAGACACACACACACACACACACACACACACACACACACACACACACACACAATGTAAAAAAACACATCACTGAAAAAAATATGCAAAAAGAAATCTACTTTGCATACAACATGGTCCCCCCAGTAATGCCCTTGCACTGCATTTATAAGCTATTAATGGGTTTAGTGGTTACTTGAAAGCTGCCTCCCCTCCTCCTCTCCCACTGTGAGAAAGTTACAAACAACAACCTATGTTAAATGATTCTCTTCACACTCACCTGAAGGTCTGACTCCACAGGCCAGACCATCTTCAGATTTGCATGGGATTTTTAACAGTGACAAAGTTTAGCATGTCATTTCCAAGCATGAGACAGCCTTTCACATGGGGGCAGATGCATGAAAGCTCCCTGGCCACTCTCTATCCCATTATCTGCCTTTATTTCTACCATAGCATTTATCTGAATCTGGAATTGTCTGGTTTGTGTCTCTGTATCAAGACAGGCCAAAGCTCTGTGGGAGATTTGCTATTGGTCATTGTAACCCCAGCATTCACAATGGAGCAGGGTGCACAGTAGATGTTCAGTAAGTCTTTCCTGACTGCACAGTCTCTCATCATGTGGGTCTTATTCCTAGATGATTATTCTACACTATTTAACCAAACAAAAGCGGCGAGGTTGTGTGTGAGTGGGGAAGGCTGTGGAAACAGAATGTTTGCAATCGAAAGCCTTTGCTTCCCCCAGGCATGGTGGGTCATTCTGTAATTCCGGAAGAAAGACTGAGAGTTCAAAGCCAACCATGAGTTTGAAGACAGCCTGGGCTACACAAAACCCTGTCTCAAAAAGGCATAAATTGTGTATGAAGAAGAAAAAAAAGGAATAACCCTTACTCTGCCGTTCACCATATAATCAGAACTCACCCATCTATACCTGTGGCATTTTGTGAGATAGGTAATACCTTAGGACAGTACCTAGGAAGTACTTGTATACAATAGCCTATTGCCTTGATATTTTTACATTGACCACCCTTTTGTCTTAAATGCATTTTTTGAACTTTCATCCCACCAAGAACAACCTTTTGAATCTCTGCAATGACCCAGTAGCAGGTTGTATTATTGTCCCCATTTCAGAGATCAAAACTGAGGCATGAGGTCTACTATGTCTTTCTACCCTGACTTACCAGCTTGTCATATCACAGGCTTCCTCTCATGCTCCACAATGTAGACTGGCCCATGACATATGCGTTCTTATCCCCCAAGGCTCACAAAACGCCACATTGAAAACTTACTGCTTTTGAAACGGAGAAGGTTGAGAACCAGCATCAATACTTTTGGCTTTAACTATAATTAAAACTTAGAAAACCTAGAGGAAACTACAACAGAGGTTAGAGTGAGCAGTCAGCTGTTACCCCTGACTCACCCTGAGACCAGCCACAGTGACTGTCCTCTTAAGTCAGGGAACAACAGCCATTTTCACTGACACCCCACACAGCCAGGGACCGGGCCCCTTATGAATCCTTTCTCAGCTTCTTAATTTGGCTACATTGTCCTTAAACTTCAGGTCTGGGCCTCCCTCAACTCCCCTTGCACTTCCTTAGTCCTGTTTTTGCATAATAATTGCAAGATTGGTTTTCAAAGCATTTATCAGCCCCCCAATTGTCCTAAGGTTTATGTTTATTTCAGTCACTGCTACATGGCCTGCACTCAGTAGGCATTCTATAATCATTTGTTTCATAAAACACTCACTTGATAGCCAGGTGTGGAAGTGCACACCTACTACCCTCACATTTGGGAGGTGGAAGCAAGAGAACCCTACATTCAAGGCCAATCTGGGCTACACAATGAGCAATCCAGTTATCACAACCAGGGCTAGAGAGATGGCCATCAGTAGGCCTTTGCCATGCAAATATGAATCCCTAAAATTCATGCAGAAAAGCTAGATGTGGTGGTGGGTTTCTGGAACCCCACTGCTGGGTGGGTGATGATCCCTGGGATTGTCGACCAGCCAGCCTCACATACTTGGTGAGCTGAAGGCCACTGAGAGACCCTGTCTCAGAAAAAAAAAAAAACCCAAAAGACACATATTGGGTATGTAATGATGAAGTTGACTTCAGGCCTGCCTACACACACAAACACACACATACATGCATACACACATCATCCTCATTTTGTAGATGAGAAAACAAACCAAGGACCAGAGAGGTTCACTAGATTCTCTATAGTCACTCAGCAGTAAGAAGCAGGGTAGGATTCAAAACCAGGTCTTTGGGTCTAAGCTCTTCCTATTTATAAGTTATCTATGAGTACCACAAAGGTGAGCACATTCACAAAGCTGAAAGTGAGAGCTCAAGAATATATCTTTTAGGGTCCCTCCCCTCAGGTAGACATTCTGAGGGATGTTAAGGAGATCCTGGGTTGGGGTTGTGAAGTCCTGTGACTACACACTCTTTCTTCTCACTCAGACATCAGCCTCATGGGCCTCATTTGTGAAGTGTGAGATAGTGAAATCCAGTGACGTGAAATCCAGAAGCTTCCAGCTCAGTGGCTAGAAATGGGGCTTGGAAGATATCAGGATTAACGTCCCTGAGCAATGTGTCCCAGGGGCATCTCAGAGAGGGATTTGAGAACAGCCCTCTTTAGTCCGTGTGGATAATGAGGCTTTCCTGGTGGACACAGTGCTGAGACCTGAAGGAAATTCACAACTCTAGGTGACAGGGTACCAAAATCAAGGAGAACTTTGGACCCAAGACAGTTGCTGGGACCAGGAGTTCACACTACACAATATGCATTTCCTTCTGGAGGAAGAGAGATATAGGACTACATCTCTTGTTCCTCATTTAGTGCCAGCAAACTCAGGCTGGCCCCAGAGAAGGTTTGCAGTGTTCATCAGAACAACATAAGGCAAGCAATGTTTGCTCATGATTTTACAAGAAGCACGTGTTATTCTTGGGGTGTGGGTCCGTGGTGGAGCATCTGGCTAGTATACACTAGACCCTGGGTTCCATCTCCAACATAGCAATGTCAAGCATAAACACACACACATACACACACCTTTCAGAATATTGTAGGGAAAAGGAACAGGCTTCCCAAGTAGCCTTTCAATATTTTTTTAATTTGAAAATTCTACTGGGATATTCTATGCATCACGCAGAGCAAGGGAGAGCATAGGCCTACTCTCTTGGGGTTTATATTTTAATGAGGATGCTAAGCCACAATCATAGAGATGTACAAATGAATGAGATCAACCGAGATGTGATCAATGTTATGAAAAATTAAGCAGATGCAAACGAGACAAACTGGCAAAAGCTGTGTAGGAAAGCTGACCATCTCCAGCGGTAGCATTTGAGATGAACCTGAATGACAGAAAGACAGCCATATACTGAGGGAATAATGCGACCTGCATCGATGCTGAGGTGAAGGGAAGCACTGTAAGTATGGGGGTCCATAAGGAGGCCAATATAATTGGAACTAGGATTCCGGAGAGTGTTGGGGAGAGGAACCAGAGGAAGAGATATCAGGCAGAGCAATCCCCCTTGCAAGGGCACAGAAGGGAGACAGCAGGCAGATCTCCCCCAGGGCAGTGGGGTGTCAGGGAGTGGAGTGAAGACAGGAAGTGATCAGCATTTGGCTGTCATTCACAGGAAAAGTGAGATGAGAGGCCTGAGAGGCAGTTATGAGAGTTCCCCAGTGAGGACCAAGTGGTGCCAGGTGAGTCAGGATGGAGAGGTGTACTGAACACCAGCCACTTACGGGAACAGTTTGCCTCTGTGTCAGATTAGAAAACTGGGGGTCAGTCCCACCGCAGTGCCAGGTCCTCAAGGCTGCAGAGAGGCTCCTTCCACCACCTTCTGCTTAATGCAGCGTTTGCTCTTGGCGGTCAGTGCAGAGGAACAGGTGTGTAGGGGTTGTGCCTTCCTCCTTTGCCAACTGTTCCTCATTTGGGGAGGAAAAATGAGCCTCATACTCGTTAATGCCACACTGTTTATTGATTTAGGCAAATACTTGGCAGCTCCAATTCATCTTCCGGAGGATAACGTAATAAGGGCCCACATTATACTGTATCTTTCTCTGGGCTCTGCATATGTCACATCCTTACTCGCACAGCTTCTGTGCGTTGGGGAAATAAACAAGCCCTGGCATTGACGCATCGGGTAGGAATGTCTTTCTGAAGGTAATAAACTTGGGGAGAGTAAAAGCAGAGCTGAAGGCCGAGTCTCTTCAACAGCTGTGTGATACTATGCTAGTTACTTAGCCTCTCTGGACCTTAAATTTCTCATATACCCCCCCCCCCCCAAATATCTGTCTACCTACCTATATAGTAGCCTCATCCTGCCGATCCTTCCAGTTCTAATGTGAGTCATTTAGCACCCGGCATGAAGACTCAGAAGTTAGCTCAGTGGCTAGGAAGCTCCCTGTGATGGCATAAGGGTGCGAGTTCATCCGGAAACTTGGAACCAACCTGAAGTTAGACATGGGAGTGTGGGTCTGTAAACCCATCACTCCTACATAGAGATGGCAGGTGGAGACAGGAGAATCCTCAGAAGTTCGGAGTCTCGGTGGCCAGGCATGCACGCTGGCTAACACGAGGAAGGACCAGAGCATCGGGAAGGATGAGACGGAGTGGTGGAGAACCCACATGGGGAAGTTCAGTGTAAGGGGCATGTGTAGCACATTGACTGGAGATGGAGGATGAGCAACATGTATGAGTTTAGACAGATGCAGGCACAACACAAATTGGGAAAGGGTGAAAGTGGGAAGGTGTTTGGCTACTACTTCCGAAGACCAAGCAAGAAGTGGAGGCCACCTGATACCTGCGTAGGTAAGAGCTGATCCTGGCAAACGATGACCCAGGTTTGAGCTCCCAGTCTGCACCTTTTATTTACCTGGCACTCCCTAGTATGTCTTAGCCACGTGACTCTCAGAAAAGTCACCTTAATCTCCTTCCAAACTCAACTTCACTGAGGCACGATTTGTAATCAGGAAGTATATTCACTGAGTTCCTCTCTGTCCTGTTCCTGTACCCACAATCCTTCTCCAAGCCTCAGCTTCCTCTAGCCTCTCAGCTTTAACTCGCAACCCACCCTGCTGCTGCCTCCTCCCCACCTTGGTCAGGTGCTCCTTGGGAGGCCAGCACCGTGTGTTATGTAACCTTGTTCCTTTCCTAAGAGAATTAAGAGGGGAAGAAAGTCTGCTTGACAAGGCATTTTGCATGTCAAGATGATCTTTCAGAGACTTGGGGACACACCCATAGTAGTTCCACATATCAGCAAGCTCCCTGGCTCACTGGCTGGCTGACTACTTTCTTCAGATAGCCTGAGAGCAGAGCCCAGTTACCCAGAAGAGACAAGAAGAGTCTCCCCTTTCAGAACCTTAAAGTTTTGTGAGTTAGTGTGTGTGTGTGTGTGTGTGTGTGTGTGTGTGTGTGTGTGTGTGTGTGATTCATTATTCCCTGGTATCCTTTTACATAGAAAATTACACCAGAGGGCAATGCCTAATTTCTCAACTGCAAAATGAGGATAATAATAGCCTTTAATTTACAAGTCGTTAGTTAGCACAAAATGAAATAATACATCTAAATAGGGCCTTCTGTGATATCTGGCCCATAGCAGACATTCATTAGCAGATTTCTGAAGCTGCCTCTTAACAGGCACCTGTTCTACTACCGTGCTCTCTGCTAGAGGCTTTCTCCTGCCTTTCCTTATTCCTATGGCCAAGCACTGCTCGGGGGTTTTTCTGATAGCTGGGCCCTTTTCTGTTCTCAGTTCCAGGGAGCTGATTATGACACCCCATCCATCACTCTCCATATAATTCTCAGCCATGTGACTCCCAAAAGACACAATTTTAAGGCTCTGGGAAAAAAAAAAAGGCTTTACTGAAGTATGATTTATAATCAACAAAGCACCTTCTGAGTGTGTATGCTTTGATGGCTTTAGACAAATGTGTTCACAGTGTAACTAGCAACAGGGCACCCTACAAACATCCCACTGAAGGGTATCTCAGTGGACCTCTCATACCCAGTTTTAACAACACTGCTTTTTTTTGATACTAGCAGGTTTGATTTACCATTCCTAGATTCCTGTCAATGGAATTATATACCATGTGTTTGCCTGACTTCCTTCTCTCAGTACAATATGTCTGACCTCATCCACCCTGGCATCCATATTAGCAGTGGACTCACGTACGTTGCTGTTTTACTCCAAAAGTAGTTTATCTGTCCACGAAAACATGGACGACTGGGGAGTTGTTTCTACCTTGGTGCAGTTATGAATTGTGAGCATTAGTGCTTCACCTGCATTGTATGAGAATTCTGTGTTCCCACCCTTACTGGATGATGTTTCTCTTTTAGCCATCCAAACAGGCAAGTTATTTTTGACAGTTTCAACTGATAGCTAATGATATGAGTATCTTTTTCAGGGCTTGTATGTCATTGATATGTCCTCCTTCGTGAGATACTTATTTATGTCTTTGCCTACCGAATTCTGGTTTGAACCACAATACAAGATCTTCATGACAAGTGAATATACATGAACTCTAAAATAATGCAGCCCATAAGAACATTCCCTTCTCTGAATTGAGTTCCCTAGACTAGCACCTATTTCCAACATGATGTTGGGTGAGCAGTTGTATCGTAGACATGTGGGCACAGTGATATCATTGGAAAGACCTCTCTTGTTATCTCAAATCAACCCCTAACTAGGTAGTTATGGGTCATTTAAAAATTATGATTTTTATTATAGTTGTCTACAGAACTAATGAAATACTTCACTGTGCTGTCAAATGACCAGAAGCCAAGATCTGTGTGGTATGTGTTAGATGTATTAGAAGTGCCACTGGGCACCTATTGCCCCAGTAGTGCTGCCTAAAAAGCAATCCCCAAACAGTAGAGCGTTTTAAAAATGATAGTGACTTTGGCAAGAATCCCATATCTGGTCTCTGTTCAGCTTCTCCACGTGTCTGGGACTGACTGGCTGTTAACTGAAATGGTACAAACGAGTGACCTCGCTCATGCTTCCCATGTCTTTCATCCTTCAACAAGTTAGTCTGGGAGTATTCTCTTGGCAGCATGGAGGTGCAAGACAGAAGCACACAAGTTCCTTTAGCTCTAGACTTGAGACTGGCAGACTGTCCTACCACAGTCTTTTGGGCAAAAAAACAAAAACAAAAACAAAAAAAAAACAAACCACGAGGCCATCTAGACTCAACAGGTGGGGAGATCGCTTCCACTTCTTTGGGGATACAACCTCCTAGGTCAGGGAAACTGTGTGCTCACAGGGAGCTCTAGCATTTAATTTGAGAAAAAAAAAAGGCAAGTTCCAAGTGACCCTAACAGTTACTTCCTACCTCCCTGCCTAACTCTGAGCTCTAATTCTGGACAGGGTAGAACATCTATGATCCAGTTGCTTCCTATCTCAGAGGGGAGAAGAACATTTGGGTGACCTGACTTTTGTGGGCTGTGTATGTACACCCACTCATTAGCAAGTCTGGCAGGGCCAGGAGGTGAGATCAAAGCTAAGAGGTTAGGTCATTGGTGTGTCATGCTGAAGGCACTCCCAACTCCACTCTGTTCCTCTCCGTCCTGCAAAATGAGCTGTCTCCCCAGTCAATAAGCCTACCATCTCAATGCTTAGGAGAGACGAAGGCTCTGACCTTGGGTGACTGTATTAACAAGCTGTTTCTGCTTCATCAACTGTGGGCTAACCCATGCTGGACTCAAATCCTGAAAATAGTCACTGTTAGGAATTGAGAAGGTCTGACTTGCTGTGGGTCCCTCCTAGCAAACATGGCAGTGACAATTCAAATTCATCTCTCATCTATAAACCTAAAGGGGGTGGCACATTAATTTTATAGCAGGGCACCTCCACCACCATGTTGGACTTTGGTGTTTGTAATGCAGGTGGGCTCTTGGTCCAAGCAGAATCAGAATCATCCCTTAAGAATTTTAAATTGATTTATACATTCCCTTCTGATGGCTGGCCCTGGAGTATTTTGAGAAGTGTGGGGTTGACAGTTCCTGCCCACTGTGAAGAGAAAGAAATACTTCAGGGGAAAAAAAAATGAATAAAGTTTAACAGGGCATAAAATCCAAATGGTTCTAAAATGCCTAGTTCTGGGAGCGCCTTACAGTGTTGCCTCCTGGCTCTGTCTGATACTCCTTCATTCCTATGCATGTTCCAATATTTTAAATTTTCCTTGGAGAACTGCCTCCCCAATCCCTTAGTCTAGAGCACTTGCTCAGGAGCCAACCATAACCAAATTCTAAGGTAGAGAGAATGTCACCCAAGTCAAGCAAGGGCATCACCTTCCTTGGGCTGCATTTATAATCCCAGAGATGCCTTCTCATCTATATTAGACTTGACACTGTATGAAATGAGCAGCCACTATTTGGTTTTCACAAGAAGAAAGTTTGCCTGAAAATGGAGTCAACCCAGCAGAGGGCAAGTCTAGGAGATGGGAACAAGGTCCTGCTAACAGTGCATGACTAACTCTTACAGCCATTTCTAACTGAAGCAAGACTTTTGGGGAATTTAGTAGTTCCAAGCCAATATATTCTTCTTATCCTATCTTGTTTGTGTGTGTTAGGAACTGAACCTGGCACCTTGAACATATTAGGCAACTATGCTCATCATTATTAGCTCCCCCAAATTTCTTTTTAGGAAATATTTTCTAGCAGGCATACAAAACAATGCATTTCTTAATGGCATTTACATGTGCATTAATTAATCACTGTTCTTTGCTCACATGTACTTCCCCATGCTCCTTGCATATAATCTCATGTGTGTGTGTGAGTGTGTGTGTATGCATGTAGTCTGTGTGGATGTGTGTTATGTTTATGTGTGTGAGTGTGTAGTGTGTATGTATTTGTGTGTGTGTATGTGTATTTTTGTGTGTATGTGTGAGTATATGTGTGTGTATGTGTGAGTGTGTGTGTATGTGTGTGGTGTGTGTGTCTGTGTGTGTGTATATGTGTGTGGTGTGTGTGTATTTGTGTGTGTGTATGTGTATTTTTGTGTGTATGTGTGAGTATATGTGTGTGTATGTGTGTGGTGTGTGTATGTGTATGTGTGAGTGTGTGTATGTGTAGTCTGTGTGTGGTGTGTGTATATGTATGTGTGTGTGCATGTGTGGTGTGTGGATGTATGTATGTATGTGTGTGTGAGAGTGTGTGTGTATGTGTGTATATATGTGTGTGTGGTGTGTGTATGTATGTATGTGTGTGGTGTGTGTATGTGTGTGGTATGTGTGAGTGTGTGTGCATGTGTGTATGTATGTGTGTGGTGTGTGTGTCTGTGTGTGTGTATATGTGTGTGGTGTGTGTGTATATGTGTGTGGTGTGTGTGCATGTGTGTGTGGTGTGTGTGAGTGTGTGTGCATGTGTGTATGTATGTGTGTGGTGTGTGTGTGTCTGTGTGTATGTGTGTGAGTGTGTCTGTGTGTATATGTGTGGTGTGTGTGTATGTGTGTGTGAGTGTTTGTGTGTGTATGTATGTGTGTGGGTGTGTTTGTGTCTAGAGTCTACCTATAAGAGAAAATATGCAATAATTTTTTCTTTGGTCTCAGCAAATATGAATTTGAGTTTTCTATTTCTCATAAAAGTCATAAGTAGGACATCTCTGAAGCCAGGTCACCCGGCACAATCCTTCCAGACTGTTTATGAATCTTTCCTTTCAAACTAGGCGGCTGGAGGAGTTTCTCACCAATAGTCCAGAGTCCTCCTAGGTCAGCTGCTCCTAGCTACTTTAATTATACATTTGGTCTGTCCTGGTATAACATATGCAGTCCTAAGCTCAATATCCTTTCCAAAAACTATACAATAAAAACCACAGGGTTTGTGAAAAAAATCAGTTTGGAGGCATAACAGTTATATACTTTGTCAGTGACTCAGTAAAAGAAACAAGAACCTAATTTAAAAAAAAAAAAAAAAGCAAGTGTCATTTTACACATGTTGAGCAACTTTAAATCATGCAACTATTTCAATAAACATTCTATTAGCCTGAAAGCCTATGTCATGAAGGCCAGTCCTTAGGGATGGCTGGAGTTTATGAATTTTGTGAATCAGTGGAAGCTACAGAGGAAGCTGTAGCCTCAGAAGGGGATGGGAGTGGCTCATGATGTAGCTGGTGGGAGAGATTGTCTCTAACTGCACTTTTATTCCTGCATGGTTCAGATCCACAGAGGAGTTTTCTACAGTCACTAACTCTTTTTCACTTAATGAAGTTACACACAAGTGATGTGAAATCCACATTATGTTCAAATTGCTGTCTACTGTATCAATCTCACTGGGACAAATCCAAGTTTCCTGAACACATGTCATAAACCCGTACACTAGCCTTACAGATGAGAACACACCGAGGCTCCAAAAGCAGGGAGAGTGCTGGAGCTAAGTATCTACTTATCACCCAATATTTAGATGCTGGTCCCAAACTAGTCCATCTGAACCGCAGGCTCTCCTCTGACACATGCATGAGACCTACTGAGTCTCGGAAACAGAGACCTAAGTGAGTCCTCTGCATTCTACAGAACTCAGTTTCCTTCTCTGTCCAATGCAGTACTGCCCACTCCACCCCAGTGATCGCATCTAAAATGGATCCACGGTCTTTGGTACTCATTCATCTCAACACTGAGATGAGTTCAGCAGAAAGTTGAACATCATGCAGCTCCCAGGGCATGCTAATTGTTATTTATCCAATGCACTCCACTGGACAGAGAAGGAAACTTAGCCTGTGGTATGCAGAGGACTTATTAAGGTCATACAAAAGATGGGAACTAAAGAGGGATTTAAATCTGAAACTGTAGGTCATTTTCCAAATGCCTGAAGTAAGCTCCATGGGAACCATGATGCGCCCTAGGATCCTAAGCCATGCTGTCACCATCAACATAATAGTAAAGGCTGTCCAAGCATGTGGTTTTGCAAAGTCACTTGCTTCCATGCCATGTAGTGGCCAATCATTTCAACACAGAGTGATAACCCTCATTAGGAGCCAAGATAATCAATTCTGAAACCAATATTTACTGAGAACTTCCATCAATGACTCCTTCCCTTTATACCATAAAAAGATCTTTTGTAATTCATTTCCCCCACTGAATTCCTGTGCTCTAAGTGTTTTCATGGAGCTTGCCTATCCAGAAGTTGCATTTATTATGGAATAATTAATTCTTTTCTAGTATATTTTATTCATCAAAGCCTTAAAGAACTGCCAGTCCATTTTCTGGTCCACAGGAGATAACTATACTTCACTGAGATTCAGTGTTGATGAAATTCTAACTAAGGCTGCAATCCACAGTATTGCAACTCACTCATGGTGCCCAGGCCTCAGCCTGGGTGCTCTTGGAGACAGTTCTGAATATGAGTTTGGGTGGTATTTTAATCAGTGTTTTATTGCTGTGAAGAAGCACATAACCACAACTACTCTTATTTTTTTTTTTTAAAAAAAAGGTATGTAATTGGGGCTGGCTTACATACAGTTCCAGAGTCCATTGTCATTATGGTGGGAAGCATGGTAGCATGCAGGCAGACATGGTCCTGGAGGAGCTGAGAGTTCTACATCTGGATCCACAGGCAACAGGAAGAGGAGGGGGAGAGACAGAGAGAAAGAGGGGGGAGAGGGAGAGAGAGAGAGGGGGAGAGAGAGAGAGAGAGAGAGAGAGAGAGAGCAAGTCTCTGGGCCTGGCACTGGTTTTTGAAACCTCAAAGCCCACCCTCAGAGACACATTTCTACCAACAAGGCCATACCTCTCAATCCCTTCCATGTAGTGCCACTCCCTAAAAACTAAATAGGGAAGTCAGCCAAGACAACACTTATGAACAACTGAGGCTCAGCCCTATAGGAAGCTGATGGGACAGGGTGTACTAGGTATCTCAGAGTATTCTTATTCTTATAAACCATCTCCCAGCAAGAGGTCATGCCCGGCAAATCCCTCAAGACGCGTGGGAGGTTTTGTGGTAGGGTGGAATCAATGTACCTGGGGCTTGAGGTAGTAGTGGGTCAAAGATGCCTGCTGCACTTGATTCTACATAAATGCTCCATTCTATAAACTCCTCCAGAAATACTAAAGCTAGCAGTAGGTGGTGTAACTGATAGAGTGGCTAAGTACTTACTGTTTTCTAGGCACAGTGATAAACACCTGCTGTGAATTACCCATAGACAACAGTGTCACGAGGTTGGTCCTCTAACAACTCCGACACATCCTGTTCAACTGGGGCTTGGAAAGATTGAATGCATTGACTAGGGTCAAAGGGCTAACAAGAGGCAGACCTGAGATTTGAAACTACCCCCCCCCACACACACACACACCAAGTCTAGTGTCTTTGTCTTTCTACTCCTGTTTGCTGGGGGGAAAAATGTAAGAAATGATTTTAAAAAAAATAGTAGCTGTGATTTTGCAGTGTATGAAGACAGAAGCAGAAGATGCCTAACAGGAAAGTTTCAGGGAAGAAGTAAATCAAAAGCCTCTACCTCATTGAGTCCTTTCTTCCAACTCCCAGAAAGCATATTTCCATGCTTTAAAAAAAAATAAAATAAAAAATAAAACAACAACAAAAAAAACTCCTTCCCCATTCAAATCCCATGTGTTTTTGAAGAGCTGACAATACACTGGGATGCCCAATATGACAGAGGCCTGACCAACCCAAGCATTCCAACCTCTAGGCACAATGATTGGCTCACAGAGTGTCATGTGACCTCTGCTGCTGCAGTTGCAATCGAAGCCATACCTTTAACCTTGGAAGAAGCTCTCTTTCCACAGAGGTTGCTAGACTGTGTGGAATAAACTACCAAGAGCTCTCATTGCCTGCCTGAGGAAGACGTCAGAAATTAGCAGAGCCAAGATTTCCTCCGCTTTACCAAGGCGTGATTTTTAACTACCTAAAAGGAATCACGTGATGAATGGCAACCTATTCATCTGGCCAAGAGCACCTAGGCACTTGAGAGACAGAATACAACACCTGAGAAAGGTGTTTCACACCTGGTGGCTGCAGTATGAGAGGAGAGTTGCCCTTCTGGGGTCTCCTGATTGCAGCTGCACGGCATATTCTCTCAGTGCCTGCATCCTCTCATTTAGTACAGTGGATCTGAGATCCAGCCGTGCTTGTGTATAAGAATACTCATTCCTTTTTGTAGCTGAGATTTGTTTCCCTGTATGCCTGCGATGTAGGTTGTTTATGCATTTTATTGATTGGCATTTGGGGTTGTTACTAGCTTTGAACTATTATGAATAAAATGCTTGTGAATGTGTGTAGATTCTTCTTGAGGATGTAAGTTTCAATTTTCTTGATAATACACGGAAATGGAGCTGCTGGGCAGCATACTAAAGATATATTGAATTTTAATAAATAAGACTTTTAAGAACCTCTTTTCAGCACCTGTATCTGGCTGCCTTTCTAAGCTTTTTCTAATTTGATTCAACAAATAGCAGTAATTGCTGAAGCAAGCATGAGATGGGCTTTGCTACTAAGAGTAGCTGAAAGAGTACTGGGGAATCTGTCTCCCAACAGTAACAGCCATGCTGTGATCACAGTTTCCAAGGAAAGACAGGCACCCTGTACCCCATACTGACAATATAATATTGAGAATAGGAGTTAGAGGCCCCCACATATTTTTCTGTTCAACTGATGGTATATAGCCTCCAAAGATTCCAGCATAACAGGAAACTGAGGGAAGACTCTCTGGGCTTCATCTAGACCACAGAAGTTACAGTGCCTTAAAGGGAAGGTAGTATCAATCTTAAATTCTGAAGTGTTGGTTCTGGTACAGGAGGGTTGTTGGGATGCCCTTCCCTATACCCTGAGGTTACTGAGCTTGGCTCATGAGCACCAGGAATGAAATTTGGATCCCCAGAACCCATCTAAATGTGGGTGGGCCTGCTAGCCTGACTATAATTCCACCCTCAGAAGGCAGAGGCTGGGAAAGCTGCTTAGAGAGACCGTACTGATGAGTCTGTGTTTGATTGAAACACCCTGCCTCAGTGAATAAGGTCAAAGACTCCTCTAGGATTATTCCTGACACATCAGCCTCTGACATCCACATGCATATGATGTACACATGTGCCCGCCACACATATGCAAACACACACACACACACACACACACACACACACACACACCAAATAAAGTTTCTCAGTGTAAAATCCTTTTTTAATGACATGGGAATAGTACTGACAGAGGTGACTGGATATTTTCCATTGTATCACAGGCTTTACACATTCCATAGAAATAATTCTCAGAACAATAAGTGAAAAGATCTTCATTATTACTACATTACTCTCAGGAAATGAAGGATCCCTGAAGTTAAGGACTGAATCCCATGAACAAAAAGCAGATGGAAGTTGTAAAAACTAAAATAAAATAAAGCTTAACACTACCAAGTGATGTGGGAGCCCTGTTTCTAGGGGAACGCCGAAGAAACCGAACCCAGGATCTCAAACAGACACCTGCACTCCCATGTCCTCTGTAACAAAATTCACAGCATCTGAGACACAGAGATGATCCAAATGAACCTCAGAAGAAGGGTGGATAAATAAGTGGTGCTGCATCCATACAGTGTAGAAGTATTTAGGTTTGTAAAATGGGAAGAGATTCTCTTGTGGGCTACAACATGAATGAGAACTGAAGGTACGATGGTTACTGAAATAACTAACGACACCAGGATGACTCTTACCTATCACTTCTTGGAGGTATTTGAAATAGTTAAGCTCATAGAAACAGAATGTGGAGGGGAATTTGGTCAGGGTTTGGGTTGTAATTATTAATCAAGTGATATAAAGTCTCAATTTTACAAGATTACTTTCCATGTAGTATTGTCCCTATAACAATGCCTAATTATCACCTTAACAAAACTGTAAAACTGTTAAGAGCTGAAGAACTCTCAATGCTCTTGCAGAGGGCTAAAATTTAGACCACAAAATCCACATTAGGTGGGTCACGATTTCCTGTAACTCCATCTCCAAGGAATCAAAGACCCTCTTTTGACCTGTGTGCATATCTACACATCTGTATCCACATACCCAAACACAGACAAAGATTCAAAAGCATCATTAAATAATAAAGTAAATCTCTAAAAAGTGTTTAAGAAGGAGATGAGGACACAGCTGAGGTGCTAGAGTGTGTGCCTAGCACTCACACAGCCATAGTTTTAAACCTCAAATGGTGTAACCCAGGCATAGTGGTGCACACCTTAATCACAGCATGGGATACAGAGGCAAGAAGAACAGGAGTTCAAGGTCACCGGTCACAAGAAAGCAGACTGAGAAAACAGACCTCAGCTAAGTTTTCACCACAGTACAATAAAATTCATAGAGAAGTGATAGGCATTTATAAAAGGCCAGACTGTGACCATCATCTACCAACTGCCCAGAGGGCCTTCAGCAGCCATATCCAACAAATCAGCAAGTGAGGCTTCCTGTCCATGGTCCCCACACTTACTAAACACGATTGTGTCTCCTAGTAACATCAGAAGCTACACCCATAAAGTCTCACCAATACTACTACCCAAAGATAAGCCAATAAGAGAACAATAAAGAGCATATCAAACCAGACATGGAAAAGCCCATAACAACTCAACCCTACACAAAGAACTGCAGGCAACTTCATAAAGCTGGGATCTGGAGTGCTAGCCTTGCCCGGTGCCAAGTGGTCATCCCTGAAAACATAGGTAACATCATATGGATTCAACAGGTTATATTCTGCAACATATGCATATACAAATATAATGCATTAATAATTAATGAAAAAGAGGTTATGAATTTGAAGGAGTGTAAGGAGCTATACATGTAAGAAGGGAGAAATGTTGTAATTAGAATAAAATCTCAAAAAAACAAATGTAAACCAAAAACCTCTGGATATTTTAAAGAATTTCAGTGGACAGGTTACATCCTTGCACGAGAAACCAGAAACAACCTCAGTACAGATGGAAGCCTCTACAATCCCCAGAACTTCTCAGGGATCCCAAAGCGTAGCCACACTCAAGACCAGTGGTCTAGGTCAGAGGTTTTGAAGCTCAGACAGCCAACAAGATCACACAGAAGAGACCTGCCATCCCAGAGGGATCTGCTGGCACAGGCCTGCAGTCCAACCTCCTCAGGAGGCAGATATGAAAGGATCCCAAGCTTAAGGTGAGCCTGGGCTACAAAGTATAAGGTGAATTCAAAGCCAGACTGGGAAATTTAGTGGGGCGCTGTATTTTTATTTTTAGTAAAAATAAGTCTGTGGGTATAGCTCACTGACAGAGCGCATGCCCAGCATGCACAAGGTCATAGGTACAATCTTTGCCGGCCATGGGCCCGGAAATTTGGCTGCAGGGTGTCTGGGGGTGCTCTCAGAACCTGTGTCCATGTTTCTACAGGATGCTGCAGCTTCTACTAGTAAAAGAACAGGATCATTAGCCCTTGAATTCGGATGTGTCCCTGTCTCAGAAATAGGCCATTGTAATACAGTGTTACCAGCACTATAATAATAATATAAAAAAATGTAGGTTGTTCTCGAAACTAAAGAGGAAGGACATCAAAGATGAAAAGATTCAGAGGAACAGTGCCAAGCAGAGATGATAATACACTGGGTTTTGAAGGTACTCTTAAAATACACTGCATCAATGCCAAGGTTACTGTAAGACATGGGCTAAGGCACTTAAGCAACTTACCTCATTGTGCTTAAGTGGAATCACCCTGCTAGAGTGAGTCACTCAGAACCCAGAGCCATGAATGGCCAACACCCCTTCTCCAGAATCTGGCTCCTCTCTAAGCAGTGAAGCCATCACATCTGTATTTGATGAAAAATGTCCAGCCATGGGATTTCAGCCACACAACTGCTGTATCCAGGCAGGCAGAGATGGAGCCCTGGCACAGGGAAGCATCACAAGAGCCACAGAGTTCTCCAACACCTGGCCTCAAAGGACCAGTAGGGAACAGGCATCGCCTAAGGTGGGGTATTCTGTAAAAGGAAATTAGCACAGCCAAGTTCACAGAGGAGGAAATGTCTTCTGGCCTTTGCACCTGCACGCCCACACGCAATACACATACAGCAATAATAATTGATAATTAACAAAGGTGGTATTTGAATTCAGGCTTGTCTCACCCTAGGCTGCTCTTCCTAACACCGCCTCTCAGAATATCCTGTCAGCAAGGGCAGAGAGAGCGGTCACTGGATCACTGCATGCACAAAGCTTTGGGTTCAAAAGCTGAGGAGTGATAGATACTTCCATGGCAAAGCACTTGCTCCACAAGTGTGAAAACCAATGTTCCAGTCCCCCAAACCCACAAAGGCCAGAGGTGGTAGCCCGCCTGCTCTGCCTGTAAGTAATCCCAGTGGTCAGAGACATAGATGGGAAACCTCCGCAGCAAGCCGGCTAGCCACACTGTCTAAAACAGGAAGCTCGTGGTCCATGAGAAATTCTGTCTCTATAAATATGGAGAAGAGTAATAGAAAATAACACCTGGTCTCAACTTCCAGCCCCTACACACAATCACACATGCAAATAGAGACTACACACATAGATATGCAAAATAAAACCAAATAATGTTTTAATTAAAAAGAAACCCTGTTTTCTACCAATTCAAGTATCCTTAGCAAGATGAGAAAATTCTAACCCTCGATTCTTTATCTGGTTACCCTACAGTGCCAAGTGGCCAAGGGTATCAGGAAGAGTGTTGCATAAGAACCAGGCAAAGCCTGCCATTGCAACCCTGCCTCAGGAGGCTCTGGGCAGGCTGGGAAGCCCAGCACCTGGATTCCAGCTGCCAGAGGCAGGCAGTTAACACCAGGCTGGGGGAGGCCCGGGAAGAGCAATGATGACTTCTGTTTCAAAATAGATGTTCTGGGATTGGCCCTCTTGCAGCTGCTGGTAGGAGATGGTGCAGATGTTCCCATTGTCCCAGAAAGACCCAGGCTCTGGAGCAGATGATTGGATTCTATTCAGTCTCTGTACACCTCAGCTGCTTGTCTGCTAGCTTTTTAAAATGGAGAAACCCATTCCATTATGCGTTAGTGAGGATTTGTGGAGATGAGAAATAAAAGGCATAAGACCAAACGCTGGCCTATTACTTCTCTTTGGTCTCTCCTTTACCTGGAAATTGGTTGATTAAATCATATGCAGCGTTTGTATCCCTTTTTGTGTTTTATGTTTTATGGGGGGAGAGTGTGAAAACATACTCCAGCATATGGAGGCTGGAGAACGTCCTCCAGGGTTATCCTCAGGAATTCCACCCACATCCCTCACTGACATGGAGTTCACTACTTGCACTGTATTTACAGGCCAGTGAGCTCCAGGGACCCCCCTGACTTCACTTCCCTGTGCTGAGATCACAAGGGCACACACCCCAGCATTTTCCCGGGATGCTAGGGGTCTGATTCGGGCTTTTGCACTCGAGACACAAGCACTCGCCTGGTCCTTTCACTCTCCCTTCTGTAGTTACTGAAAAGCATTGCTCCAAAACGCTATACCCATAACCTGTGACTGTGATACTATGAAGGAAAAGGACCTTCACAAATGTAATCAAAATCTTGAGATGAGGTCACCCTGGCTCACTAGTGTGGTCCCTAAGTCCGGTGGAAAGTGTCCTCAAGAAAGTAAAGCAAAGAGACAAGGTACGGAGTCATATGCTCACAATCTCGGGACTTGGGGGCTGAGGCAGAGGGATAGATTGTGAGGCACACAAGTTCGCAGGCGGGAAGGTCACCTGAAGACAGGGAGGACAATGGAGTCACACACCCAACCATCAGGGAAACTGGAGCTACCAGAAGTGAAAAGAAGCAAGGATGGATCCCTGGAAGACTTCCGGGAGAGTTTGGTCCTGCCGCCACCCTGATTTCGCTTAACCTAGTTGTTTTAAATCCATGCAGAATGTGCAAGTTCTTACAGCATCCCTAAGATGCTCATGTCAACTCAGTCACCACCGCCTGTTACAGAGAGCAGCCACATCTCCCTCACTCGCAGGCCTCTTACCTCTCCTGCTCACCCAGTGACTCAGAATTGACAAGCATATGCTTTACTATGGTGCATAATACTGAGCTTTACCTATTAGAAGCCAAACATTCTTACCCATTTTTACTTCCCATTTCCAGGTGTGGGAGACCCTCTGGCCTCCATCTCTAGACAGAAATCACTTCCTCACCAGGTGCCCCTCCAGTAGAACCTCTCAGCCGCACCACTAATTAGGCTCTCCCTCTCTCTCTCTCTCTCTCTCTCTCTCTCTCTCTCTCTCTCTCTCTCTCTCTCTCTCTCTCTCTCTCTCTCTCTCTCTCTCTTTTTCTCTCTCTCTCCCCCCCCCAGCTCTTCTTTCCTCTCCCCTTCCATGTCCATGTGTGTGTGTGATCTGTGTGTTGTGTCTGTGTGTGCATGTGTGTTGTGTTGGGGAGAGGAGCATGAATCCTGTGTATCTTGAGATATTAAGAAACAACTCAACCATGACTTAGAGGAAAAACATAGATATTGTCTTTCAGTGATAATATTAGGATGTCTCCAGAAACGGCCATATTTCCCTGGGTTAGCTAGCAAGCAGGGTGCACTAACTAAATCCTGGTTGACAGTCATTGTTGAGCGTGAGGAAGGTCCAATACTTGTAGTGGAGGAGGTGGGAGCAGGGCCATCAGATTATCCATGACATCCAACAAGCAAGTGAAGCTCTTCAGCACATCCATGCATTCCTGATTCAAGGAGCCAGGGGCAGAAATCTATTCTAGGTTTGAAATTCTTGTCCCATGAACAATCCCACAAAAAAGAAGCCCAGAACTGAAGAGATGTTAGATAGTCACAGTTGATGACAATAAGAAGGTTGTCCCCTTGGGTATAACTCTTTGAAGGAGGCAGGAATGATGGGAAACTGGGGTTCAATTCACGTGGAAAATGCCTAGAAATTGTACCTGAAAAGTCTGGGAAACTATCCCTTCAAGATTTAGGGGCTGTTAATATAACTGGACCATGCTGTGCAAAGAGGGAAGGGAGGGTGATGCAGACACATGGGTCTGTAGAGATGACATTCTCAGGACCTCAGGTGCCATATTATCATAGACTATGTTTCCTCTAAAACTGTATGTTAAAATTCTAGCTCTTCAGACAGGTAGCTGGATCCAGAGATGGGGCCTCTGAGATAATGATGATGGCTGAGTGGGGGGAGGGGCGTTCTGGTCTAAGATAATTAGTTCCCTTCTAAAATAGCATGGAAGCAGCTGCAGACACTCCCTGAAGAAAGGGTAAACAGGGGGCTGTCTTCAGGAACGAGAGTCCTCACCAGAAACCAAATCAGATGAATCCAAACTTTGAGAAAATATATTTCAATTGATTAAGCCACTCTGTCCATTCCAGTTTCTTAAGCAAGCTAAGGAGATTACAAATGTACATGCTAAGAAGTTCAGACTTTTTCCAAATTCCATTCTTGAACCACCTGAATCAGATCTTTGCAAGCAATGATGATGTACCTCTCTCAGATCTGGTTCTGAGAGTGGGTGTCTAGGACCCTGCACTTGCAGGCACCCAGTAGATAGCATTTATGCATAAAATTATAATTTTATGACCATGGAAAGAGGTTCAGAAGTTCAAAGACAGCATTGGCATCATAGTGACTTCAAGGATTACTTGGGCTTCATGAAATACTGTTTATAAAAAACCAAAATAGGGGACTACAGAGCTATTTCAATCAGTAATGTGCTTTCTGTGAAAGTGGGAGACTCTACCTCAGTTAGATTCCCAGCATACATGTGAAAAGTCAGTCACTGGGACATTACACTTACATTCTCATTGCTAGGGAGGCGGAGACAGGAGAGGGTATCCATAGCACCCTGCCAACCAGCCTAGACTAATCAGTGAGTGGAATATCAGTCAAGTATTATTATCAATGATGATGATGACAGCATCAGGGCTTTCAGGGTCTCCTTGGGAAGCCCAGATTATCCAATAGGAGTTACGGCTTTCAGCAGATGACTTAGCAATTTTGAGTGTCAACTTCCTTGCTTATAAGTGAGTTGTGTCTTAGTTTCATTTGTTGTAGTTGGGATAATAATTCTGATGAAGCAACTCAGTGGAGAAATGGTTTGTCCTAGTTTACAGTTTGAGGCTACGGTCCCTCAGTCCGGGAAGTCAAGGCAGCACAGGCACAGGAGTGGAGAGCAGGGAGCTTGTGCCCCTTTGTGTTGCATCCCTTGTGTGTTTCACCCTTGTGCATTGCACCCTTGTGTGTTGCATCCTTGTGTGTTGCACCTTGTGTGCTGCACCCTTGTGTGTTGCACCCTAGTGTGTTGCACAGTTGTGTGTTTTTCACTTATGCATTGCACAATTTTGTGTTGCACCCTTTTGTGTTTGCACCCTTGTGTTGCACAGTTGTGTGTTGCACACATGTGTGTATTGCACATTTGTGTGTAGCTTACCCTTTTTTGTGCAACCCTAGCCACAAACCCGGAGGTGCCTCTGCTCGCTTTTAGTCTCCTCCAGAATTCTCTTGCTCACAGGCCATTCTGATCAAGACATCTCCTCACAGAACCTTTATCCCAGGTGATCCTGGGTTGTGTCCATTAGAACTGTTGACTAAGTGTTGAGTAAGTAACTAGCTGTTGACAATTAGAACTGATCATCACAGATTATTATTGCAGAAAGGAAGTCTGAAACAAGGTAGCTATGAGTTAAAGGAAAGGAAGGACCTTGCACAGAACTCCAGACTTCAAGGTTTGAGGAAGGGAGGGATTCCTGGGCCATGCACTGCTGATAAATAAACCCTATTCACAGGTTCCCATTCTTCTCAAAATGTACCTTGAAATCTTTAATACCATGGAATGACCCCACAAAACTGGTCTTTCTTGGAAGCTCTATTGTGGAAGATTGTGTTGTTTCATTGTAAATAATCCCACCCACTGGTTTAATAAAAAGCGCTGATTGGCCAAAGGCAGGCAGGAAGTGTGGGCGGGGCTACCAGACTAAGAAAACTCCTCTTGAGAACAGGAAGCACAGAGCAGAATGCCAGAGAGAAGCTGGAAGAAGCAGAGGACAACTATGCTGCTCTAAGGAAAGGTACCAAGTTGCATGGCTGAACAGGAAGAGTCATGGGTTAGATTAAAGGTAAAAAGTCAGCAAGTGATATGCCTGGGCCATAGGCCAGTCAGCTGAAACTATTGTAAACATCTGTGTGTCTCTGCGCGTCTGGGTCTGGGGGTCTGCGGGTCTAAACCTCGAGGCTAGACCCAAAAGTCAGGGCCAGAAACCTCATACTACACTCCATCATGTGGATGTGTGTCTGTGTGCACACACATACAGAGGCCAGAAGGATAATTGACCTTAGGGTTTTGAGATAGGTTCTCTCACCAGCCTGGAGCTTGCCGAGTAAGCCAGACTAGCTGGCCAGTGAACTCCAAGAGCCTGCGTGTCTCTACCTCTCCAGCATTGTTTTTACCAACACCAGATACCACACCCAGATTTTTATGTGGATTCTGGGGAAAGAACTGGAGTCATGATGCTTGTGTGACAATCACTCCACCAGCAGAGCCACCTCACAGCCCAACAGCTACAGTTTTTAATTTCCCTGATCTGTACCAAATGTATTGCCACATGTCCCTGCCTCCTGCAAATGATATCACAGCCCCAGTTGTTCAAGTCCAGATGTTTGTAAGTCTTTAGTTAAAATTAAAGTAAAAAATAAAAAGTTATAGGAACTAAAGATGCAGCTCAGTTGGTAGAAAGCTGTCACAGCATGCTTGAAGGCTGGGATTTGATTCTCAGCACTACAGAAACAGGTTGTGCCAGCATATGCCTGCAACCTCAAAACTCAGGAGGTCAAGGAAGGAGAATCAGAAATTCAAGATCATCCTTGGCTTCAGAACAAGTTCAAGGCCAAACTGGGTTACATGAAATCTTACCCCCAAACCTAATTAATTTAATAAGCAAATAAAGACAAATCAGCTTGGTCTGTGGGATACGTTGTATCAACTCTGGAGAAAAGCATGAAACCCCCACTAAATGGTGGCTTTGACGGTGCTGATATCATACCACAGAAGGTCCATGAACCTGGCACGTGCTGAGCACTTTCTTTATATTCATTCTCTGCAAGGCTTCGGCAGGAAGAATAGCTTGCATATGGGTGAGGTCAAAGGAGTAACCAGTGGTTAGATTGCTGCAGAGTTCCTGTTAATGCACACATTAAAGCTACCAATCACAATGACCAACAGACCAACAACATTTGACTTGCTCTGCTTAATTGCTTCTGGTGGCCATTCCACAGTGCTGTCAGGGATGCTAACAAGCATGACCAAGCAAAAAAGAAAGAAAGAAGGGAGGGAGGGAGGGAGGGAGGGAGGGAGGGAGGGAGGGAGGGAGGGAGGGGCACAGAGAATGAGCCAAACAGTCCTATGAGACACTCTATAAGATTCACAGCTCAAATTAGCCTATTAAAAATGACGTTAAGTCCTTAATCCAAGAGTCCTATTTAAGTTTGAGGTCTGGGAAGGTGTTAGGTCTTACATTTAGACCATAGCAGATAAGACCCAATGTTGGGTCTTAACACTCAGCTGTGTTCCCAGGTATATTTCTTCTAACTCTCTAGGCCTCGGTTTTCTCATTTGCAAAATGCTGATTGTCTAACTTAAGTTTCTGTTGTTCTCATGAACACCACAACCCAAAACAACTTGCAGAGAAAAGAACTTATTTCATCTTAAAGCACTTAGTCTATATTATCCAGGGAAGTCAGGACAGGAACCTGGAGGCAGGAACTGAAGCAGGTCATGGGAAAGTGATGCTGACTGGCTGCTCCTCCTGACTTCCTCAATGTATTTGCTTAGAACTCAGGACCACCTGCCTAGAGGTGGAACTGTCTGCATTGGGCTGGAACTATCTACAACCCCCCCCCCCCCCATCAATCGCTAATTAAGAAAATGCCTTCCTGGCTTGTCAACAGAGGGATCTGACAGCAAGACGTCTCAGCCTCTCAATTCCCTCCTCTCCTCCTTGTGGATAACTCTAGCTTTTGCCAAGTTGACAGAAATCTAGCATAATAACATTCAGCAGCACCCACCCTGTGCTTCGCCAACTTGTGCTGATGCCCTTGGGCACTCAGCTCATTCCTACCTGTGGTAACAGCTTTCAAGGTGTTTTCCTATCTGCTATGGTCTAAATGTAAGACTTCCCCACAGACCTCTGTGTTTGAACACTTGATGTCCAGTGGGTGTTACTGGCTTAGGAAGGCAGTGTGGACTTCAGAGATGAGCCTGGTGGGAAGGAATGGGCGGTGGAGGAGTGGGGATCGTAGTTCAGCCAAGATCCCAGCCACAGCTCTTGGCTTCCTGGTTGGTACTGTGTAATAAGCAGCTACCATAGGCTCTGCCTCCACTAAGGCACATACCAGGGTACATTTCTGGCCAGGGTGGACTTTCTCCTCCTTAAGTGGCTTTTCCCAGGTGTCTGTCACAATGACTAGTGACTAGTATATTCATCAGTCTCATTAACTAATAGACCCCTTGCCAGCTTCATTAGCCTAGAGCTAGCTGACTTGGGTGAGGCAGGCTCTGATGAGAGGAAATGAAGGTGGTACCTTAGGGATTAAGAGGAACCCTTCAGAGCTTTTCAGAATAGTCTTACTGGTAGGATGTGTGGTAGAGTACTTAGCATCTAGTTAAGTCCTAAATGCTGAGGCATGGCTTAAGCAAGCTGGACATGATCCTAGGCTACTTGTGACTTAAGAGTCAAACCAGTTTCCATTGAGTCCTCTGTCCATTGGTCACTTCTAAGAACCACAGGCCACATTCTCCAGGCACATGAAAGCCTAGCTTCCTCCCAAGACTCTGAATATCAAACACAAAGGCCTAGAGAACCAACAAAGGCCTGAGGCTAAGAAACAAAGGGTTGCTGGTCACCTCTTCCTCTGGGGGATTCCAGAGAAAGCTAGCCCCAGCAAAGGACAGCCCCCCACAGCTCCTGGTCAAAGGTACAAGCTTTGCAGCTCATTAGCACTGGTCTCGTGGAAGACTATCAGCCCTGGGGGTCCTTGATGCTGCCCACAGACCCTCTGTAGGCTGGTAAAGCTTCCCACTGATTCTAGTACTGATGGTAGAAAGGTCCTGCCTCCTGGTCCTCTGCCTGCTTAATCAATAATAGCTCCAGAGAGAGAAGAGAAAGAGGAAGACAGGCAGGTCCCTTTCCCCCTGTCTCCCTGTACCCCTCCCTCCCTTCCAGGATGCTGAAAATAGCCTAATTAGATTGTCCCCCTGCCTGGGTGCCATGGAGATGACAGACACAGAGGCTGTCACAGAGCTCACACACCCTTCTGAAAGTTGTCTCTAGCTCTCTGTCAGGCTATGGCTGATGGTGGTACAGGACCCAGCCCTGCAGGACCAGGAGGAAGGGCTGTCACATGGCAGCAGCGACAGTGCATTTGCAAGCAGCAACAGGATGCTAACAGAAAGCATTGAGAATATGTCCCCTTAGGAAGGTATATGTAGCCAAGGACAGCATCAGCCCCCAGCCCATTCTCTGAGACCTGGTTATATGCAAACCCACTCAGGGAGCAGTAGCATTCCATATTTGGAAGGCTGAGAATTAGACCAAATTTTTCAGTTTCCCAAAAGAAAAGAAAGAGTACAGCCTTGCCCAGCTGTGTGGCCCTGTCTGGACCCCCACACTCTCACACCAGTGTCCGCACTTCAACACGAACGTACAAGCCCATCTCCATAGCTGCTACTTATGTTGCCTCTGTGTGGGACTCTGCGTAACCACATCACCTTCATAACTCAGCTCTCCTCTCTCAGGTCACCTCAAAGACATTAAATGGCTACCAACGACACCCCTTTTGCCTTCACCCACTGTCACATATTATTCTGTTCAGATCTTTTTAAAAATGAACACTAACTAAAATCAGTGTGATGTGGTGTGTGTGTGTGTGTGGTGTGTGTGTGTGTGTGTGTTTACTCCACCCACCCACCCAAGAATGTAAACTATACCACAATAGGTTCTTTGTCTCTATTTCACTGCTGTTCATAGTAGGTGCTCAGAAAGAACACACTTCAAAGAAGTTGGCAAGAATATCACACAGATGGAGGATCCCTTCCAAGCAGATATTTGACAGTAGAGGCCCAGAAACAGCATCTCTTGATCCTAATGCTTGATTAATATTTCATTACTGTAAATTAATAGTTTCATTACCATACCTGTGATTAAAAACAAAAAAAAGCCACAAGCAACATAAAGGAGAAAGCATTTATTTAACTCCCAACTCCAACTCCAGGTTATTGTCCATCCCTGCAAGGAAGCCAAGGCATGAGGAGCTTATAGCAGCTAATCACATCACTTCCACATCAAGAGTGGAGGGCAATGATTAATGCATGCATGGTGCTCAGCTCCACTCTTTTCACCTAGCCCAGGTCTCAGCCCACATTGAGGGTGGCTCTCCCCACATCAGTTCGCCCGGGGAAGCAAAGCTCTCACAGGCATGCCCAGAGACAACCCTCTCTAGACATTTCCTCATTGAGACTCCCTTCTCAGAAGATTCTAGAATGTGTTACGTTAACACTGGGTGTTACACATAGAGGGAGTCTGATTCCCATCGTGTGTGGCGTTAGGATTTTAGAAGTTAGTGAGTGAAATACTGAGACTCTGAGGTGCCAGCTCTAGTTTGCTGCCTCTTTGTCTCAGTGAGCATGAACCTAAGAGAGTGACAAGTACACATTTGGCTGCATGAGGCCTGAGCTCCAGAGAGTTTGGAGAGAGAGACTAGAGTTCTCCGAAAGCAGACACTCAGTCTGTTATTCCCCTCCCCTCCAAATAGATGAGCACATGAATGGTAACTCCACAAATCCCTGTTGGCGGAATGAGTGAGGGAATGGAGGGTCTTCACAGCTCTGACAGAAATAAGCAGTGTGCTCTAAGTACTGTTTGCCAAGACACCAAAAGAGTTGTTTTACCCCTGTGGGGATAATGTCACAAAAGTAGCTGCATTTGATTGCCCGAGAAATGGACTAGAGACAGAAGAGAAAGCAGTGGATGGGTAGAAGTGAGGGTGAGACCAGAGAATGGTCAATGACATCCAACTGGTGTGGCTATTGAGGAAAAAGAAGGGCATATAAGTGGCTGTGGTTGTGTTAAACTACTTCAAACATCTGAAGGCAGATCACTCTCCATCTGTGACTAATATAGGTCATTCTCTAGTTTATTCCCTCATTTGTCCGCCCAACAAGTAATTTTAAGTACTTATTATAAGCCAAGCATCATGGAAGATACTGCAATAAGCTACTTAGTGGGCGGATGGATGAATGGATGGATGGATGGATAGATAGATACATTCCCAAGTGACTTTCAATGTCCTTGAGGACAGAATCTCTGTGTCATGCTTCACTGTATTCTTTGTGCCCTCAAACACCAGTCAAAGAGACAGAGAAATGCTCAATAAATATTGACCAAGTGTCATAGGTAGACTGATGTCTTGATGTGTAGCTGTGGAGTGGCATGAGATCCTCTTCCCTTCCAGATTCATTCTCACTCATAACAGATGCTGATTAACTGTTCTTGCATCTGGTTTAGAAAAAGCTAAAGGACTGTAACTTAACCACATTATCTGTCCCCCAGGTTGCTGAGGTCACTCTGGTACTTTTCTTTGGAGAGGAAGGGAAGAAATCAGACAGGGATGCTTTTATCTTTCAAGTTCTGTAGATCCTCCAGTGTGAGATATTTTGCACAGATGATACATTAACCATTATAAACTGGTCTAAAACATCTCTCTTCCCCTCCCTTCCTCCCTCCTTCCCTCCTTCCCTCTCTCTCTTTCTGTGTGTGTGTGTGTGTGTGTGTGTGTGTGTGTGTGTGTGTGTGTGTGTGTGTGTGTGTGTGTGTGTGTGTGTGTGTTTCACTGCCCATCTGTAGTCTGGGCTGCTGGGAGATATATGCTTTTGTGGGTGACTTTGAATCACAAATGACTCCATTTGTGCTCAATTCCCTAAAATAAAGAAATCCCAGTGCTTCAGACCTTCGTCTAGCTGAGGTCACCCGAGTTGCCATGGGGTGGCCATGTACCTCTGAAGGGCATCATTCTGATGCCTGGGTGCTGAGCGTCCTGTGTGTCTTGGCTCATGCCCGTATCCTCTCTTGCGGCCTTTGATGATAGTTCCTTCCCTCCCTCACTCTCCAGCCATGAAGATAAGTGAGGACATCGGTACGTGACCCAGATCTGGCCGATCAAAAGGACAAGTCAGAGACAAAAACATCCTCAGAGTTTCCAAGGAAGAGTCTATCCCAGGACCCTCATGGAGTCTATAGAACACGGGGAGTGTGCTTCCTAGTAGCAGCAGGAAAAGAAAATAAAGATTTAAATGCCACCTCCTTTGTCACTGACTGACTGTGTGGCCTTTTATCAGTAACTAAATTTTTCTTAGCCTCATTTACGTCCACTTATAAAGCGAGTATCCATCCATCCATGTGCTGCTTACAGATGGTCCCACATCCAGTGGGTGCTTTATAAATCTAGATTGCCCTTCTTACACATCCACTCTCTTCTTGTTAATTTCCTTAGCACCTGATCTCTCATAAGTCATGTAACCTTCCAGAACCCCCAAAGCCCAATCCCCAACAACAACCTTTCATCTGAACTCCAGACTCATACATCCAACCGCTGACTCGGAATCTCTATTTGGATGTCTCCCAAGCATCCTGAGCGCAGTCATCCGTGCCTCAGAACTGCCATCTTCGAGAAAACAGTTCCATCTCAGAGAGCTGAGTCTAGAGGAGGTGTTATACATGTGTACGTGTATGCCTATGTTCAGTTGTGTGGAGTCCAGAAGTTAACACCAGGAGCATTCTTTTCTCACTGTCTATTGAGACAGAATCTCTCACGTCACCTGGAACCCAGCATTTATACCAGACTGACTGACCAGTGAGCTCATGGTTCCACTTCACTCTGCCCTCTTTCCAGGGCTGCAGATGTGTGCGCCATTGGGTCTGGCTTTTCTCACGGGCTATAGGGATCATAACTCAGTACAGCAAACACTGCCCACTGAGCCATCCATGCAACTCCAGAAATTGGGCTCTAAGTGCCCTCTTTAGCCCCACCCAGAAGTTCAGGAAGCATCTTTGACACCTCTCTCCCACCCTCATAACTAAACATTACCCAGTTCTGTTTATTCTGCCTCTGCATTTCCTGAATCTCTTTCTTAGCATTTCAGGGTCAATTCTTAAATTCCTTCACTATATTAAACATAAATAGCTATATTAGTCCATTCTGAGCCAGATATCTAGGCCGTTGTGCTTCGGGTACAAAGAGCCCCACAAAGGGCTCATATGCATGCAGATGATAGAGGTGGAGCCTGGTTGGAGCAGATTCTTGGATTGTGTCTCATTCTTGCCTCTCCCTGTCTCTGCTTTCTGTCCACCATGAAGTGAGCAGCACTCCTCTACCTCTCTTCATGGCCACGATGTTCTACCCAAACACAAAACAGCCAATAGCCATGGATTGAACCCTCTGGAACCGTGGGTTAAAATAAATAATTCCTTGCATCTCCCTCAGGCATTTAGGCAAAGCAATATATACACAACTAATTCATAAATCAATCTGTTTACAATATCACTTATCCTGTGGAAAGTCTTCCATGACTCTCCAGGGAGTGTTAGAATAAAATAAAAAATATTTCTCTTAGCCCAACAAGAGAACAGGTTCTTGTTGTCATGGAGGCCTCACCTTTGATCCTGTTTTTGCCCTCACTTTGGTAGATATCTGTCTTGACTCCCATGCAGGAAACTTCTAGATTCTGACCACCCCAGACTCTTTGCTGAGTCTTGTCTGCACCCCAGATCTCTCTGAAATAGAAAAGTTGGTCATTAACCTGAACATTTTCCTCCAGCTGCTATGAGGCAGGTTTGAAGAAGAGACACATTCTGCCCCTCAGTCCTCCACTCCACACCTTCCTCTGCTTATCAAGTGGAGTGCTGGAAACATGCAGACTCCCTCCATGCTGTCCTGCCCTCCCTGACTGTTGCTATGTGCAACACATCATTTTCCATAGACACCCCTGTGACAGAAATCATAAAGAGCATGTGACTAGTCACAGTCTGTCTGAAATCTATTTATTAGCCCTGCTACACAGAATAGAGTAGAAATTCTAACTTCATGTGGTTATTTTCTGTGAGTAGTAGTTATAGGTTGCTGTTATGTCCTCTGCCCTACAATAGGAAAATGTTGTTATGCCAGAACAGCAGCTTGTGTTTTTATACATGGCAAATATCTAAATCTTGGAAATACACAAGTGTTTGAAATATTTGGAATCTTACCATCCTTATGTCAACAGGGCAATGAAGTTAGTTGAAAAGTCTGGGGCAGACAGATGCACATTGGAATCTAAATTTGCCATTTTCTAACTTACTTCACCCTGATTTTCTTCTACCTGAAATCCTGATGCAACTCTTCATGGCTGGGGATTGAAGTCCTAAGGCTATCCCAAGAATAGTGAGACCCTGCAAGGTGTGTCCCTGCTTCCCACCCTACAACATGTCTTACCAAACCTTCCATCTGCTCCTCTATTTCAACCACAATGCCATCTTGCATCTGAAATCTTTCCCACAAGGAAGTTTTTACACTTACTGTTCCCTCTGAGAAAAAAATGTGTTTCCATCACCAATTTAAATTCCATTGTGTTTCAGGCTAGTGTCTTAAAAAGACTTTCTGATGGCCTTTCCAGCTCTAAGGTTCAGCACAGCGCCATTCAATGCACTCATACACTAGCTAATGATAATTCTAGAGTATAGATCAGAATTAGAATGGAACTTCCTCTCTTGTCTCTATCAGGTATTTGACCGTAGCAATGTAAGAGTAACTAATTCATAGCTCAATCTGATTACATCCCTTCTCCCCATGAATATTAAAATAAAAACCCTCCTTATCTTACTCAATAAAAGAACATGAACAGGTACTGGTTGTCATGGAAGCCTCACCTTTGATTCTACTTTTGCTCTGACTTGGAAGTATCTGTCTTGACTCCCAAATAGGCAGGATATAGTTCCCGAACCACTCAGGCTCCCTACTGATCCCTTTCTACATCCCTGAAAGTGTAGTTCTATAATGGAGGAGGAGCTGAATGACCTTGTCACAGTGTGTCACCAGATCCTAGCATTTGATCTGAAATACAGCATTTCATCCACTGAATGAATTGTTTGATTAAGTGGATTCACAGCCTTGAGGATTACCAGAACTAAAGTCTAGAACTCCATCCTCAAAGGAAATCAGGACAGAAACTCAAGCAGGGCAGGAACCTGGAGGCAGGAGCTAAGCAGAGACCACAGAAGAATTCTGCTTACAGGATGCTCCTAATGACTTGTTCAGCCTGCTTTTGTGTAGAAGCCAAGACCCTAGGATGGTGAGCCTAGGAATGGCACCATCCACAATGGACTGGGTGCTCTCTCATCAATCACTAATTATGAATATGCCCTACAGGCTTACCTGTAGCCAGGTCTTCTGGGGGCATTTTCAGGATTGAGGCTCTCTTTGCTTTAATGTCTCTGGTTGTGTCTAGTTGACATAAAACTAGCTAGCAAACATGCCCAGTGTGTGTCAATGGATAAACAAAAAGTCATCTTGAGCCTGGCTCTGAGTCTTAGTAACTACGTTACATTAAACCTGAAACATGTCTCTGACCATGAGATCTTTTATAGAAAGGCATTGACATATAGTAGGAACGTCATAAAATATGCATGCTATTATATATGAGGGATCAATGTTCTCAGTCACCAAAGAGTCTAACAAAGGAGGTTGTTTGTATCATTTTTTTCTTTTTTTAAGGAGAATCCTGGGCATTGGAACTTTCTTCAATGCTTTTACTATGAAAATTTAAAGCACACCCACTAACAACCTAACTAATATATCCAACACATTCCAATTGTGCTTTACCTGTTTATCCCTCTAACCCTCTACTTACTTAACAAGATGATAGGTGGTGGCTGTGTTGTTGAGTCATGGCCTTACTGTGTAACTCAGGGTGGCCTAGAACTCACATCTTCCTCTTCAGCGTCTCAGGGACTCGGGATACAAGCATGTACTCTCATGGCTGGCTCTGTGTGATTTTATGCATTTCAGAGTAAATGGTAGATATAAGTATATTTTTCCCCACATAGATTAGCATGCTTATCACTTTATTAACTAGAGTTCAGCATCTGCTTACATATTTGTCTTCTGAGATAAAATTTATTGACATTTAGTGCCCAAAATTCCTTATTCTACTCGATGAGTTTAAGATTGTATGTGCTCATGCAACCCTTGTCTCTATCAAACACACAGCAGAAGTTCCCTCAGATTTTGCGCCCCTATTCTACATAATCAACCAGTGCTTTGAGTTTCTCTTTCACCACATGGAGGCTCACACAAGAGCACCCCCATGACTCATAGGAATGAACATTCCACATCGACCTCTCACCTCTACATGCATGTGCACATATGTACACACGTATGTACACATATGTACACATACACACATGCACAGATACACTTGAGGCATCACAAAATGAAGGAAATTACCCAATGTCTCTCTGGCTATTTATTTTCACATTCAAGCTCTCAAAAAAAAAATGTTTTCCTTTTGAAACTTAAGTGTTTTCCTTTCCTATCACATGTATCCAGGGTCTAAATTTAGGTATCAGTTTCTGGATAGGAACTATTGCAGTACTAATGGCAAATTCTCCTTTTCAAATATTTTCTCTGACCCCAAGGGCTCTGGTGAGCCATCCCTATGGTCTAACTCTGTGACCCTCCCTCCAGACATATCCATGTCCCGCCAAACTTTCCACTGCCCACTGCTACAGATGAAGATGAGGATGGTAGTGGTGGTGGTGGTAATTTATGATTCTTGAGACTTCGCTAGGGCCACTGGAACCACTTAACTCAGAGATCTTGGGGGGTTGCTTCTTCAAAGACTAACACAAGAGCTTTATCCTTTGCCTCGGAATCATACAACCTCCAGGGTTCAATTTACACACCAGAGTTTTCCACCAGGTCCCCTAGCCACTAGCCAGTCTCTAAACAATGTCCTTGTTCTGTCTCCTCTCTGCCCTACCCTCCTTATTTCTTCCCAGGCTTCTGCCAAGGATGATATTCTGTAAATTACTTGTACATCAATATCTACCTCAAACTTTGCCTCTAGGGAACCTGATATAAGATTCTCCCATTTTGAAATGGAAAAACCAGCCCCGAAGAATTATAGCAGACTGCTCACAATACCAAGCTATAACTGGAGGAGTCAGAACTTGATCCAAACCTCTAATAGGGCTGACTTCTAGTAAGTTATGGCTAAGAACCGTACTGTACAGGACGGTCAGAAAGACTAACTAACATTTGTGTATAAAAGAGCCTTATAATAATGGAAAGATATAAAAGAGTGACAATCTCCCCCACCCCAGATGTGAGGTCAAGGCCAATGGCAGACTGTTCTTACCATTCACTAAACCCTATTTATTCTCTCTTTGCTGGGCACATAGCTGCACTGTAGTTCCCAGCTTCCATGACATTATGTGTGGCTAGGTGACTAGTTCTGGCCAAGAAATTTGGGAGAAGGTGATATTGAGCATTTATGAACATTGACTTTAGTCCTTCCCCAGGTGTTATGAGATACTCTCAGGGCTCCAATGGGTAATTCCCAAAGGGAATTCTAAGGTACCTTGCCAGCTCAACACAGCAAACTCACAGTTGTGGCATAGGCTATTTTAAAAATATTTGTCCTTAATTTTATTTGTGTGTGTGTGTGTGTGTGTGTGTGTGTGTGTGTGTGTGTGTGTGTCCCACAGTATATGTTCCTTGTAGATGTTCATACAGGCCAGAAGAGATAAGAAGATGTTATTGTGAGCTGCCTAATGTGGGGGTTGGGAGCCAGACTCAGGTTCTCTAGAGGAGCAGAAGATGTTCTAAACCAGTGAGCCATCTCTTCAGGTCTTTAAAGTCCTTAAGGGCACAGAGTAGCACCTGTCAGAACCATGGATTAGCTCAAGGTCATCCAAGGTTCCACATCCATCACCATATTTTTAAAGATATCATAGCTTCAAAAAGATGATGTTTGATGGTTGCTATGGTTACAAACAAGTATATCAGATTCTCTGTTCTTACATAGTCTGTATTTGTGAACTCACCTATGCAGTAAAAATAATTTGTAACTTAAAAGTTAATACTTAAAGTCATATCATCCATGAGCATATATACAGAATGGTAAAAATAAATAAGCAAATATGACTCAATCAACCTTCCCATTCCTAGCCAAGAAGGATTCATCTGAGCCTGAGCCCCCTCATCCTAGATCTCATACTTTATTCAAGGGTCTTTTCAAGATATATTTAGTGTCCAAAATTTAGCATCTTTTGATTTCTTTTGGGTTCTGTCTAACATAGGCTCTAAGCACAGTGCTGCTCAAAGGAAGTTGTACTGTATCTCCCACAGAAGCTACATGTATGTTTGGATAAGCTTTCTCAGGCATAAATTATAGTATCATGGGCCATTAGCTCATTGTTCACAAATCAACAATACCTATTAAGTAAGATGCCTTTACACAGAAGTGCACATGGAACTAGATTAGAGATTGATCAGTTGAAAAAATTTGTTGGGTCCAGAGGATGGAAGGCATGCTGTGAAACACTGTCTTCTGGACATGACCATGACCATTGAACCCATGAACTACTCCCTGCATAGTCACCTGACCAAGGCCTGTGCAATGAGGAGGGGTTTAAGAAGCCGGCCCTTCCCTAATGAGCTATTCATAGTTAATGACTGATGGGGAAAGTGATGTAGCTACTGAGCAACTTTGCTCATGTTTCAGTAAATAACTCTGCACCCATGCTCATGTAAGTGCCCCTTATTCAATCAGTGTGGGTCACACAAAGATGATATGAAATAGGGAGAATTGTAGGGGTCAGTGGATTCATAGGGAGTAGGTAGGGAATAAGATAGAGTTATGGGGTCCAAATATGTTATATGCATATATAAAACTGTCAAAGAATAAGTAATTTCTAACATTACTAAATGCTCAAAGGAACTTCACCTTAGATTTTCACTAGGAAGAATGTCTCCAGCTCAATAGTTCAGTGTTTGCAGTGACCTTGAAGGACGTTTATACTACGAATAAGTATCTCCTGAAGTTCATGAAGATTTGCTTAAGCATTGATTGAATAAAACGTAGATGCTCAGCAACTCCTCAAAACTGCTTATCTAAAAATGGCACTGCTTTCCCATTGGCTGTTAGGAAAAGACTAATGTGAAACATTTCAAGATCCTGGAGAGAATGAAAGCCTGTAAGCTCCTGTTCTAGGGGATGGCAGAGCCATATACTAAAGGCACCTGGGTCATGAATTGCCCCATGGAGAAGAGCTACTCACCAGCCAAAAACACCTGCCTTTGACGGTTATGTAGCAAGAAATGAATGTCAAATGTCTTTGAAACGTTCCACACCTCGGTCTTTTTTTTTTTTTCTACTGTGCCAAGGTCCACCCAAAATGGTGTATGTAAACACTTAGTCTTGTAAATGTTGCTGTCATTGTCATACATTTATAAAACATAAATTAGGCATGCATGTGACTAAGAAAATGTGATATTTGAGATAATCAGACACATTAACTCAACAAACAACATAATTTTCATCTATGTACAGGCAGCGGGGGACAAATGAACAAAACATAGGCATAGTCTCTTGTTTTCCCTTTTATGGACACAGGAAAAACATACTCAAATACAATGCAAAAAAATTAATTGTAGTGTAGAAATTCCTCCATATTGCAACATTCCAATTGGAGAAAGGCTCATTAAGAAAAGTTTTACAAGGCTTAAGAAGCAGACAACTCCCAAGTCTCAGGAAGTCCCTAAAACAAGGTCTACAATGCCTCCCAACAGTATCTTCCTGCTGCAGAAAGAAACCCAGAAACCTGTTGAGCTGCCTACAACTCATGTAGGAACAACACAGTGGTAGGCTTTGTGAGTCATCACCTAGGCAGAGTGGGCTTTTCAGTGATGGAGTTGCCTTTGAGTCATCCATGCTTCATAGGTAAACCCTCACTCATACTCCAGTAAATATCCTCAATACACTCACTGCTTCACCAAATCCAACTTGGGTGGAACCATTCTTCATTGGATGAAGACCTGGAACAACTAGATACTTGCTCACTCCTTACCAGCAAAGTCACACAACACAAGATAGATGTATATACAGATGGGATGCAGACAGGCAGGCAGGCAGGCATGCAGACAGACAGATCTAGCAAGCCTGGATAGGTAGATGCCACTTGTATGTCTGACTCAGATAAGCCCTTTAGTTGAGGACCACTATGAAGTGTACTGGCAAATAGTAGTTGGTGAAGGCAGTTGGTAAATCAGAGCAGAGATGATGGATGTCAAATTCCGAGCTCATTCTAAACTAGAAATAAGCCAAATGTCATCAACAGAATAGATAAATAATTTATAATATTCAGGGAACTATTGTTCAGAAAAAAAAAAATGAAACAGTGAACTTGTACACACAGCAGCCCTGATGAACCTCAAAGATGACCTGCTATTGAAAGAAATAAACACAGAGCACTGAGGTGCTACAACTCCACATGTGGAGTGATCCTGAACGTGCAATCTGTGGCCACAGAAATCAGAGAACTTCTCTCCTCTGGGGATGGTGACGGACTGAGAAAGGACATAACGGAATATGGAACTTGGCGAAAATAATCTTTGGCTTTGTGAAGAAGCTTGTTGCATGGGGAAAAGCGTCTGTCAAAATGTATTAATTGCACACTTATGATATGTGTATTTCAACTGTATATAAATTATACCAATTCAAACAAATTCTAAGCTAAAGATTTTGGCAGTTGATCACTTCAGAAGGCAATTACATGCAAGCAGAGTGGTTTTATCCCCAGAAGACCAGCACTGGGTGCTTTATATAAAGCTAATGTTGGCAGGCATTTTCTTCAACTTTTCTAAAGAACCCCCCCCCCCAATCACACTGTTATTAAGCACTCCAAAATAACAAAGCAAACATAAGCCATTCTGTTTAAAGCAGCGGTAAATGGTGGAAGATTCTTCACAGGGTTTGTGACTGGGGCTTCCCATTCAACTCTGTAGGTACCCTGAGAAACATTCAAAAGTTGGGAACAGGATTCAGAGATTATGGGTTAATAAACACTGACTCAATAAAGTAAGTGGGACAACTGAACTGAAGTTGGAGAGTTCAGCACAGTACAAACCCAAATATGCGGTGAACGGCATCTCCTGGAGGTGTGCAAGGCAGTGACTGCCTTGGAACATTTCTGGTAAACTTAACAAGTCAAATAATGTTGGAGAAAATGGCATGTGGTAGCTTGCCTTCAGCCGGAGCATTCTGCTCAGGGAGGGGTGGTAGAACCGGCAGAAAAGAGGAGACAACTGCTCCCCCACTCCAGCCCAGCAAGGCCAGCTCTTCCGATGTGGTTTGCTTTGTTATTGTTGGTGGAGGTGTTTTGTTTCTTCCTTCTTCTCAGGTTTTTCAAGAGAAGCCAAAATGCTGGACTTTATAATGATGCCTCTAAGTTTCTGCAGGCTGGAAATGAACTCAATTTAAAAAATAAACTACAAACCTCAAACCCACCCTTTCTAAGCCACAAATTTGCAGTTTGGGGGGTTAAAACTATTGCAAATGCACCTGAGCTCCTGATTTTAAATTAAATGAGGCATGGTTACTGCTCCTCTGTGCCCTGGATCCATCCAGGGTTCTGAGCTGTCTGCTTGTGGAGTCAGGGGAAATTACTAGCTCCTTCCTTGAGTTTCTTAGGAGTTATGCAACCAGCCTGGCTGAAACCAGCCCAAGTACAACTCCAAAGCTCTGGGATCAAGGTTGGAGTTCTGTGTGTTTGCCCACACCTTAGCCTTGGGATGTACAATGGTCACCACTGTGAAGGTGCATAAAGGCAGCCCACAGCCCCCACCCTGCTCAGCACTGACACCATTCACATGGATACATAAGATAAAATCATCCAATTAAAACTCTTGCTAGGTCATCTGAGGCCTGATTTTTCTTTGTAAATAAGTAAACAGAAATGAAGGCAAGCATGTTTTGATCTTCTGCCTCTTAGATCCAGCTGATGGCTTTGAGATGCTCTTTGCAGCTTTGGCAATTCTAATGAGAGAAGGCAGACAGAAAACAGAGCTGTCAGAGAGCCCAGAGAGATTGAAAAACCAAGCATATCACTACTGTGTGGTTGGATGCTGGGTGGGCGCTCAATAGACACTCCGTTAGGAGGTGAGACATCCTCTCTTAGACCAATGCCTCCCTCGTGTGATCCATCACATCCCCACAATAGATGCACCAAGCTGCTCCATAGAAATTTAAAT
Organism: Phyllotis vaccarum; assembly: GCA_033318265.1. Taxonomy (NCBI): domain Eukaryota; kingdom Metazoa; phylum Chordata; class Mammalia; order Rodentia; family Cricetidae; genus Phyllotis; species Phyllotis vaccarum. Next base: position 75,429,664 of record JARWLC010000016.1, on the reverse strand, counting down.
GTCTACTCCTACCAGATGACTATTAGGTAGAGGGCCTTGATGAAAGACTGAAATGTTCCATCTTCGTCTCCACTCAACCCTAAAGTGTGTAATCACTCAGAGGAGCTATAATACACACACGTGAACTGTATTTCTAAAAAATCCAAGATGAGAAAAATGGAAAATCGACTCAGCTTCCTGTCTTCTTGATGGATGAAATTCAGTTTTCCAGCACCCACATCAGACAACTCACAACTGTCTGTCACCCCAGCTCCAGGGATATAGACACCCTCTTCTGGACTTTGTAGGCACCTGTATGCATGTGTGAATGCACACATATACACATTTTAAAAAAAAAAGAAAGAAAGAAATCCAAGATGGAAGCTGGGAATAATGAAACATGCCTTTAATCCCAAGTACTTGGAAGGCTATGGTAAGAAGACCATGAGTTTGAAGACAGCCTAGCCTACACAGAGAGACCTTGTCTCAACAACAGCAGAAAAGATCCATAATGGAAACAAGAATTAGTTACTGTAACTTTTGCTGCTGTGCTATGCTATAGTATATGTTATGCTATATTCTATGCTACACTGTATGTTATGCTATGCTATGCTAAACTATATTTTATGCTATGCTATGCTATACTATGTTATGCTAACTATACTATACAATATAATACTGTTAAGTAATATGATCTTCCTGTCCCTCACTTTCCCCAGCTATAAAATGGGGTGATCACACTCATGCCTCCTCAATAGTAGTGTGCAAAGGAATCATAGAAAAACAGCATGTGGAGTACTCCCTTCTTGACTGATCCATTGCAGCATTCAGTACACATTCACAGTCACTGAAAGGCATGCCCTTGGGAAACTTCAGAATACCGTTTATCCTTTGCCAAACAGCCTTCTGCTATAGCTGGAAGTATTATGTCCCTGAGACAGAAAACCTAAGGATCCGGCCTACTTTCTGGCTCTTGCCCTATAACCTTGGGCAACTTTCTCCCTTCTGTGAGACTTCATTTTCATATCTAAACAGATGGGTGTTGACAAGATTATTTCTGCCATTCACTGTTATTGTGAATATCTATGAACCTCGGATATCTATCATTTATTCAAGGACTTTATTTTTATTCCTTTACTCAGCAATCCTTTATGAGAACTGGTGTGGTGGCATCTGCCTGTAATGACAGCCCTTCGGAGACTGAGGTAAGTGTATAGCCAGCAAGGCTATATAACAAGCTCCCATCTAGCCTGGGCTACACGGTGCAAATCTGCCTCAATTTTTTTCTCTGATGAGTGCCAGCTGTATGTCAAGCATTCTTTCCAATAGATACTTGTTGTAGGTTGTCTTTACTTAATGTTGATTTTACTCCCACCCTGAGCGATAATATTCCTGATCTCACACGAAGACTAATTAATATTAGGCAGGTTTTCAAATGCATATTAAAATAAATGCCTAAATGATCTAAGAAAAATTGTCCACTGATACCTGCCTGAAATCTCAAGTATGGTGAAGGATGTAAAGTGGACAGTTGGGGACATACAGACTTGGACAGGATCCAAGATCCACTGCCATGCCAGGCATATGCAGTTCTAAATTCCCGAGGAGGGAAGGATGACATGGCTCATCTTCCACTCTTCCAACCCACTCTGCTACAGAGATGAACAGAGTGACGTTAATTGAGTAATTATTCAGAATTATAAGAACTTTTTCTGTGCCTGCAAGGAGGGCTCTGTCAGTTTGAGAACATACTTGAACTTCCTGGTTCTTTGTTTTCTATTCAGAGTCCAAACTTCAGTCACTTCCATCTTCTTTGCTTCAATAATATAGTATGTTTGTTTGCACCTGGCTGAAGGTCTTTTCATCTTCAAAGAATATTATCAACTCACAATGGCCTCTCTACATCTGATGGGAAGAGACTCCCCAAACCCATAATCATTCTACTAGACAGCTCCTGCTAAACACATTTAGCACATTGTGCATAACAAGTCAAGAGTGAGTTCAGAGCTGCCTTTGAAATAGTTTTGTTTTTTTTTTTTTTCCTCAAAGGGTTTGAAGGGAAAACTTTCCCACCAATCAATTAGAATTTCTAAAACTTCAGTAGAAAAATAGGTTAAAAATGTGAACTGGTAATTCACTGGAGAAGAAATATAAACAATTAATCAGCATATGAAAAGATACTCACCTCCTGAATAATCAAAGAAAATGCAAATTAAACAAGAGAGCTGCAAGACTGTTTCCCTTTTGTTTCAAGTTAAGCAAGAGTCACAGCACCCAAGTGTGGTCTGAGAGGTGAAGGTACTTGTACTTGATGGCCAAGCCTATGTCCTGATTGTGAACCCTGAGACCCACAAAGCAGAGGGGGAAGAGAACAGAATCCTTCAAATACAAACTGTCCTCTGACCAGCATATCTCTCTCTCTCTCTCTCTCTCTCTCTCTCTCTCTCTCTCTCTCTCTCTCTCTCTCTCTCTCTCTCTCTCTCTCTCACACACACACACACCCACCAAGAAAGAAAAGGCTGTAATAATAATGCTTTGTGCTTGATAGAGGAGACAGACACAATAGCATTGAAAATAGCATTCATATCTTGGAAAACAACTTGGTATTGTGCCTCAGGACCTCTGAAGGACATCATAATCACTGAAGAATTCCCTTTCTAGGAATCCACCTGTTGGAGAACACTATCCTCCAAGCCAAGCACAGATCAGCTGCACCACTTGCCATCCGGGCCAGCTTTGTGGAGACAGATATTACAGAGAGAGAAGGTACAGAGAGTCACTGGACCCTCTCCTCAAGCTCCAAATCATTTCCCCGGTCATGTATATGGAATTTTCCTTAGTTATACCTGGCCTTGGCTTTCTGCTGGGACAAGGGTATTTAGCCTATAAAAGGCTAACAGAAGAGGGCTCCATCTGCACAGGTGTAGGGATGGCATCATCCATGCTAATAAAAATGTTCTATTGCTTTGGGGTCAGCCACTGTAAGCATCCCTCCTCCTGTGCTCTGTAATTAAGCCCAATAGACCTCATCTCCTCAGTTCCTTTGGTAAAACTGAAGTCTGTCTGACACCAGTAGGACAGATAGACACATTTTACATGTTTACATCTCCCCAGAGAAGAAATCTTTTCTAATAAGAATAAGAAAGGAAAAAAAAAAAAAAGGAATTCTTAAAATATCAGCATAAGAAAATCATGGCAATTCAAACATGTTTAGTTTAAAAATGAAATATATTCATTATGGTACTGATCTACATAAGACTCTCTGTAGTTAGTTTCTGGTCTGGACTAGCCCCAAGATCTGGACCTGCCCACAGCTGCTTAGCTCTGTACAGCCCTGAGGTCTGGACTAGCAGTCCCAAAGTCCCAAAGAAACACACAGAAGCTTACATTAATTTCAAACTGATTGTCCCATGGCCCAGGCATATAACTTGCTGACTCTTAACTCTTAAACTAACCCATAATTATCCATGTTCCTTTTCTCAGAGCAGCATTTTAGTTTCTTTCTTCTGTGTCTACTGGTGTCTCAACTTTCCTGGCATCTCTGCCTTGCTGCTCTTCCTATTCCCAGAGTTTTCTTAGCCTGGTAGCCTCTCCTACACTTCCTGTCTGCCTTCTGGCTAATCAGCATTTTGTTAAACTAGTAGGAGGGACAAATATTTACAAGGTACCAGAACATAATCCCAATACAACTTTCAATGGCAGCATTATGAACATTTAGAGTTACATAATTAGTTCTTGGGGACTGTCCTGCATATTGGGGGTTTTTCAAAAGCTGTAAGGACTGTCTTCAACATTGGAGACTATTCAGTGACTGTGGGGACTGTCCCTAGCACTGGAGGGTGTTCAGTGACTGTGGGGACTGTCCTGATCACTGGAGGGTGTTCAGTAGCATCCTCAATCTCTACCTGCCTATTCAGTCCAGTTACCATAACCAAAATAGTTTTTGAATACTACCACATGCTGCTTGTCTTGGTGGAAAATCTGAATCAAAAGTCACTGATCTAAGATTAAAAATCTTCCATAGTATTTAACACCTAAATGCCCAACCACAACAAAGGAAATAATCTGTGATTTGTTAACCAGGTGGACAATTATAGAATTGTAGTAGGACGTTTCTGGCCCAGACTTTCGGGCCTAACCTCAAGGTTTATGCCCACAGACCCACAGACCCGCAGAGACATACAGACACTTTCAATAGTTTTAGACTGATCGGCCTAAGGCCCAGGCATATAACTTGCTAACTCTTTGCCCTTAATCTAATCCATGACTCTTAACCTGTTCAGTCACGGGGCTCGGTATCTTTTCTTAGAGCAGTATAGTTGTCTTCTGCTTCTTCTGGCTTCTCTCTGGCATTCTGCTCTGTTCCTCCAGTTCCCAGAAGTCTCCTAGTCTGGTAGCCCTACCCACACTTCCTGTCTGCCTTTGGCCAATCAGGGCTTTTTATTAAACCAGTGGGTGGGATAATTATTTACAATGAAACAACACAATCTCCCACATAGAATCATTGAACACGTTGTTTTTAAGAAATATTTAACAACATGGAAGCCTAATCATAATAAAAATGATACTTTCTTGTATAATTAAAATTATTTAAATAGACATATATCCTTAAAAAAGTACCTCCTCCCAAAAAAGTCAAATTAATGTCCACTATAATTACCTCAAGAGTCTAGGATAAAAGACAGTTTTCATTTCCATTTCAAAACATCCAGTGGCTCTGTAGGCTCTGAGAAATGATTCTAGTCTAATAGTCAGTCTTTGAATTCTGGTGGTTCTGATGTCAGGCTAGCTCTTAAATACTTTAACTTTCTAGTCACTGGGACTTGTAAGTTTGTGCCCATCATAGCAAACACTCAAAAGAAAGACGGTACATGCTTCCTAAGATGTCCAACAGGTTGTAAGCATCCAGAAAGTCAATTCTCATTGGTTGGTATTCCTTTTCCAATAATGTTTTGTTTTGTTTTCTTAAAACTAAAAATATGCAGAACAGCAAGCCAGGAGCTTCTCCCTTGTCTCTGGAAGGAAACTGTCTGATGTGGGTGATTGCTAAATTGGGGCTTTGGTACTGAGCAGGGACCAACTAATTTGACTGGACAGGTTGGGGAACTAGCTTCAAATCAAGATTACTGAATTCATCAACTGCCATGAAAATATTCACTGCCTCACAGCATACACTTCCCAAACGATGCCTTCTGAAGAAACGCCATAACCAACCTGGAGATGCTCCTGTGAGTTCAGCCATCCATTTGCACTGAGCCTGCATGGCCATAAGTCCAAACCCCCAGAGAAGAATTTCTGAGTTTGTCGGGGCAGCCACTGGCATGCCTCAGAACAGCAGGCTTCAAGGTCTTGCAGTGATGTTCTGTGAGTTTGTTTTGCTAACTGCATTTCTCATTTGCTGTGTTTAGAGACAGAGAGAACTGTGTTCAGGAACAGCCACAGCAACGAGTGGCCCCCTGAAAAGGAATTCTGCCTCCATGGCTTAGTGGCTATTAGAGACCAAGCTGATTACTTTTAAGGATTGATGCCTTCCTGTCTGTGTCTACAGGAAATGGACAATATCCTTACTATGTGTAGTGCTTCGGATGATACTTGGAGCTTCTGGAAAATAATGAATAACTGGGATTTCTAATTCAGCTGATAAAAAGTTAATCCAAATACTGACTGTCCTTCTAGATCTTTATTTAGAAAAAAAAAAGATTTATTTAGCTTTGTTTAGCCAGGCTGTGGTGGCATGTGACTTTAATCTCAGCACTTTGGAGGCAGAGGCAGGCACTGCCTCTGTGAGTTCAAGGCCAGGCTGGTCTACAAAGAAGTTCTAGGACAGCCAGGGCTGTTATACAGAAAAACCCTGTCTCAACTCCTCCAAATTCATTTTGTTATTTATTTGTGTGCATGTGCGTGTCTATGTGTGGAATGTACATATGTGTGAGAATTCCTACAGAGGCCAGAAGAAGGTGTCAGATCCCTCCACCTGGAGTTACAGGCAGCTGTAGGGCACCCCACATGAGTTCTGGGAACTGAACTCTGCAAGAACAGCCAGTACCATTAAGCACTGGGCCATCTGTCCAGCCCCAGGAGTTTGCACATGGTATAGATTAATGAACATGTGCACAAAAGTTGACTGAGAATTTTTAGCCCTATAAGAATTCTCAGGGGTCTCTGGCTCAGAATAATGCATTGATCACAGCTCCCTCTTCCCTTTAGAAATGTCTGACCTGGTCCAGGGCCCAAGAAATGCTTAGAAAATCAAGATGATTAGAACAGAGTCCCCGGCCTCAAGTTTAAGGCATTTGAGTATGATGCTGTCCAATGAAAAAGGAAGCAGAGTTTTTATAGCTATGTGCTCAGGCTTTGTAGCAAAATATTCTGGATTTAACCCTAGACCTTGCAAGACACCTGGGCAGGCTCCTTTGCCATGCTAAGCCTCAGTGTTTCCATCTGGAAACTGGAAATAATAGTACAGTCTTTCCCTCATACAGCTGGGGCCGCTAAATAAGAGGAGGCCTTTAGGACCACATGCCTGACGTGCAGTTAGGGTTCAGTAGCTGCTGCCACTATTAAAATCTAGACAACTGGGAGTTGAAGAGAGGCTCACTTGGTAAAGTAGCTGCTATCCAAGCATAAGGATCCGAGTCCAATTTGCAGGGGGTTTTTATTATTATTATTAAAAACCCAGAGCAGCAGCACGTGTGTGTAATCCCAGTGCTGAGTAGAAAGAAACATCGGACTTCTTGAACTTGCTGGCCAGCCAGTCTACTTGTGTCAGTGAGCTTCTAGTTCAATGAAAGATCTTGCCTCAAAAATAAAGTGGAAGGTGTATTGGTTTGAAAAAGAAATGCCCCCCACAGGCCCATAGGGAATGGCCTTGTTAAGGTGGGTGTGGCCTTATTAAAGTGGGTGTGGCCTTGTTAGAGTGGGTGTGGCCTTGCTGGAGTAGATGTGGCCTTATTAGGGTGGGTGTGGCCTTGTTAAAGTGGGTGTGGCCTTGCCAGAGTAAGTGTGGCCTTGTCCGAGTAGGTGTGGCCATGTTAGAGTAGGTGTGGCCGTGCTAGAGTAGGTGTGGCCTTGATAGAGTAGGTATGGCCATGTTGGAGTGGGTGTGCCTTTGTGGGGGAAGTATATCTCATTTTCTTCCTCCTGCCTGTGGATGTGGATGTAAAACTCTCAGTTCTGTCTACAGCACCATATCTGCCTGCACGCTGCCATGGACTAACCCTCTGAACTGTAAGCCAGTCAAACTAAATGGTGTTGTGGTCATGGTGTCTCTTCATAGAAATAGAAACCCTAAGACAGAGACAATAGACAAAGACTCCCAGAATCCACCTCTGGCCTCTACAGACATATGCATTTGTATACACATATGTATGTATACACACATGGGTACTTAAGACATAACAAGATCTAAGAAATAAGATATATAGATGCTGGGAAGACAATCTAGCTCTCTGAACTGGAAAAGGAGTCAAAAGATCCCAAAGAGATTCATTCAGAATCTAGACTGAGAATTTGGGGCTACTGAAAACACCTTACATTACACCAGGCAAATCCACAGCAAGTTTGCTTGGGAATTGAGATGAGCATTTCCATTGTATCATATCTCTCTCCCCTTCCCCCTCCCCCTCTCCTCTCCCTCCCCCTCTCCTCCCCCTCCCCCTCCCCTCCCCTTCCCCCTCCCCCTCCCCTCCCCTTCCCCCTCCCCCTCTCCTCTCCCTCCCCCTCTCCTCCCCCTCCCCTCCCCTTCCCCCTCCCCCTCTCCTCTCCCTACCCCTCTCCTCCCCTCCCCCTCCCCTCCCCCTTCCCCCCTCTCTGTCTCTTTCTCTCTCGGAACAAGGAAGGAAAAAAGAAAAGGAAATAGAAAGGAAAAAGAGCAGTGAATACGGAAAGAGAAAAGAAAAGGAAACCGAGGAACAGGGGAAGAGAAGGAGGAGAGGAAGGAGAGAGGACATGGACCCAGCTTCCCAACAGGAGGAACAAGACAGAAAGACCAAGAACAGCTGTGGCCGAGCAGGAGTCTCCAAGCATGACCCGGGTCTCACCTGACCTCTCCTGAGAGGCCACTTCTCTGTGACAGTGCCGCCCTGAGACCTCAGGTCACCCTAGGCACCTCTCAAGATGACCTTCAGCAGAACCCAGATCAGAAGCGTTTGTGGCTTTTGTGGACTAAGAGACATGCTGGAGGATCTGGGAGGAAATGGCTAAATCATGAATTGAGAAGGGCCAGACTGCCATCCTGAACTCCACACACAGAAATCCACATTCACACACACACACACACACACACACACACACACACACACACACACACACACTACACTCCTTTATGACCCTTTGAGTGGATGCTTGAAATAATGAGAGGCAAAATATTGAGCAACCCAAATAATGAAAATGCCCCCACACCAGAGTCAGACAGCTTCACAGAAGAATTGAGATTTTGGTTTAAAAATCATGGAAGGTTTAGAGGACATAGATGGAGGCCTTGGGTAGCAGGTGCATATTTTGGGGACCTGGCTATTTTCTGATTACAAGTACACATTTTTTCCCCATTAAAGTGTGGGCATACAGATGCATCTCCGCCAGGTTAGATCAGGTTTCCTAGAAACTGAAATGGGCACTTGAATGTCAGTGACTTATTTTTAAAATAATTCTCATGGCAAGCAGGAGATAGTCAGGAGGCAGATGATGCAGCACAGAAGGAAAAAGGACCAGCAAGGCTGGGGACTTGAAGAAAGTCCTCAGATTGATAGGCTCAAAGGTCCAACAAGGGGCCCCAAAAGAGCAGGGCAACTCACTGTTGATCTGATCAGGTGACAAAGTCAAGCTTTCCTATTTTTGCATCTGGTAATCATCAATCAAAGGTTGTCTGGGAGCAGGATACAAACTTTCAGACATTTTCAGCCCCAACCCCATGTGTATAAGTATGTGTGTGAGTTCACCTCTGTGTGTGTGTGAGTGTGTGTGTGTGTGTGTGTGTGTGTGTGTGTGTGTGTGCGCGCGCACAAAGGGCTATCTCAGGTATCATTCCTCAGGCACCATTCACCATTTTTTTTTTTTCTTGAGACAGGATCTTTCACTGGCCTGGTACTCATGAAGTAAGTAGGCAAGACTGGCTGAGTCCCATCTCTGCCTTCCCAGTACTAGCATTATAAGAACACACCACCAGGATCAGCCTTTTTTCTCCTTTAAGTGTGTTCTGGAAATGGGTTGTGGAGCTACAGTTCATGTCCTCATACTTTCAAAGCAAGCACTTTACTGTCTGAGCTCCCCTCCCAGCCCCTTATAGCTCTTGTCATTCAAGAAGAGCTGCTCCCACAGCCTGAGCATGCCCTGCAGAAGTACAACATGCATGGGCTATTGGAAGTCAGCACAGGAAAACTTGGGGTTGGAAACCACTGTCAAAGCAAAACTCCCAATGGAGGAGAAATATGGCAGCCACATCTGCAGCCCTCTGAGCTTTGGCACTACCCAGATGCTCAGCATTTCTCCAAGTAGGTAATTCATTTTTGGATGCCCTCTGAGGCTCGGGCTCACTCCTTTCAATGTCAAATTGTAATAGTAGGTTTAAATGTACAGAGTGCTTACCATATATCAGGGAGCATGCATATGGTATGTCCAACCTCATGGCACCTTTTCAAGGTGATTGGAATCACCCCATTTATAGATACTCAGAGGCCCAGAACGTTTAAGAAATCTAAGAGAGTCTTCCCGGAGAGAGGCACCTAAGAAATTCCAACAACTCTCAGGTCTGCCAGACTCCAGAGTGCAGTTCTTTTCTGCACTCACCTCCTCTTATGAGTTATTGATGTGTGTGTGTGTGTGTGTGTGTGTGTGTGTGTGTGTATGTGTGTGTGTGTGCATACTGGGCAGGTGTGTGTATGCTGGGCAGGTGTGTGCGTGTGTGCATGCTGGGCATGTGTGTGTATGCTGGGCAGGTGTGTGCATGTGTGCATGCTGGGCAGGTGTGTGCGTGTGTGCATCATGCTGGGCATATGTGTGTGTATGTGTGTGTGCATGCTGGGTAGGTGTGTGTGTATATGCTGGGCAGGTATGTGCGTGTGTGCATACTGGACAGGTGTGTGTGTGTTTATGCTGGGCAAGTGAATGTGGGGGATTTACACCTGTGTGTGTGTGTGTGTGTGTGTGTGTGTGTGTGTGTATGTGTGTGTGTGCATGCTGGGCAGCTGTGTGTGGGGAATTTACACCTGTGTATGTTCATGTGTGTGTATGCTGGGCAGGTAGGTATGGGGGATTTATACCGTGTGTGTGCATATGCTTTACAGGTGCCATCTACCTTCTTCTTATCTTGAGGTATGGTCTCCCAGCAGCCTTGAACTGACCCAGTAGCCTAGTCTGGGGTGGTCAGTGAACACCAAGCATCTGCCTGCCCCTGATCCAACACTCCTGGAATTGCAAGCACATGCCATCATGCCCAATTGAATCCACATATGCTCTGGGGATTGAACTCAAGTCCTTGTACTTGCAAGACAAGCACTTGTCCTGGTTGGTTATTTTTTAATTGACAAACGCAAGTGGTATATATGAATGCTGCAAAATATTTTTTGATGTGTGTGTAGAGAATGATAGTACATCGTTGATACAAATATGAACCAGAAGACAGTCATTAGAGTCACATATAATCACTGTCATTCAGGAGAAGTCCAAGAGGAATTGGTCAGATAGTGAAGGAGGAAAGAAAGAGAATAGGATCCAGCCAAGCAAGAGACAATTTTATTTTAGGGCACACACCACCAGATTCTATAAGGAACCTCAGATTGGTTCCTTATGGAGCTCTTGAACACATGCATTACACTACAGAATTTGTTACAAGAAGAGAACTAGACTGTCATATCCCCAAGTAGTTAAGTGTCCCAGATTGCCCTAAACAGAGTTTCTTGGGGGGATATACAAACAAATTTCTCTCCACCTAAGACAGAGCACCTACAATGGAACAAGAAGACATCCCCCACCCCAGATTGGGCTCGATGATCTAATTAGCATTTTGGTGTTACTTACAAGAACGTGGCCAACTGGAAGACAGCTGAGCCACTAAAAAGCCTTCCCTAGCATGGGTGGTGACTCAAAAAAGCTGAATCCCTGGAGCTCCTTGCACAGCTTACACTTGGCTTCACCAAAAATCTCCTCCTATCCCCCACCCCCAACAATCATTTATGCTTTTCTGTAAATCTTGTAAGTTTTAGAAGCATCCTCAACCTTAGAAGTTTCCTTAGCTTTCTAATTATCATGAGCCTTTCTCATAATACATCAGTTCAAAAGAAATCTCTGCCTAATAGCCACAGGAGAAAAGTCAGAGGCAAAGCCCAAAGAAGCCTATCAAGGAAATCGCAGGCAATCTAGAGAAAGCACATGCACAGTCCACCCAGGCACCTGCCATGCCTATCAAAGGGCTGAGCACTTTCTCAAACTCTCATCTTTAAACCTAGAGAACCAATTTCCCTCTATCTAGGTGGGAAAAAAAAGTATGTATTTTTTCTGATGTTCTAAAGATTATCTCTAGGACCATTTACAGAAGTTGATTACCTAAATATGGCTTTAATCTAGGGAAAGTATCCAATTTTCCACCTCTAGAGAGAGATGTGAAATCGAGTAACTTGTCTATGAAACTCCAGCTTTATACACACACACACATACATCAGTAAGTAAAAGGAAATTTGACTGTCCTCCCAACCTCAGAAAATTGAGCTCATATTTTGGGGGCAAGATAAAAGGCAACTGAGGTTTAATGTAAGGTCCTTGGTAAGAAGCATGATTGAAAACATTATAGGGGCTTCAGTTTTTACCCCTGAACATTCTGAATATGTCTTTCATTTTTTTCTGCTGCATAGCACCTCTGCTCATTTCCTCTGCTAGACGTGCCAAAATAAAGGAAGCTTTAAAAGATGGAAATTTCCCTGTGGACAACGGATTGACAAGGCAAAATTGGTTGGAAGGCCAGAGACCCCAGGCTGGAAAAGCCAGGATGAATGCCAAGTGCCATGTGAGGAGCACCACATGGAACAGAACCCTAGAATCTATGTTAATTATCAGATGGCTTAATAAAAAAAATATATATCAGTAGCAAGCAGAGTAGGAAACCATATAGAGGCCATGAATAAGAGCCAATGGCTGCAGCCGACAAGCATGGATTGTCGAAATCATGCACCATAAGAAACAAATGAGACAGATAGCTCCAGATCAAAGGAATTCTTACAAAAGAATTTAATATGCAAGATGGAGTTTAAGAGTCAGCAGCCATGGAGTGAAGGACTTAAGCCAGTCTCTACAGTTGGTTCCACATGCAGCATATCTTCACTGAAGGCTCCATTGCTATATAGCCATGTATATTGCTATATACATGAGAAAATCCCATAACACAAACCTGCCCATTGTTCTGGTGCAAAAGCCAAAGCTCTGGGAAACTTAGGAAATCTCCAAGTCTGCACAGCTAGCAAGTCACAGAGTTGGAATTCAATATGTCACCCAAAGCCCCACCCCTTGCACTGTTCACACAAGCTCTCTGGATCCCTCTACTCCCTGTTCCCATATGTTTGTGGGCCTCCTCCTGCCTCAGTAGGCTTGCAGAATGGCTAAATAACCTCCCCAAATCTGCTTCTATACTATTCAAAGGACAGCATCCCACTGGAGACTTAAGCCCACCGTTACCCATTATTGCATTCAATAGCACCTAGACCACCTGCCAACAATATCAGTATCTTTTGGTTCACAGTTGCTATTAAGTTTTATTTACCATGGTGCCCATGTGGAACCAGGGGACAGCTTTCTAAAGCTGACTGTTCTTCCACCATGTAAGGGCTTAGGATTGAACTCTGGTAGTCATGCTTATCTGTAAACTCCTTTGCCAGCTAAGCCATCTCATGAACCTGGGTTCAAAGTCTTCAAGACTGCCTTTCCCCCCCTTCTTCTGTGATAATGAGACAGCTAGAATAGAGGGCAGGAGCAATGTGACTATGAAATGGGTGTGTGAATAGGGAAGTTAGGTAGATATATTTGCCTCATTTCTTTGTGCATACCACACCTTCCCAGGTGCCAGGGGATTCAGTGGGGAAGGAGTGCTTACGCCACACTCAAGAGAACACACTGCCTAATACACACTTGGGCAAGCCATCACACCCAGCAGGACGTGAGCTGTTAACAAGGCAGGATACAAAAACCACTCTCATCCTGCAAAAGTGGGTACCTGGTCTAGCCTCGAAAGTTAAATGAGATGTCCTAAACACGGAGCTGCAGGAACTGATTCTGACAGAAAGCATCCATGTACAGAAGGGTCAGGTGCATGCCTTGCTGGGAGACTCTGGGACACTGGTTAAAACAGACACTAAAAGCTGCAAACGACAGGTCCAGAAAACAAGGCTTAAAAGGTAGGCCAGAGCCAGGCTATGAGCGACAATCTGTACTCAGAAAGGAACATGTGGTTTCTTGAGCGGCAATAGAATCCAATGTGCTGCTGCCCAACAGAACTTTCCATGGTGATGGAAATGTTCTAGTCCCTCTGTCCAAGACAGCAGCCACAAACTAAATACTTGGCATTTGTATGGTGTGACTCAGGAGCTGAATCTTTAATTTTATTTAATTAAATCAATATCAGTTTAAATTGTTACATGAGGTAGTTGGCTGCCAGTTTGGACAGCTGAATCTAACAGATGAGTTGTCAGCCCTGGAAGCAGACATAATACTGGTCCCAGTTTTTAGTACTGAGTAAACCCTTCAATGGTACCCCAGTCGACCTGTCCATGACCGTCTCTGGCCTATATGAGCACTCCACAAGCTTTTGCGTAGCTCAGCACTAATGGAAGCACTGAGAGCCGAGCCACAGGAGTGATTTGCCACCTTCTTTTGAGAACTTGAGTTGCCATAACAAAGTACCGAAGTGATGGAGGTTTGCTTTCTCGCAGTTTCTGAGGCTGAGAAGCCCTGGATAAGGTGCCCCAGGTTGATTTGGTCTCAGATGTCAGCTATCTATTACTTTTTTTCATATGTATGTGGATTAGATGAGGGCACTAACCATCAATAGAAGAGCCTACCTACCCACAGGACTGACTTCACTTTATGTAAATGAGCTCTTTAAGGACCCTTTCTCCAAATGAAACCATAGGGTCGGGTAAAGAGGTTCAGGAGTGCAAATACATGATTTTGAGGAGACCGGGCACAATTCTGCAACAAAGACCCAGCAAGCTGAAGATTCTGAGTGAGATACTGAGCTCTGGCTGTGGTTCTGGCTCTTCCCACCGTTGCTGGCCTTCATGACAAAACTAAGGAAGGAACATAGTAACTAGATAAATGAAAAGGAGTAGACACGTCTCAAGAACTAATTAGTCAACTGAAAGACAAGGTTGAGGAAACCTTGCAGAAACAAACCATGACTGACCTTCGGGGAAACAGGACTGATGAAAGATTTTCTGGGGCATCTGGAGAATCCTGACCATGAAAGAATACACCAGAATGCAGGTTGCAGACAGTGTCCTTGCTGCTGGCCTGCAATCACTCCAAGAAAAACAGTGTTATCTCCACAGCCCAACTCAGCTTGCCTGCCAGGGATAAATCAGGGCAGATATAGGCTCTTAAGTGTGACAGAACAGCCCGTGTGGGAGTTCTGCTTCCCTGTACTCATTCCCATCTTGTCCTGAAGTGTCTAGGGCTGACTGACAACTCAGCCTTAGCCATCTATACTGACCGTCACAGAAGTCTAATACCTCCATGGCAGAATGAACTTTCAGCCGAAATTAGCTCATCCCCGCCACAACCCACACACACACCAAGTGCAAGCTATTTGAGGAGTCAGCCTTTCCACAGGAAAACAACACAACAGACAACAGAGTCCAAAAAAAAAAAAAAAAAAAAAAAAAAAAAAAAAAAAAAAAAAAAGGAAATTAGATCAGATGGAGGTAAAACAGAATTATTCTTTTACCGGAGAATTTAAAGCAAATATTGAACAATATAAAATAAGAAGAACTTCAAAGAAACAAGTTGAGGCATTCAAAAGTGAAAATGTTGATGTAAAGATCACAAGTAAGAAGTGAATTTAGAATACATAAAGCTGAGGAGTGAGCTGGCCAGTGGAAAGATGAAATTGAGGAAATCCCCCAGAAGGAAGAAGCGAAGAGATAGAGAATATTAAAAGCTAAGTGATACATAAGGAAGACAATCATAGATTCCCAGAAAAGAAGTGAAAATTAGAGTTAATGAAGACTTCAAATAAATAGATAAAAATATCTCTCCATTTTTTTTTTCAAGCTCGAAAGACTAGAAATTAGAGAAAATGCGGATCTAAAGGAAATGGAGTAAAAGCAAAAAGCTTATCAAAGATAAGAAAGAACTATAAACTTTCAAGGGGAAAAAGATCAAGTTTTTGTTATTGTTGTTTTAATGGAACGTCAGGACAGCCCTAGAATATTCCAGTCAGCAATGTTGATAATGCCAAGAATATGTGATATAATATTTTAGGAATTTTTTCAAGTAGGTCAAAAATATTGTGTCCAATTTCAGTTGTCATTCAAATGTAAAACTATAATAAAATATTTTCAGACAATGAATATCTCAGATATTTGTCATAGATAACCTTTGGGGGGCCGAGAGATGTTTCAGTGGATAAGAACACTTGCTACATAAGCAAGGAGACCTGAGTTCAAATCTCCTGTCTTCGTGTAGAAGCCCGAGTGTCTGTACATCTGCCCCAGTGCCAAGGAGAGTGGAAAGAGCAGGACCTTCGGGGCTTCTGGCTCCCAGTCTAACTGCAGATTCAATGAGAGACTCTATCTAAGGTAGTTAAGGCTTAGGGTAACACAGCAAGATACCCAGCATTCTCTTTTAGCCTCCACATCAATACGGATACATGTGCACACACATACTCAGGAGCACTCGCATGCACACACATACTTTTGGATAAATTATCTAAATCAAAAGAAAGACACCTGCAAGAAATTATTCTAAGTGTGTAGATTAAAGGAATAAAATGCCTTGGTAAAATTTGATGCTATTTTTAAAGAATAATGTCCAAGGCCAAGGTAAAAAGAGAAATTACTTGTAAAACCACAGAATTTTTGTTGTTGTTTTTAAAACACGTTTTTCTATGCTGAAGATCAAAGCCAGAACTCTTGTACATGCTAAACTGTGCAAACTCTCTACCACTGAGCTCTGTCCTAAGCCCAGACAAAACACAATAAAGACTCTGCTCAGATATTCTGAACCAGCGGCACATGCATTGCTTAGCTTGGAAAGCATGCACCCACAGCACACTGGGCAGGAAAACATGCAACCACAACATGCTAGGATGAATGGTATGGTCTCATGAGGTACAATGTGACCGTGTATTACAAAAACTGTTGGTCTACACAATGTCAAGACAATGATGTTATGGATTAGAAAGTGAGGAGGGGAGACAAAGGGATGGTAGAGGACACACTAGGTTCTTACCTCACTAAAAGGGAGATGGGAACCTCTATTTTTAAGAAAGAAAGGACGGATTAAAAGCTAAAAGTGAGACACACTGAATAAATTAAGATGGATACCCTGCAATCAAAATAAATGAAGCTTTAGTAAATGGGAGATAAAGACATGGAAGTACGAGAGAAAATGTACAGCAAGGCACACATTTCAAAGAGCAAAAAGCAATCATAATAAAGTATAGATATTCACTGGAACTGAATCTGAAAGGAGATAAATGAGTGTTGATGAGCCTTATGCTAAGATGTATGATATTGTTAACGCCGGGGCTTTTGTCAGAGGTATGCTTATTCATCATTGCATGTGACTCTAAGTATTAAACACAATTAATTAGTAAGTCCCACATGGAATAAGGGACTGAGACATCAGCAGTCATGAACCATTCAGTTGTATGTGCCTAGGCACATAAAATTTGAATATGAAAAATTAAATTAAAAAATTCCAGCTCCTGTAAGGATGTCTTGAGTATAGCAGGCACTGCAAAATCTTATGGAATAAATGGGAAATTACTTGGGCCACAGTGGGAAAGATTGAACATAGACCAATCAGGCAAAGTGGGGTACCAGACATGCCTAGACATGATAAAGGGAACCACTACAGGAGAAGAGAGAGGTGACATTGGGAGCTTTAGCATAGATCAGATGTGTAGACTGTCAAAACTGGTCACAAGATTCCAGCATTTTCCAAACAGAGCAGGAAGCAACCCATGACTCAAAGGGATGCTGTCTCTTGTGGTTTTGTTTCCTTACATCTTCTCACACAAACTTAGCAATATACAGAAAGGATTTAATACTGATCATGTACAAACTCAGCTCCTAGAGTCTACAGTTAATACTGGGTATAAACACAGATGCCCAGCCCTGTAGTCATCCATTCAGTCAACCCTCATTTGATTTGCTTTTTTGTATATAAGAAAGAGATTCTCTTTTACTGTAATAGGGAGAAAAAAAATAGAGGAAATTATTCATTTCCTCAGATTCTTGGTTTTTAGAAAAAACAAATAGTCTCCACTTACCTCAAATTGTAAGTGAAGGTCAGAGCTACTTATGACATCACCATTCTACATTAAAACTTAAATGTTTTATTCTAGAAACACTGTTCTTGGTGGTTGTTTACGAGAGTTTTGTGGAAGTGGTAATTCTTGCTGATGGCCTTTGGTTTGGGGTTTGGATATAAATTGACAAGTACATAAAATTATTTACTTTGTGGAGCATAATTAAATCCCAAGTGTTTCAAATAAAGCACATATGTTAGTCACATTCAAAATCCACTATTTTCTTTTCAAGGTAAGTTTATGTAAGGCCACACTTAGAAATAATCTCTCAGGAGTGGTGGGGACAGGGGTCAAGTTCCTTCCTTCCAAAATAAACAGCAAGTGGCCCAAGGGACTTTAGTGAGTCAACAGTGCCATTTTGGTTAGTGGTAGTCAGTGATGTTATGATCTAGATATAGACAACATACAGGAGGAATTCCATGTTCTTCTCTAGAGAACAGCATCATGTCACCCAATAATTGACCCCCTCTTGATCTGCACAACTACGGATAAGTGACAGCTTCCCCAAATCTTGCCTGGCTTCCGTTAGATGTGCAGCACCAACACTTCTGTCATGAACTCTGTGAGAGCAGGACTTCTTTCCATTGCTATAGCCTCAGCATCCACTATCATCCATCAGAACCCAAGCCCACTAGAGCATCCACTATCAGAAATATTATCACTCCTCAAGAAAAAGGACAATAATGCATTGTCTTCTGAAGTATCTCTGAAAGGCATATACCCACTTGTGACTGGCAAAACTAAGTCATAGGGTTATGCTTAACTACATGAGAGCTGGAAAAAAATGTCCAAGACCATGTCTGTCTACTCACCCTGTCCTTTGTACTCCCAGTGATTCCTCTTCCACAGAAACTGTGTAGTCTTGTGTTTACCCTCAGAACTATCTCCTCCTGAAAGCCTGGCCTGGCCCCTCACCAAGCATCCCCCAAGTCCCAAATATTTCTGCCACTTCCACATGATATTTTATTTTTTATGTCTAAGGTGACATCCAAGGCAGAGTCATGCCTGAGACCAGGACAGTCTCACTCTTAAAGATACGTTTACTAGCTTTCACTGTATCTGATGAGTGGACTTTCATAGGTACACTTTAGAAGATTTAGAATGATTTAGGGAAGTCCTGACAATGGACAGTGGATCTTTGGTCCAAATGTCTAACATAACTAAATTTAGGAGGATTTTAGCACTTTTAAATGCGTCTGGCTTCATTGAGATGGCAGCAAAGTAAGAATTATCTAATGGAAGATGTTAGGGAAATGGCTCAGTCACTGCCACACAAGTGTGAGGACTTGAGTTCCTGGGGTTTGCTGACCAACCACTCTAGTCAAAGCCGTAAGATCCCAGGACTGATTAACAGACTCTGACCCAGAAAAGCAAAGTGAGAAGTTTTTATGAAACACACCCAACATTATCTCTGGCCTATACACACACAGTCATGCACTCACATGCACACGCACACACAGGGAATATTCAGCCACAAACAGTTCCACTTGAAGATGATATGATGTGCCTGCGGTAATATCCACAAGGGACAGAAGGAAGTATGAAGGACCATCTTCTACAAAAGTTAATGAGTTTCTTTTGCTAAAGCAATGGGTGGAAATTTGACATCAGAAGGCCACTAGTGATTGACTCAAGCATGTTGTCAAGTGGAACTAATTGAGAATCGCAGTAAGATTGTGGTTAGTTGGGATTTGCTGAGCTGTCAGATTTAGTGATGAATTAAAGTTTAAATAAAAATGTCTATGTGTTTTATGCTCACCACCAAAAACGCTGTTCCAATAAATGAAGCCATCATCCTTCTTTATAGCTTCACTAAGTATGCCTTCATGTCCTTCTAGGATAACCAAGAGTCTAACCAAATATCTAGATCATCCATCCATGTCTACCCCACCCAGACCCACTCAAAAGTTGTAGCTTAAATTCTCGGGTCCAATCTAGTCTGTATTAGACCAGTCCTGTCCTGGGGGTGGGGGGAGAGCAGCCTTTTGTCATTCAATTAATGTTTTTCTCTGGTCATTACCACCAACTTAATCTTTAACTATGTAACTTCCATAAATCAAATTATCCTGACCGAGTCAATACCTGTTCTCCGAATACTTCACAATAATTTGCTCTTGAGGTTAGGATAGCTAAATTTGAACAAGCACCTCTCTCACCTCTCTCTTGCATGAGAGCCAATTTCAGTGGAATTAACAAATAAAAAGACAGTACACACTTAACCCTGAGCTGAGGAATGTATCTTATATGATTTTTGATACATAACAGTGAACAGTACCTGATCCCAAAGATACCAACAAATATTTGTTATATGGCTAAACGGATGGATGGAAGTATTTTGCATGTTGGCTAACAAGACACAAATGTTAGAATATAGCTGACTTCATAGCAACCCCAAAAAATTTAATTTAAATATAGACATATATTCAGATAACTATAGATAAGATAGACACTGGTAGATACAAATATAGGTAGATTAGCTATGAATAGATTTGATTTGACTTGAGCTACACATAAAAAGATCAGTTTAGATAATCCTGGTTTTGAAATAATTTTTACATGGTATAACCTAAAAGTCCATGTGGAAACTATGATTAATTGGAGACCTCACCAGAACTGAAAATCCCTAGGTATGACTTTTGTGTATTTGTGAGACATATTGTTAATTTTTACAAAGTACAAACAATTTGCAGGACATCCAGCTCACTCTTGCCTGCATGGTTTCAATGCCCTCCTTCCACTGGACAGCACTTTAGTGGATAAATCAATTAAGATTGCTCTCACCTGGCTAAGAGGTTGTAATGTCAACCTCAAGCATATGAGTACAAGGACTGAACACAGCCAGCTTTTCACTGGTCACATTCTTTGGTTCCTAAGAATGACAACTGTTGAGTCTCCCTTGCTTGACACCAACAAATCTCAACTGTTTTTGCTGAAGTGCCTCCACCTAAACCAGCAGTTCTAAACCTATGGGTTGAGACCCCTTCGAGGGCATATAATAACCCTTTCATAGGAGTCACCTAACACTATTGTAAAATACAGATATTTACATTATGATTCATAACAGCAAAATTACAGTTATGAAGTAGCAAGAAAATAATTTTATGGTTGGGGTCAGCACATGAGGAGCTGTGTTGAAGGGTTTAAGCATAGGAAGGTTGAGAGATTCTGCTCTAGGGCCTCGGTCTTCTCTGAGTTCCACTTCCTAGATTCTAGTCCTGCAGGGTAAGCAGAGCAAGGCACTTCCATGTCAGAGTCTAAAAAGGCACTTAAGCACATCAACTACCCCACTAATATCTGGACAAAGGAAAAGCCTTTCCCAGGGCCAAGGAGCCAGTTGTTAAGAGTCTTTCTATCAGAAAACATACAACCAAAGTCTTTTTTGAACTTTTTAGCCTCTGGATTAAAGTCAATGACCCCATACCTACATAGACGGATCTTAGCAGCAATACTGAACTCTCGACATTGCTCAGGAATCAGCCACTCATAGGTAAAGTGTTTGCAAAACCCAATATTTTACACAGTGTAAATTACACAGCTCACAGCCATCCTCAACTTCTGCAGGTTTTCCTGAGTGCATTTTGTCTGCAAGAAGAGTGGAAAGGAAATTTCCATGCCCAGTTAACTGAGAAGCCTCTGTGCCAAACCCCCCCACACACACACACACACTTGGGTCTTGTACAGGAGCCACTGGTGAGGTGCAATGGCCCGATCATGTTCACAAGACACCATTTCACGCAGCAGTCTTCATGGTCTGGATAAACTTTCCACCCGCTCTTCTGAAATGTTCCCAGTGGGGAGGGGTGATCTAGATGTCCCATTTAGGCCTAAGCACTGTGAAGACTGAATAGGTCTCTTACAAGGGGTGTGTGTGTGTGTGTGTGTGTGTGTGTGTGTGTGTGTGTGTGTGTGTGTGTGTGTGTGTGTCCTGCTAATACAAAGCCATTCCCCAGTAAAACATGACCTAATCCTCCACTCCATTATTCTGAGCTTCTCACCATCCCTAGATCACTTCCTGCTGAATTCAGTGTCCAGCTTGATGGTCATGGCTACATCCAGTTGTTCAAGTTTAATTTAACATTAAGTTAACATTAAATGAAATAAACAATTCTTTTTCCAAGTTGCACTCATCAGGTGTTCATTGACCAACAACCGTACATAATTAGTAGCTGCCACATTAAACAGAGCAGATGTAGCGTATTTCTCATCACCATGGAAACTCCTACTGAACACAGCTAACTTGGAGGACCAGCCCAACTCCTTAGTGGTGTCTGGCATAGAAAACTCAAGAGACTGCTTTACGGAATAAGTAAGCTAAATATAATGCAAAGTCAGGCCTAGAATCCATGGGATAACTCTCTAAGCAAAAAGCTAGTAGAAATAACTCCATAGGTCCAGCTAAATCGAACTGAACACTGGGCTAGAACACAGAGAATAAAGTCTGCAGAATATGGGCTTTCTCTCCACTTCTTCTCCCAGGATTTTCTGCACTTTGGCTGCTTTGATTAATTGCTTCAAAGATCCAGACAATGATAATGACATGGATAATGATGGAAGTTAAAAAAAAAAATTAGGGCACCAAGCATGTCCCCTGGTGCTCGGGCTCCTAGTAAGCAATGATCTACAGGACAGCATAGTGTGAGTAAGGGGATTCATAAATTTTTTAAGCAACAGCATTCCCAGAGCACAGGGAGGAAGCCTGCCTCCCCAATTATGCATCAAATGAGGCTGCAGCTCCCTCCAGGCCCCTCCCCAAGCTTCGAAGGCTGACTCATGCTTCATGGGAAGGCCTTTCTCCCATACAAGTCTGGGAAGTCAGCCAACAGGCAAAGGGGTTTCTGCCCGCCTCCCAAACCCTGCAGAGCACATCCTCTGTCTTGCACATAGCCTCTTTGCTTGTCTGTGATCAGAAGTGATCTCAACTTTCTAGCTGCTGACAAAGGCATGGGGTTTTCTAGGCAGCCCTGTAGAACCAGTGAGCAGAAGGGCTCCTACAGCCTTCTCTTCACGTTGACCTTTTGAGGGCAAGCATGGGCAGCAGGCACCATCTTTGAAATGTATGCCCCAGGATTTTAGACTTATCATTCAGGTTGTAAAACAGGTATATCTTGGGCCAGGAAGATGGCTTGATGGTTAAAATACAAGCATGAGACATAATATGCAATATACCCATGAGGGTATATTGACCCACATGTAGGCTCCCCAGAGCAAGCTAGCTACCCAGACGAGCCATATTGGCCAGCTCTGGGTCAACTGACAGACCCTGCCTCAATAATTAGAGAGATGACTCCTGACAAACACCTCCAGCCTATAAGCACACAAACACATATGTACACATACACAAGCAACCCACCCACAAACACATGTACCTAAATGCAGGAAAACATGAATGCATATACATATACCACACACAGAGGCAACATAGTTCATGTCTTAGGACTGGGGGAAGAGAGAACCCTTGGAGTGCCCAAGTTTCCTCTCAAGACTCCAGTGCCCCCTGGTAAAAAGTCCTTCTCAAAGGAGGAGCATTTTATTCATTAACAGTTACCCCACGAGTGCCATCTGTGCATCAAGCCTTCACCCTCCTGAGACTGTATTCTTCTGAGTCCATTTTAACACACACACACACACACACACACACACACACACAGAGAGAGAGAGAGAGAGAGAGAGAGAGAGAGAGAGAGAGAGAGAGAGAGAGAATAAATATTCTTTCTTCTACTATAACTAAACTCTTCCATACATGAAGGAAAAATAAGGGTTAGTGAGGTCTGACTGTGACTCCATGAACTTAGCAGGTGAAAATCAAGCTGAGTTTAGTGGTAAAGGCCTGTAGTCCTATATACTGAGGAAGCCAAGGCAAGAAAACCACACGTTCAAGACTAGTCTAGACTAGAGTGAGTTCAAGGCTAACCTGGGAAACTGAATGAGGCTGCGTCTCAAATTTCAAAACAAGTAAAAAGAGAACTGGAGATGTAGGTCAGTGGTTGAGCACTTGTCTAGCATACCTGAAGGTCTGTATTCAACTCCCATTGGCACAAACAAGTGAATAAATAAACATGGCCACCTATCAAGCCCTGTTTCCTTCCCCATTCCTGACCCCATGATCCCACTTCCCTAAACTTGGTGCTGATTGTTCTCACATACATCTTTTTAACCTTAATCTAGCTTATGGTCCCTCAGCAATTTATTGTAGATTTCAGTGTTTTACATTTTAAAACCGTTTCCAGAGTTACTGCTTGTACATCAGAGGGGAATGCAGAGTTCTAGCTCACTCATTCAGTCTCTTCTAATGTAAAGTAAAAGCTGGGCAGCACTGGAGAAAAGCACACATCTCCTAAATACACGGTGACAAATGTCAACCAAGTGATAATCAGGACCCAGGGTTTTTAAAGTCATTTCCAGAGTCCAGCAACTGTCTCACATGTCTTCCCATTCAGGAGACTACAGTTGGTAATGAGTTACAAAGACTTTTCACCATGAGCCCAGTGCTGCTGAATGCAGATTAGCAAACGACATATACCAGGAGCTGGGGGTTCACCCCATGCACCACCTGCTCTTACAAATAAAGTTTTATTTGAACACAGCCACCCTCGCTTATTTGTCTCTGGTTTATGGTTGTATTGGTAGAGCTAAGCAGCGACAAGGCATCACATTGCTTATGAACCCACAACATTCACTGTAGGGCTCTTCACAGAGATGTTTACAGGCTCCTTTCATAGGCTTTCATATAACCTGAGAGGCGCAGCAGGCACACTTCGGTGTCCGCTTCCTTCACTCCACTGTGTGTTTGTGAGATTTGTACATATGATTGTAGCCCTTCGTTCTGGTTGATAAATGATACTCCATGCTGTGTTTACAATGCAGTCTATTTACCCATTCAACTATAGATGGATGTTTGGGTTGCTTCCAGTGCAAGGCTCTTATGAATAATGCGGCAGACAACATTTTGTTCATGTCTCCTGGCACGGCCCATCCACTACAATTGTGGCAAGGTAATCCATTACATTAGCACATCATAATATAGCTATTTGCTCACCTAATAATGAATGCTGAGACCAGTAATTTCCAAAGAAGTCTACACTGAAATTATCTGGAAGCTTCAGAATAATGATTAGGTCACACCCGAGCAATTGTTATTTACTTGATGTGGGATATTCATAGCTCTGGGCTTTGGAATTTTAGAGGATCTCCAGTTGGCAAAGGCAAGGGAAAAGAAAGCCTTATGTATCATTGATAGAAATATCAATTAGTGCGGCCACTATGGAAAGCAGAATAGAGAATCCTCAGAAAGACTAAAGACCAGATATATCCTTAGTTTACCCAAAGGGGTCAGAGTCACTTAATTGAGACATCCACCCACCCATGTTTATCAGAGCCAAATTATTTAATCAGCCTAGAGGCCCATCAACAGGTGATGGTTTGCCTAATGGGATATGTGATATAATGAAATATTATTTATCCATTAAAAACAAAATCATGTCATTTTCAGGAATACAGAGGAAAATGAAGGTCATTTGTTAAGCCAAG
The DNA here is from genome assembly GCA_033318265.1 of Phyllotis vaccarum. NCBI lineage: Eukaryota > Metazoa > Chordata > Mammalia > Rodentia > Cricetidae > Phyllotis > Phyllotis vaccarum. The sequence goes on along the minus strand of JARWLC010000016.1, from coordinate 75,404,646 downwards.
TTAGCCAAGACTCAGAAAGCCACATAGATAGATGTAATGTAACAGAACTTTCTGTTATATCTATGGTGATATATGGCCAGGTAATAGATATTCATTTAGCATTCATTGCATACCAAGGACCCAAATCTTGAAAACAGTGTACACATTCTGACATCATTTTAAGAATAGCTTTGCTGTACCATGGTTCCACATTGTCTTCAAACTCAGCATCTTAGGCTAGACCTGATAATGGACTAATTCATAATATATCTGTGGTAGACTAGACACCAGTACCCCTCCAACATAATGCATTTTGGTGACAGCAGTGATTTGTCAGTACTCACACTGAGGTGCTTTAAAGCTTCCTGGTCACAGGAAAGTTTTTATTGAGTCAATTATGAGGCTATGACTTTAAGAGTTTCCAAAGCCCACTCCATGAAGGATGGAGGAGAGAGAGTATATAAATGAGTTTTCTCTTGGCTCCATCATCCAGGACGTGCTTTAGAACTTGTCTTAAGGATTTCACCTCAGGAGAGCCTCATGTAACTCACAGCCATAATGTCTCACCCTTCACAGTTCAGCTGGAAATTACCATCCCTATAACACCTCAAGGGCCCATGGGAGCTAGAAAGAGGAGGCCTTGGAACAAAGTGGTACTTCCCTATAACCATGATCTGGTTACGTGAGTCTACTATGGTCTCTCCATCTACAGAATGGGGATAAATAATAATAGCTACCTCCTTGAATTATTAGGTAGATCAACGGTAGACAACATGAAAAAAAAAAAACAAACAAAGGCACTTGGTACGTGGTAAGTGTTGGATCAATGCTAACTGTTACTAGCTGTAATTATCTCACACACTGGATACTTTTCTCTAGTCCAGCCGTTTCTTCCTTCATGCCCTTATTACATCCACCTCAGCATTATGGTTATTTATGCCTATCATGGCCTGAATCTGAAATATCTCCCCATGAGGCTCACTCATGCTTTTAACACTTGGTCTCCAGTTTGTGGAACTGTGTTTAAAATACTTGGAAGGCCTCAGGAGATGGGTCCTGGTGGACAGATGTGAGTCACTTTGAAGGGTCCATGGTTGCAGCTTGAATTATTTGCTTCTCAGTGAGCCATGATATGGCAAACAGATGTACTTCACTCTGCCTTCCTGACATGATGAACTGAGCTATCTCTGAAACCATGAGCCAAATGACCCTTCCCCCATAAGTTTGTGCCTGTCAGTGTGACTCACAGTCACCAACGTAAGGCCAAGTTACATTCCTGCTGTTCAATAGAAGCTCCTAGATGTCAAGATAATCTGGGCCTCTGACCTGTGAAACCTGGTGCTTGTTGGAAAAGATTTGTTTTGGTTTGGTTTTTCTTTTCTGTTGTAATTCATATCCCTCTGCCCTGATACTGGGTCCTAAAATGATGTGTTCCCCATTCCTCACAGGCCACACACAACTCACTTACAGCACATGATCATTTGACAGTTGGTAGCCAACCCATAACTGTCACTAGCCTATAACTGCAGCAAAAGCAACAGACACAAGGCACAAGTATAACTGACTATACGACCCACAAAGAAAGGGGTGTTGTGTGTCTCTGTGCTGGGGCTGGGTGCCTCAAGTATCATACGACATAAACTAGAAGGTTGTAGACCAGGCACATCAGCAGGATTAGAAACCATGCTCCCTGAAGGCCTCTTCCAACACCCCTGTGGAAGGAATGTGCTAGACTGTAAGAGATTAAAAAGACCAGACCTTGGACCAGATGGCCCAACATGGTCAAATGGCCACCAGTCAAACCCTGCTGAGAGAAATATTTTCTACAAGTGGTAATTCAGCATATGGTTATGGTCTTAGCCAGATAGAAGTGCTTTAGTAAAATACAATAAGTTGGAAACTTAAACAACAGAAATATATTCCTCACAATTCTTGCAGTGGTCTGAAAGAAAATGACCCCCATAGCAAATGGCACTATTAGGAGGTATGACCTTGTTGGAGCAGGTATAGCCTTGTCTGAGAATATGTCACTATGGGGGTAAACAGTTCATGATAGGGTGCAGGCAGACATAGTGCTACAAAAAGTGCTGAGAATTCTTACATCTGGACTCACAGGAAACAGGAATCTGTCTGTTGTACTGGGTGTGACTTGAGCATACATGAGACCTCAAAGCCCACCTCCACAGTGACACACTCCCTCCAACAAGGCCATGCCTACTCCAACAAAGCCACACCTCCTAATAGCGCCACTCCCTTTAGGGGTCATTTTCTTTCAAACAACCACATTCCACTCCCTGGCCACCAAAGGCTTGCAGCTGTATCATACTGAAAAAACGCATTCAGTCCAACTTCAAAAGTCCCCACAGTCTATAACAGCTTCAAACTTACTTAAAAGTCTAATTCTCTTCTGAGATTCATGTAAATTAACTGCAGCTCCCTGTAAAATCAAAACCAAAAGGCTGATCACATATGTCCAACATATAATAGCACAGAACGTACGTTACCATTCCAAAAGGGAGGATGGTGAGGAAATACTGGACCAAAGGAAGACCAATACCTTGCTGGGAAAACTCCAAACTCTGCATCTCCACATCTAATGTCAAAACTCTTCAGATCTCCAGCTCCTTTCAGCTTTGTTGACTTCAACACACTTTTCTCTGGGCTGGTTTTGCTCCCTGCTAGCAGCTCTCCTCAGCAGGTATCCCACAGCCCTGGCATCTCCAAAACTTAGGGTCTCCAAGGCCATCCAAGCTTTCACTTCAACAGCATCATGCAATAGACTTTCTTAGCCTCCATTCAGGAACACCTTGGCCACATGCCTGACCTCAGTGGCTTTCCTTAGCTGCAGAAACAAATTCCATAGCTCCTTTCTTCTCTCCTTAAATCCAGAACCCCATGGCTAAAGCTACCAAGTCCAGTAACAGCCAGAGGCCTCCATGCTGGGAGCTTTGCACTAACATCACCACAGGTTGGACCGCACTGATCCTATTTTAATTATTCTTCCCAGGCCTAGGCTCTGGCCTCTTGGAGTTCTGTCCTAGCATGCTGGAAGATGGAACTTGCTGGCCAAGAAAGGCTAGCTTGGACAAGGGCATGCAGTCACAGCTGACAACCACCCAAGCAGTAATGCTCATCTAAAGCTTGTCGTTGTGGGGCACATGTGGCTCACAGGAGAGCAATGATTGGTGGACAGGTCCTGATGCTGTGCACTCCAGGGCCTTCCTGGGCTGTTCCCAAGTGGCTCTCGGGCAGGAGAATGGGGATCTGTTCACTAAAATTCTTAAGTCTATGAGGTCTTTCCTCATCCCCTTCTTAAGCCTCTTTCTCTCTTCATCTGCTTGTTCAGGCTTTGGGGATTGGTTCCCAGAACATCCCCTATTTTTGGTCTTTCTGCTGTCCCCACATACACATACCATTGCATCATGCCTCTGGACCTTGGGCCCTTGCCATTATTGCCAACATTTTTCACTGACTCTTCACAATTACCAATCCACACTTACCTCCTCTGAGACGCCCTTGCTTCTCTCTCTCTCTCTCTCTCTCTCTCTCTCTCTCTCTCTCTCTCTCTCTCTCTCTCTCTCTCTCTCTCTCTCTCTCTCTCTCCATTCTGGTCTTTCTCATACCAAGGCATTATCAAATGTGTGTTGCATTTTTTGCAACCCAACATTCTCTTCATCACTGAGTCACTTGCATTGGGTCCGAAACACAGAAACTGCCCAACAGAGTGGGAAAGTAAGCTTGCATATGCAGTCTGCCATTCTAAAGTGAAAAGGCATGCTGCTGTTACCTAGAGGACGGTAGTATCCACTTCCCCAGCCCCATCCAGATATTGCCTCCAGAGCACTTACACTTCATGATCCTCCATGACGGAGTCTATGCCTTCGTATATTTCCCCCTCCCTCCAGAATGTCTCTCCTTCTGAGTGTTCTCTACCCTCCACCTGCCTGTCAAACTCTCAGACATGTCTCAGGGCCTTGCTAAGGCATCTCCTCCTCTTCCAGGAACCCTCCCCAGACTCTCCTATTTCTTTTGGGCCTGTGCATGCTGTATAGCAGTAACAGGTGTTTGTCTGGTCCCTTAGACAATGAGCTGTGGAAAAGCAACTTTGCCTCTTATTCATTCCTTGGAATATTCTATGAGGCCACAGCATCGAATCCACAATGCACAAAATAGACACTCAGCAAGTAACACACAGATTGGCAAATGACTTTCCACAGGGTGTCCTCCAAAGGTGACCTTAGACAGTTTTGCTCACCTCCCTGTGCCTCCACTGTCTTGCTCACAGAGCGACGTTGACAAGTTGTTGTGAGAGCGGCATGCTCAGTATGGGAATATGGCTGGCACCCCGATTACAGCATGTGCTCAATGAAGTCAGATAGCCTCAGCCTGCAACCAAGTCAGCTTTCTACACAACTGAATGAAGACACTGATAGCATACTGCTACTAGTATTATGGTGTTGACAAGGTATATATAGGAGCCTACTACTTGAAGCCACTTATTCAATATATGGTTGAAGTATCAAGGTCACATCTGCATACATGAACATGAACAAGTACATATACACACACCAGTATCAGACTAAGGAGCATTTAAAATGATCATAGATAGTACTATGAATAGTAACCATGCTCCCTTTAAGTAATTGGAGGTGCACATGTTCTCATGATACACATAAAAGCCAGGGAAGAGTACCAGGTGTCCTGCTCCGTAACCGTCTGCTTTATTTCCTTGAGATAGAGTCTCTTACTGGACCTGGCGGTAAGCAGGCAGTCTGAAGACCCCAGTGATGCACCTAACTCTGCCTCCCACAGTGCAGGGATTACAGGCACACACACATGGCCCTGCCCCGCTTTTTCTAAGGGTGCTGAGGGTTTGAACTTACATACCATGTGTTCTTACCTACCTAGTGTCTCAACAGGTCTTGTCACTGAATCTCTGACCACAACAAAACATTAAGCACTTTGTAGAGGGGAAGGAAGTAAGTGGGGGGGACATATGGGAAAAGGAAGAAAGGAAAGGAATGGGGGAAGAGGAAGGGTGGGGATGGGTGGGGAAGAGAAGGGAGGAGACACGGGAGAAGAGAGAGAAGAACACATGATCTATTGGCCAATGCCCTGTGCCCAGCACTGCATTAGACCCAGGATAGCAAAGAAGAGAAAATAAACAGAAAAATATATCCTGCGTGCCTTCTGGGGAGATGATTCATTTGCATCAGAGCACAGAACTGGAGTTCAAGACTGAACAAGATCAGAGCCAAATGCCAACAGGCACACCAGGCAAATAAATACACAGCGAATTCTAGCCCTGCTCTGACCTATTTATAACACAGTTCTTCAAAGATTCCATGAATACATAGTACCAGCTACTATATAATTAGAAGCCGTGATTCTTACTCCTGAAGGGGAACCTTTCCATGTGAACAGTTAATTTTCAATGTAAATTCACTTTATGTGGTTGGTTTTTAATTGTGAAAAGGGCATTTTTTTTTAATTCAAAATAAGCATCATTAGTTTTCTTTTCCAAACCCTGTATTTAGGTGCGCGTGGGAATGGAGCATGGAGTCTGGTCTATCTGGCTAAGCAAGCCAGCAAGTCCTCTGTGTCTCCGTTTTCTCGTCTACACGGTGGAGCTCAGGGAACATGTGGAAGATGGCTGGCTCTAATAAGTGCTCCCTTCTTTCCTGGTGATTACACCCAAAAACAGAAATGCAGGTGACTGGGGCACAGTTGTGCCCCAGTTTTCCCAAGTCTGGTGGTGAGGGAATGAAGCCTGTCTTTGCCAGTTCTTCCAGCTGCCTCCAGACGACACTAAGCAAGTGTTTGCTCCCTGAGTAGAATCATTTGATGATTCCATCCATGAACTAGTGAATCTCACTTGGGGAGTCACTGGGCTCAGCACCTCCCTGATGGACCAGGATCCCCACAGCACTACTCTTTGTGGGGACCAAATTTATTACTAACTAAATAAAACATTTATAGGTTTTCTTTTATAAACTTTCACAGAAATCCAGGACCTGAGCAAACAACCCAAATAAGCTTCTTAAAACACAAATCACAAGATGTCCCTCCTACGTAAAATCCTCTGATGCCTTCCCATTGCATCCATTTTCTTTTCTGTTGCCATGGGCTGTGGCTCCAGCTCCTTTTTGCTGACATCAGCTGGTATCACTCTGGCCTTGGCCCCTATACCTGTCCGTACTGGCCTGTCTGAAATCATTCCAAGTAATGGCAATTCCCCAAGGGCAACTCACAGGATGATAAAAATTACAGATCTTTCCTATTTTCTAATTCTTCACCTTCCAGAGCATCCAACCACCAACTAAGAGTAAGTTGCTGGCAAGTGAGATAGGTCAGTGGTAAAAGTGCTATAAGGCCTGGCTACCTGTGTTTGTTTCCTGACCCACAGGAAGAATATCACCCCTGGTCTCAATTTGAATGTTATGGCATGAGGAAACCCACACATAAATGCACACAAAATAAATAATTTAAAATGTAACAAAATTTTAAAATGTAAGTAGAATGTCCATAGTGACTCTACATCCATATGGGCAGCACTGGTGATACTCAGTAGGTTATTAATTAATTAGAGCTTGGGGGAGAGATGTGTTGGGTGAGTTCTGGGAAAGCTAGAGGGGGTAGATGAGGTGAATATAATCAAGATATACTGTATACATATATGAAATTTTCAAGAATAAACAAAGACATTATTTTAAAAAATATTTGGAAAAATTATCTACACTGAAAATATATGATTTTTTCTTACATAATTCCATAAACAATATAACAACTCTTTCCATAGTATTTAGATTATGGTAAATGCTCTAAATAATCCAGAGACGATTTCAGTATACAGGAAGACTGTATACATTATATGAAAACACTGTAGCATCTTTTAGAGGGATATGAGCATCTGTGCATTTTGTGTTTATTGAAAGGAAAACTGTCCTCCTGGTTGATGTAAGTTGCTGAGATACTGAGATATTTGTTATGCTCCACTGTTGACATTATAGCTGACCGGTGTAGGGTCCTAGAACTTTTATCTACTCCATATACAGTCTTGAAGAAAGTCACTTAAACCTCTTTGGACTTCAGAATGCCTTACAATTTTTGAAGATGTATTCATCTCTTCTCCACTAACTTCACGCTGTGACTGTGGGACAACAGAATTAAAAAAGACTTTGAAATCTATAAAAAAGTGATTGAAAATATCGAGTAGCATTATCAGCAGGCACAGGTTTGACCCAGCGACAAAGCATGGCTCAGCAGTATAACCCAGGACATCTGCCAGGAAGCTCATCATGTCCCCAGATTTCAACAGGACATAAATAAGAAGTCATTTTCACTTGTTAGCTCTTACCTGAGGGAAGCCATCATGAGTACACACAGCCTAGAATCCAGGGAGGTCTGTCATAATTTACTTAGAATGGTGGGAAATGGAAGCAATCTACATGTCCAACAATGGGGGACCAGATAAACCTGCAGAGTGCATCCACATGATAAAACACCATGGTACCACTTACAACCATGTTAAATTAGAGAATATTTGCAAATAATGCTTCTTGGCAATTGGAAGATTTAGAGAAGTGATTCATGAACAGATATGGAGGAGAGTTGTATATGAGAGAATGTAGGTTCTCTATTCCAATTTCAATAAAAGAGATGCTCAGAGCTGGAGGGGTAGTTAAGAGTGCTCAGTGGTTAGGAGCATTTGCTACTCCTGCAGAAGACTTGATTCTCAGAACTTATATCAGGTGGCTTAAAATCAACAATAACCCCACCTTCAAAAGATCTAACACCCCCTTCTGGCATGAGCACCCACCCCCTACACATATCCATACACAGACACACAGACGCACAGACACACACATGCACAAATAAAAGCAAAATAAATCTTAAAAAACAAAGAAAATCTCAAATTGCACTTGCACTATGGACCAAATGTCTTTGCTCCCCTCTACTCCATAAAGCATTAAGCTCTATTACAGTGTGAACCTGAGCACCTGGCTGGGTAACAATTTGTATGGAGAGGAACTGGAACCTCTGGGAAGTCAGGTCTAGCTGTCAGACATAAGATGCAGGATCTATTTCCCATCTTGTCTGTACTTTCTGGTCCACTAAGCTGTGAGCAACCCACACCCCAAGCTCCCAAGCCTGGAATGGCCTACCTCAGCCTCCACCACGATGGACAAAATTTCCTCCAAATTATAAATCAAAATGAAATCTTCCTCCCTCCAATCACTTCTGCCCAGTATGTGTCACTAATACAAGCCCTAACCCTCAATATAACAATACTTAAGGTGTTTGTTAGGAGATAATTAGGTTTAAATGAGGCTATAACTGTAATAAATATCTGTTATTTCAGCCCTAACCTATGGGATTGCATTATAGCAGTCTGCTGTGAACTGCTATTTATCTCCACAAAATCCCTATGTTGACTTTCCACACCTAAATGTGATGATATTTGGAGGTGGAGCATTGGGAAGGTGATTAGGATTAGGTGAAGCAGTAAGGGTAGAACTCTCATGAATGAAATAAGTGTCCATAAATAAGTTAGCAGCCAGCTTGCTTTCATCTATGCCACTAGAGAAGTTGACAACTTGCAGCCTGGAAGAAGACCCTGACCAGAACCCAACTACACTGACTCCTGGACCTCCAGCCTCCAAAACTTTGAGCAATAAATGTCAGTTGTAGATAAGCCATCCAGTCCACAGTGTTTTGATATAGCATCTGAAACAGGCTGAGACAAAGTCCAAGCACACTGAGAGAATTTCTCAGGAAATGTTACCAATGACAGTAAGAGAAAAAGGGTGTAGGAGCTTCATAAAAAGATTTACAGACTACTACTGGAGAAGCCTATGTCCTGAAAGAGAAATCACTGGAGATGGGGTTTTACTGTGTGGTTGTATCTTATAATGAGGAAGGGGAGAGAGTCAGAAAGAGGAGATGGATGGATGGATGGATGGATGGATGGATGGATGGATGGATGGATGGATGGATGGGTGGGTGGGTGGGTGGGTGGGTGGGTGGGTGGGTGGATAGATGGATGGATGGATGGATGGATGGATGGATGGATGGATGGATGGATGGATGGATGGATGGATGGGTGGATGGGTGGATGGGTGGATGGGTGGATGGATGGATGTTCTCCAAGATGCCAACTGTAGCTAGGTGGGATCTCACTTGGTTTATCTAAGCTGATCAATGTTTATGGATCAATTGTGGTCCTCTGTGAGTGAAAGATGACAATAAGCCAAGGAATCAAATATTCAATAAGCCATGTCTTTGTTATGGTTTGAGTGTGAAGTTTACTCTCAAAATGTTCATAGGCTGAAGGCTTGGTTCCAGACAGTAGCACCACTGAGAGGTGGTTGGGTCTGGAAGGCTCTGAAATCATCAGTTGCTGATTAAGCCATTAATGGGTTCATAATGTGATGACATTTTTGAAAACTGATAGAAATTAGAGAGTAAGGTCTAGCTGGAAAGATCACAGGGGATGCTTGCAAAAGGAGGTGCCATGTCCCGAGCCCTTCCTGTCTCTTCTCTTTACATTCCTGAAGATATATGAGCAGCTCTACTATGCCATGATGGTCCTCAATTAGGACCCAGAAATGCAGAGCCAACCAAATGTAGACTGATTCTCTCCCTCCCCCCATGAAATCACTAGCCAAACTCAAGCATGGGGCCATTTCTCTCCAGCTTTTGCCATAACAGAATGTCTAGCTAACACAGTCCTTATATCTAAGGCCAGGTTTCTGGGTTCCAGTCCCATCTGAACACCAATGAGCTGAATGCCCTTGGGATGAAAACCGAACCTCACTGTGCCTGGGGGGTCTCAGCTGCTCAGTGAAGGTCTCAGGGCTCTGCTTCACCACAGGGTCAAGACATTAACAAGTGAATGTCCCATAAAGAATCCCATGAGAGGCATGTAGGGGAGGTACTGTTAAAGCTGCTTCCACTGAACTCCATCAGAAGTTCTTTGCCTGCTTTTTTCTGGGAGACACACCCAAAATACACCATCACTACATTTCTCTTCGCATCTATATTTTATTCACAGCCCTCACCACTCCCTCGCCTTGCATACTTTATTTACCTATTCACCATTCCCCTTATCCATCAGTATGTAAGTTGGTCACAGTTTCTGCCTCCCATTCCATCAGTGTATACCTTGTGGGTGACTCATGTAGGTTCAGCACATCTTAAGAGGTCAGTGAACATTTGTAAAAAGGAAAAAGGAAGATGTCAATTCTGACTCACTGGGCAGAAAGACAGTAGCAATGAAGGTGACCATCCTAAAATACCATGAGTAACAGCTAGGGAAGAGTCAACCATGCACTACTTGCAAGGAAGGCAGTCTGAAAGGTTCTCCTCATCTACAAGGAGAGACAGTGCCACAGGGCAACCAGAGGAGATACACAAACCTGGTGGAGAGATTTGAGTCCAGTCTAAACAGGCCATAGAAAGTTCTCTAGATACCACAAAATCATTTTAATAAAGCAATTCCACCTTGAAAAAAACATGAGCCATGGAGCTGCAGCTTCTCCAGAATTTTGTATTAATTATTTCCTGGCCTAAGGCGTTCTGTGTTAATTGCTTTCAATTGAAAAACTCCATGTTTATGTTTGTGTTAGCAAAAAGCTGTAGGGATATTTCATTTTTTAAAAATCAGTTAAGTCCTCAAGACAGGACCTCCATCTTCCAGAGCAGACCAGTCTCACAGACCTTTAGGATACCAAGCAGCATCTTTAGAGGACATATTGACATACATATGTTCCTCCCATCCAGTTCTGAGAATGGAGTAAATGTTCGGTTTTGTTTTCCTTCCTTCTGTGTATTTTCCCATATTTAGCCTCCATTACAAGGGAATTTTACAGCCCACACTACCAAAGGCAAAAGTTCCTCCTCCTAGTGCTAACCAAAGCACCTAAGGGTCAAAGGCAGAGACAGGGGAAATACTAGGAAAAGCCTTCCAGGACTGTGGCAATGGACCTGTCTGCAAAGTGCTAGCCACGCAGCATGCGGACTTCAGTCCTATCAATAACACTTGGGTAAAACTCTAAGTAGAATAGCAGGCACTTGGAATCTAAGAGCTATGGGAGTGGAGACAGTCCTGAGACTCACCGGAGAGCCAGCCTAGCCCAACAGTTAAGTGGGACATCCCCAAAGAACTATTGATGTCTCCCCTAGATTCTTCTAGCAGACTAGTTTACGGGGCCAGGAACACGACTCCTGGAGCCCATATGAAGACCAGCTTCTCAGAGCTCAATAATTTATTTTCTATAGCAAGGTCACCAAACTTGAGTTCAGGGGCCATATCCAGTGACTCTGTAAATAAAGTTTTATTGGAATGCAGCCATACCTTTTTGTTTGTGTTTGATAGGGCTGAGGAACTCTTGCCCTCTGAAATATTGATGAAAAGGCTTGTGACTTATCATTCCTGTTCTAGATTGATATTGCCCAATAGAGCCATGAAACAAATTTCCAAGAAACCACATATAGACCAACAAGAAAAGTCAATTTCAATTAAATATTTTACTTAACCCAGTATATTCAAGGTATTGTGACAATACATAATCCACTTATAAAAATTAATGAGGTCCGACTGGGAAGGTGGCTCAGTCAGCAACATGCTTGCCTTGCAAGTGGGAGAATCTGAGTTGCATCCCCAGAACCTATGTGGAAAAATTCAAGAGAGCCCATGGGTGTAAAGCAAACCCTACCTGGATGGGCCCCTGTAGCTGTAAAGATGAATGTGTGTGGTGACTGACAAGAAAATCCTAGCACTTGAGTGATGAATAGCCAGAGAATTCTGCTGCTGCAAGGCAGTTCTACTTAACATCCCCTCCTTCTGCACACCTGTTGCCTAGACACTGACCAATGTTATCCATAATTGTCAATGCATGTCTTCTTACATACAGTGAAAGGGTCACTGCCCTGCAACCCTTGACCAGGGAGGCTCAGCTTTTGACATACTGGGAGCAAATGGTCTCCTGCTTTTTCTTCTTCCCAGTTTCCTTAGCATCTCTTCTGTTCTACCCCACATACGGAGCAGCTTTTGCACGCGGCACAACACTGCTTGCTTCCCCATCAGCATGGCCTCACTACTCAGTGGACTGCTGCCTACACTTCCCCTATGACACGGAGTTCATCTCTCTGAAATCAAATACTGAAAGACAGGCTAGAGAATCTTCAGGCATTGAGAAGATGCCTTAGAAACAAAGCAATCATGTACTTTCTTTTCCACACTATGTTCTCTGTCTAGAAAGCCTGAAAGATATACAAACCTTTACTAAACCTAGCCAAGCTGTGGCAGGGCTAAAATCTCATGATGAAGAAAGGCAGATGAAGATAAGGACCACATACCCTCATCCCAAGAAGCCACCCATATTTTATCAGCTTGTCTGCTGGTGGCTTGTCCACATCTTCTAGTCTAATACCTTCAATTTATGTTTTTATGCACATTTCCTATAAAGGAATAATAGAGTTGTCATTGTGTGTGTTTCTGGTATGGTGGCACATGCTTGTAGTTTCGGTGCTAAGAAAACAGAGACAGGAGGGTTCTGGGAGCTCACTGGCCAGACAACCTGGCTTAATTGGCAAGTGGAAGATCCTATCTCAGAAAAATAGACATTACATAAAATATGACACCTGAAGTTGTCTAGTGACCTCCACATACACATCCATGCATGTGGACCTACACATACATAAACACACAAAAAAGTAAGGATGCTAACATTGACTTTTTCATACTAAGCCTTCACAATCTGATGTGTATTTTACAAATGGCACATTCTTCATTGCCAAAGGCAGCTTTGGACTTCCATACTAGAAAAGGCCACTATTGAGTCATGCATGGCTAAAGACGAAGTGTCTTACCACAAAGGATGTCTTGCACATCCTTATCTTCATCAGGAACCCTCAATGGATAAGCGCGCTGACATAAGACATGTGTGGAGCTAACTGGTGTAGTTCATACTCCAGCTCTCCCCATGAATCAGGCTAAGGTTGGGCTCCAGTGAAGGCCTTTCCTCATTTCCCCCTGCCTGCTCTTTTAACACCATCCCTCCTCTCTGTGACACATCCCTCCTCTCCAGAGCTCTCCCAATGAAATACCTGCAGAAGAATTCCCACTTACGGTTCTGCTTCTAGGGAACTTAGCTGCATTCGGGGAAATAAGGGAATAAATATTTATTGAGTATTTAGCATATATCAGACACCTAATGACTATTCTCTTTTACAGAGTTATAAGGTGGGAAAAAATTATCAACATCTTAAATATAAAAATAACATAACAGCCAGGCATGGTGGTGCAGGCTTATCGCTCAGAACTCCTGAGTAAGAGAATTTGGAGATTAAGGCTAGCCAGAGCTACATAGTGAGATTTTATCTCTGTCACAAATAACAATAATAAAGATAATAATAGTGATAATAATAATAATAATAAATAAAAGATGAGAAGAAAGAGAAGGGGGAGAAGGGAGTGTTGACTGGAGAGATGTGGAAAAGAAAAGAAGAGAGAGAGTAAGGGAGAAGGTGAGGGGAGAATAGAGAAGGGAAATGTAGAAGAAAAAACAGAAAGCAAGAAGAAAGGAGAGAAGGAGAGAGCAAAGGGAAGAGAGCTTACACAGCCATATAGCAACATACTATAAAGTTATTTCATAATATTCGTAAACATGCAATAATAATGAAATGCTTGAGGCATAGCATCCATTTGGAAAAATTCAGACAAAGGTTATAGTGCCGATATTTGGGGGTTTTTTCCCCAAATATGACTATGGAAATTAATACTAAAGGAATTTTGGTATTATCTGAATTGTTTTGTCTCCCCAAATTTATCTATTAAAATACTAACCCTCAAAGTGATGCTATTAGAAGGTGGATCCTTTGGGAAGTTCATAGACAATGAGGGACAATGAGGGCAGAACCTCACAAGTGTCATTCACAGTCTTGAAAAGCAGACCCAAGGGAGTCTACTTGTCCCTTCCAAAATGGCAGGATGAGGAGGAGGCACAATTTCTTGCCTACAGACTCAAGGCATACATAGTCCATACTGGCTGGAAACCTGCAGTCCAGCCTCTGCCTCTTGAAGATCACAGATGTGCCACTGTGCCTGTCTCAACAAGGCACCCTCTGTGAGTAGGCAGGCCTTGCCTGACACCAAATCTACTGTCACTAAAGCCTGGGCATCTTAGCATCCACCCATCACATGGGACAGCTAAGGCATACTAAGACAGCCATGTATCAACATAGCATCATCAAGAACTTCTTGGGGTACTTAGGACGGATGATTGTTGATTTTCTTCTATTTATCCTTATTTTTCAACATCAATAAAGCGTGTCTTTCCTGTCAAGCCTTGGGCCTACTGAATACACTTTCATGCAACAGTTAAAGAGCCAGGTTTGGTTTGTAAATGGCAAGACCAGGGTTGAAATACCAGCTCTCTCATATGTTCACATCTCCAAACTTTTATTTTTACATCTGTAAAAGGGACAGAGGCCTCTTGGAAGTATTATAGGGAGTATGAATTTGCATTCAAAATGCCCAGTCTACTGTCTAACACAGAGTATGTTCTCAGTAAATGGGAGACCAATAAATAGAGACTGGATCGTGTTCCCAGATTTCCATCATGATCTTCAAAATCTCCCAGTTCTACCGACTGATGTGGCCCTAAGCCCAGCACAGAGCCAGGGAGTGACAACTGTGAGTCAAGATAATGTCCCTACTCAGGAGGATCTTTCTTGCTCCCATCTTTGCATAATTAGTCCACTTGAGTCCCACAGCTGGTCACTACCAGCTCCAAGGGGCAGGAAGATTTTTTTTCCTTCATGTGATTAATGAGACTTAAATTGGCCCAGTGACAATGAGTTATCCTAAAGGCATTGAATATTCAACACTGAATTCTCATTTAGTAAAAATAGCTTATGGATTTTGAGGGCTACCATCCCAATGTCCCTGTAAACAAGCACATGATACCTTGCTTGCTGTTCGCCTGCTTCAAGAATGGAGATGGCCCTTTCTCTATGGTGCTCCTGTGAAGGCTGAAACCGTCATTTACATGTTTATCTGAAGTGACCACAAGATTTGTTTATGATGGTGTCATCTTCCCTCTGAGAGACCCTCAAGCCTGAGTCTGTTGCTAACACTCCAGTCCTCACTTGCTTCAGTTTTATTCTTCCTTAAAGCTCAGCATGCAAGGGTGACGTCACGAGCCTAGAGTACGGTCAATGGTAGAGGCCTTCCCTGGTATACACAAGGCTCTTGGTTATATCCCAGAACCACCAATCTAAATTTACCAAAGGTGTTTCTTTGGGCTCATCAACACCCCTGGAAAAACAATAAAAATAGTAGAGATTTCAAAAGCTGCCGTGTAAGTGCTTGGTGTGTGTCTGAGAGTAAGCCCACACAATTGCTGTTTAATACTCCTAAAGAGAAACTGAAGACTGGAGAGATACCTCAGTCAACAAATTGTTCACCCTGTAAGCACAAGAACCTGAGTTTGATCTCAGAACCCACATTTTTAAAGCCTGACTTGGTGATATGGATTTGTAAGCTTCGTACTGTGTAGGCAGAGACAAGCAGATCTCTGGGGCTCACTGGCAAGCTTAGTCTACTTGGCAAGTCCAAAGCCATTAAGAGAGCCTGTAAAAAAAAAAAAAAGCCAGGGCTTGAAGATGATGCTTACTTGCACACTCCCACAAATGTATGTGCTCACACGTATCACATGTACATACCCATGTGCATTCATTAAGAATGCAGCTGTCTAGAGGAAAAGACAGTACAGATAAAGAAGCCCCAAGTGGACTAGTTCATTTAGTCAAAAACATTTATTGAACATCTACTAAGTACCAGGTAGTGTGGTAGAGAAAAATATAAACTCTAAGATATTCTCCCTCTTAATTCTTGGAGTTAAACTGCGTGTAGAATATGCATTGTATGACACACCCCTAACATCTGCAAATGGAAGAATGTGCCTTTTTTTTTTTTTGGTTTAGTTTTGAGCTTTGAGACTGTGTTTCATTACATAACCCAGTTAGCCTTGATTTTATGATCCTCTTGCTGATATTCTGTGCTACTGTGCCAAGCTAGGTGTGAGCTTACAACCGCCATGCTCATAACAGAGTTCACAGCTGTGCGGTGTCCAACAAGAGACAAATTGCCTTTCTTTCCCGTATTCTGCATTAATCAAATATATTCTGTCACCATGATGAAATGCTTGATAAAACAGCTCATAAGTAAAGTGTATCTTGGTTCACTGTTTCAGAGGATGCAGTTGTCATACACACCTTCACTGCTTTGAGCCCAAGGCAAGTTCAGGATCATGGTAATGTCAGCATCAGCATATGGTAGAGCATGATACTCATCTGACAGCCAAGAAACAGAAAGTGAAGCAAGGAGTGGATGGTGGGGAAAGTGGAAAACAGAGAGGGAGAAAGGGGGACACAGAGACCAGATACACCCTTCCAGGGCACCTCTCCAGGAATCCACTTCCTCCCATAACCAGGCCCCTCTTGTTTTCTACCATTTTCCAACAATGCCAACAAATTACAAATCCATCACTGGACTGATCCATTAGCTGGCTCACTGTTCCAATGACAACTTCCACAAAACCTCAGCTTGAAGTTTTCATTAAGGACCAAGGCTTTGGAGAAAATTTCCCATTCAGTTCATAGCAAACTCTGAAGCTGTTGCTCATCTCTCTGCCTATCTTTAATCAACCCCTCCTTCCTTTGTATAGAGAGATGCGTTGACTCATTTTTCTAGTCAGTTTACACATCTTATCATTTATTTATTTCACCTCATTTCACAAAAGATTTCAGGCAGCAAGCAAAATATAAACAAACAATCACACATTGAATACAGGAAAAATACAAATTAGTACAGAGGTGTGTATGTTTTTGTCATTGTTGTCTATTTAGAATCGCTTCCTGAAGACCTGCCCTTTAAATATTACCAACACAGACAGTTACACACACACACACACACACACACACGCACACGCACACGCACACACACACACACATGCACGCATGCATGCACACATGCACGCACATACACACACATGCGCGTGTGTGCGCTCGCGCGCGCGCACACACACACACACACACACATGAGATTTGGGCAGATTACTCACCCTAACTAGACAATCAGAGCACAGCTTCCCATGATGCACATTACTTTCTACAGGCTAGTCATAAATCTCTCTGATTTCATCACAATTATAAAGAGACACCCTCTTTCTTTCTCTGGGTCTCTGTATCACTAGAAATCACCATAACCTCTGTCTAGGACTGCCAGTCGTGACATGGCCATTTCAGAAAAAGAGCTGTACATAATCCATACAAAATATACAATATATATAAATGAGGAGACACCATGAAAGTTCTGGAAACACTGGAGATTGAGCGGTGTCATCAGGTCAGACACAGCCCAGCACCTTCTTTTTGTTTACACTAGGTTTCTGCCACCAGGAACCTCAAGTTCCTAGCATAGTGTATGTCCTATATAGTCCAAGATATGTGGACAGGCAGCAGGAAATAAGAGTCTTGGCAGTTTCAATTTTCCATGTGCTCTTTCAAGCAGAATGGGAAACTGATCAATCACACTGTGTTCCTAAAGCATGAGGTAGGAACTTTCAAGAACCTCGGGGAAGCAGAGTTCTTTCCCGGGCATGCATTTCCCTAAGCATAGTGGGCTTTGTAGGAAGAAACACTGGGTGAAGGTGTGGGTCAGTTGGTAGAGTGCTTGCTTAGAATTCAAGAACTCCAGAGTTCCATCCCTAGAGCTATAAAAATAAAGCACGGTAGCACAAGCCTATAATCCCAGCACCTAGGAGGTAGAGGTAGGAGGATTATTGATTCAAGAGCATCCTTGGTTACATAGTAAGTTCAGGGACAACCTGTGTAACATAAGGCTTTGTCTAAAATCAAGAAAGATTCTGAGCACAAGGATGGTGACCTCACTGATGGTCATCCTTCAAGAAATTCAATAATAAGATGTATAAGACTCCTGCTCAGAGGTTCTGCTATGAATGCCAAGGGACTCACCTCTAACCAGCACTTTATTCTATAGGATTAAACAGAGATGATGTGGTCTGAAGATGTATGTTCCCAGGGATTCTCCATGAACATTGTAGGAACCGATCCCCTACACTAGCCACTACTAATTTTAAGATCCTTATACCAACTTCTGAACAGTGTGCTCTTCTCTACCACAGTGGGAAATTGAAATGCTGGGAACCTCTGCCCTCCAGCCCTGAGATGTGTTACACAGATACACCAGCAAGCGTTAGGGGCTGTCCCTCGAGAGGCCCTGTCCCTCACCTCCTGCTTGTGATTAATTTAAGCTGTTTCAATCTCACATTGAAACTGACTGTCACTGCGCTGAGGATATCAGACGGCTCCAACCCAAGTAACAGATTGTTCCAAGCTACTTGTCCTTAAAAATAAACAAAAAAAATATTGCACTATTCCTTTACACTCAATAAAATCCATACCAACACCGTGCCTCACTTAAGTACCACAGACAAGGGCAGGTTTCAGACACAATGTTACAATAATGGCACTGGGGAAGAGGAAGATAGCTTTCCCAAGGTCATCTGATAAGCAAAGGGTCAACCCCAGATATTCCAATCTCAGAGTCCCCCATCTTGGCCTCTGCCTCGTAAACTCAACAGCGAGAACCACAAACCCATCACAGCCAGAATCCCTTGTTCAGGATTAGTTCATCCAATCACGCTTTCCTTTTCTATTCAACAGGGTGACTTGAGTCTGATGGGGACAGAATTAAGCACTTGTCTAACATGTACAAGTAAGTTCAAGCCTCAGAACTACGAAAATATGATATTGAGAATGGTCAACTCTTAAAACACCAAAATTATTTACTACTTACCCTGTAAGAAGAGCTAGTTGGCCAGATAGAACTGGAAATGTAACATCTCTCAAATTATTGTTCTTAACCATCTGCATCAGAATCAAATGGGAGTGGGTAAGCCTACCAAACGTGTGTTTAACACAGCCTTCAACCGCAGCCTGGGCTCCAACCACAGCCTGGGCAGGAGCAAGCAAACCTTCTCCAGCTGCCCAAAGAGAACAGGGCTTTACTGAGACAACTTCTATTAAAAAGGACTAGCAGAGCTCCCGTTCTGTATTGGGTGGGTGCTATGTACTACATCTTTAACATTGCTGGAATGTTCCACTGATTATCATGACAATGGCAGGGACATGTAGAGAGACGGTGAATGAAAAAAGGAAAACTTGACACATCCAGGATTTCAAATCCCCAAACAACTACTTGTATCAGTAACAACTTCTCTGACTATATAAATGAGAGCTGTAATACGTGCATAGTGAACGACAATCATTGGTCAACGGCAGGATCCCACTCAAAGTGCAGTGGTTCTCTCCATGTACAGATTCTGTCAATGGATTTCATCAAATACTGGAGAGGGGCATTGTGTCTACATTGAAATTTTACAATTTTTTTTTTGCCATTATTCTCTCAGCTAAGGTGGTAGAGCAGCTACTTAGCCATGGTACCATTAAGTACTATAAGTAACCTACACAGGATATATGCAGATGCTCTGCCATTTTGTGTATAAGAAACTCGAGCATTGGCGGCTTTCTAGGACAACCTATTCCCAATGAGTGCCAAGGGACAAACATACAGTATACAATGCAAGCACAATGTGACAATGAATGACCTTCGGAAGAAAATATCCTGAGCTTCTCTTTCTTTTGCAAAGGCAGCAAGAGAATGTATTCTCCCAAAGAGCGTTCACCATTTCAGAGAGCGAGGTACAGGTTAGACACGGCAGGAAACACGCAGAAGTGTTTAGCACCCCCATAGAGTCTTCATTCTAGGTCGAAAGGAGAACAGTCATCCCCATGAAAGTTAAAAGGCACAAAATAAAAGATAATTCAGAAAACAAAACTAATGAGAACTGGCCATAAGCAAGTGTGGAGAGATCAGAAATGGATGGAACTCTCACTGAAAAAGAGTAACTGACACTGGGTAGGGAGATGGGCTGTGAACAAGCTGAGCTGAGCCGTGCCTGGGGTCTCAGGATGGGGAAGTGGACTACAGTGTTTTACAATACAAACTTCAATCCTTAAAATAATAAAAGCTACAGTCAACATTACTTAAATGTGCCGTGTCACTATAGCCTAAACTTTCCAAATACAAGCTAAAATACCATAGCATAGGACACTACCTCTTAACCTGGGTGTCCTTCTCGCAATCATCCCAAAAGAGTCAAAGGCTCATAAAGTCCATACTCTCCTCTTTGAGCGTGACATCAGCTCATCTGAGAACCAGCATTGCATTGCCCACCTACTGAGGTCCCATGCATCTTCCAGGATATCCACCGTTAGATTTGAATTCTGCCTCCCTCCCTTCTAACATTCTATCTGGTACCAGCCATCTAACAGCATCAGTTCAGTCTCCAGGAAAGGAGATAGTGTATCTTTGCTTATACCTATCAGCTGGTAAGCATCTCCATCATCTACTGCTGCAGACTGGATGTCTGCACCTCCTTCCATATTCATATATTGAAGGTCTGGTACCTAACATAACTATATTTAGGGACTGTAAGCAGGTGACAGTTAAATGAGAGATTTACAAGAATGAAATAAACCCCTTCTCTCTTCTGCCTCTAAGAAACCTCATCAGAAACCCCTTTTCTGGGTCCAGCCTCCAGGACCATTGGACAAAAATGTTCTAATGGTTAAGTCACCTAGTCTGTGGTACATTGTTATGGAAGTACAAGCAGATTAAGACACTCACTATAGAGTGAAGTCAGACAAGACGCAGAGATATTCATTCATGTTAATGAATGCATAGGATATCTCAGGAAGACCAGCCAGTAAACTGATCCCCATTGGTGACTCTGGAGAAGAAAGGTGGGGGCTGGATGATGGAAGACATTCATTGTTTGGTCTATATTCTTGATTCTTCCCCCTGCACGTATGCATTTACCTACTCAAACACATTCATTTTTAAAGATGGACTACACAGAAATAGACAGAACTACTGACCAAAAGACATTGCCTGAAAGCCAAGAGTAGCTATCCTGGGAAAGCTTAAGTTCAACAGACCGTTTAAAACTCAGTTCACAAAACTCCAACAAATCTGAACACAGGTCAGTGGAAAGCTGCAAAGACAGTACCTCACAGGAGTGTGCTAGGAAATGAAGGCCCTTGGAAGGACTTTCTATGATGTCAAAGGACAACACCCGGATGTGGGATAAATGTCTAAACCTTTCTGATTCCTAGTGAGGCCATGCAAGTCTGCAAACGGGCAAAATCATAATACCACCCAGGAGTAGCAAGAAATGGCTTCACAGAATGGGGCAGGGAGCCTCATCGCAGGCAGAGAGCTGAGGTCAGAAGGGGCGGCAACAGTCATGTGGCGCTCAAAATCCTCAGGACGGCTGTTTCTTTGGTTAAGTACCAGATGATGTAACTAACTTGTATTTAGGGGCCAAGTTCTATGAAAAATGCATATCTTTAAATGCTAGAATCACACTCTGGAGCGGCTCGTGGGAAGTGCGTGTGTCTGAGGCAGAAGCAGACGCATGTCTCCGTCTCACTTCCAGCATATGCTCATTGTGTGGAAGAAGAGGGACAGGAGCACTTGAATTATTTATATTACAAGATCGTACTCTTGCCGCCCCCCCCCCCAATTCTCCCCTCTTCATCCCTGAACCGAGATCACAGAGTTGAATTCACACAACTGGGAGGCATGTATGGTGAACTGTGCTCCGTAGTAAGGTAAAATAATACAGCACCGGGCCAGCCTGGCTCCTCCTCCAACCATGGAAACCTAGAAGATTATTGTAATCAGATCACAACTGTTCAAGCATCCCCAGTTTCCTAGCAACCCTCAAGCGGCTCTGGTGAAGGGTTGGAACAAAGACTTCATGGGTAAGGTAGTGGCAGCTGTGCCTTAAGATAACTGAAGCACGTCTCCAAATTATCTTAAAGGTCTCTCGTCCCTACCACCCTAACAACCTCAAAAAAAAAAAAAAAAAACCCTGTGAGGAAGGGTTATCAAGCTTGGGGCAAGAGCTCCCCAAGTCTCAGTTCTGAATTTTTCCGCCTTGTCTTTAAGGTTTTCCCCATGTCTTCTACACAGGTCTTTATATCCCATGAAAGTCCCCTCTGATCAAGCGAGGCAAGTTCTCTCCATCTGTTAGCAGCTTCCTGCAAACACGCTTCTCTGTAGACTCATGTAACTACACATCTCCTTCTCAGTACACTGCACGGCCAATACTTCCCTGCTGATGACTTGCTTATCTACCCTCGTGATCATGCAAGCCAGTTTTTGTTGGAGACATGCTATAGCTTTCATGACTGTCTAATAAAACCCCATGGAAACACATCCCCATTGTTAAAGAGCACTCCAGGGGCAGGCCATGGGAACCATACAAATAGCATGTCGTGTTGGTGAAATTGGATGGTATAGAAATGACACAGATAGATGTCAAAGTCCAGTTAATTCCAGACAACAGGATATGCAGGGAAAGGCTTTGCTAGATTCCCACTGAAGTACCCAGAAGCTCATATTCTGTTTCTCCTGGTCATCACCTTGGTTTCTTTCTGTAGACTTCACTTTTCATTCTTATATGTAGCAAAATGAAAAATAAAACATCTACTTCTCTCAAGGACAAGGGTTGAAGACATGACTCAGTGTGGAGCAGGCAGACCCTTGTCTAGGCCCTTAAACTGAAATGGGCACAAATAGAGAAAAATCATTTATGCTTTCAAGGTTGTTCTGAAGAAAAATATAGTTAGGATACCTGGCTCTGAGCATGGTCATGTATATTAGTATACCCCGTCACTGTAACAAGAAGGGGCTTAAGGGAGGGCTTATTTTAACTTACAGCTTGAAGGAATAAAGTGCATTGTGGCCACAGAAGTAGGAGCTTGTGGTATCTTTAATAAAAATAGTCTGGAATATCAGAAGACAGAGTCACCTACAGAGCCAAGCCATGAAGGTCAGGGAGTGGTGACCCACACCTTTGATCCTAACTCTAAGAATATTGGAGTAAGTAAGATATCTGGGCAGAGCGGGAGAAGGGAGGGAGGGGTTCAGAGAGAGGTTTGGGGTCAGAGGATTCATGGAGTTGGCTAGATGAGAACTGGCTGTGGTTTGCTTCTCTGTCTCTGTGATATTTCAGCTTCTCACCAATATCTGGCTCTGTGTTTTTACCATAATACTAAATAGAATTCATGCTATAGGAGCTGCTCACGCTGTGATTCTAGTCAGGAAGCAGTGAGAGAACAGGAGTTTGGGGCTAAAAACAGGAGAACCACATCCTAAATGTCCTACAGTCTCACCTCCAGTGCCTCAGGCTAGGGACCGAGTATTCAAACACATGAACCTACACGGGCCATTTTACACTCAAACCACAAGGCAGGGAATGTCTGGAATCGTGTAAATTAGTAGTCCAGAGGTTGAAAGGGGAGGATAGTAACTTCAAAGTCAATCTATGCTAAGTAATAAAACTACCTCGAAAAGAAAACAGGAAAAGATCGAAGAAATAAAGGAGTCGTTCCTGGGTTTCTACCTCTCCAAGCTGAGACACTCACATATTTCTTAGTTCTATGAACCAACCCAAATCCTTCTAAAAGTTTACCTTTTTTCCCCCTTACCTTTTGCAGAATTGATTTCTGCTGCTTGTAACCCAGTACTGTGCTACTGGGCAGGAAGGGGGGGAAGGGACTTACTAATGGCTAAAGCTTTTGCTTCCTTTGGCAGCTGTGTGAAAGGGTTTGGCTGAGAATATTGAAATGGACATTAAAAACAAAAAAACCTCCTTGTCAATGAAATCAGCCTGGAAGCAGGATGGGTTGCCTTGGAACATAATGAGCTTATCACTATAGGTGATTGAGTAAGGCCAGGTAAGCATTAATCTACTAACATCTTTCAAAGTTGGCTCTCAGACTATTACTTCCCCTTAGATATCAATAATTGCTATACCAGATGGTTAATAGATATGTCAGCTTGAAAAACTAAAGTAAGCACACTTACAAATAACTTTGTTGTGTTTTTTTTAGGGTCTCTCATTTATTTGCCCAAAGAGCTCTGGTTTTTCTAAGGAGTAATGTTTAATGTCACGGGCACTGGGAAGCAATATGGATGGCTAGATCAAAGATGTAGGCACAGCAGATACCTAATAGTGCAAGATTTAGGAATATCTCAAAAGTGACATGTGGGGGCAGGGGGATGGTTCAGAAAAAGAAGCCAGCTGCACAAGTCTGATGACCTGGATTTGTCCTCTAAAGCCCACATAAAAAGTCAAATGTGGTGGTGTAACTCTGTAATCCTAGCACCCCTTCCAAGAGTGGCAAAGATGAGAGAATTTCCCAGAAACCCATGGTCCAGGTTTGCTGTAGAAAAAAGTGAGAGCCTGCCTCAACAAAGGGGAAGCTGATTCCTAAATGTGTCCTCTGAGCTCCACACCCATGCTATGGCATGCACATTCATGTATATGTGCACACACACACGCACATACACACACAGACACATATACACGTACACACACATATACACACACAATATACACACATACACATGTGCACATATATACACACACATACATACACAGACACATACACATGTACACACACATATACACATGCGCACACATACACACACATACACACACATACGCCACACACATATACACATATACACACGCACACACATACACACACATACACACATATACACATGTGCACACATATACATACATATACACACACATACACATATACACACACATACACACGTGCATACACACACACAATCACACTACACTTTCAAACATCTCACCTATGGTCTATGGTTGGTACTTTACTCTGTTCTCAGTTTTGAATATCATTTTCTACATCTATTGATAGGGCCTTTCCCACTTACCACACTACAGCCACATTGGCCTCCTTTAGTTGCGTAAGTAAATAAAGTGTGTTCTTGCCTCAGGGGCTTTGCTTGTTTCTAGTCTCTGACTAGAATTACCTCTCCACCCACTCTTCACATCCTTCTGGTCCCTTCTCATTCACCTGGCCTTCACTGACACTTTATCACAGGAGCCTTACTTGGCTTAACCATATCACTTCATTTATTTTACCCCATATTTATCTTAAGTAGCATTTCTTATTTATTTTTGTTTATTAAATTTGGGGTTTCTATTGCTGTGAAGAGAAACCATGACCATGGCAACTCTTACAAAGGAAAACATTTAATTGGGATGGCTTACAGTTTCAGACCTTTAGTTTATTATCATCATGATGCAGCGTGGTAGTGTGTGGGCAGACATGGTGCTGGAGAAGGAGCTGAGAGTCCCTACATCTTCATCTGAAGGCAACAGGAAGTGAACTGTGTGTCACTGCACATAGCTTGAGCATAGGAGACCTCAAAGCCCCACCACCATAGACACACACTTCCTCCAACAAAGCCACACCTCCTAATATTGCTATTTTCTTTCAAACCACCATGGTCTTCTCTTACTGAAATACAGGTTCTAGAAGTCAAAGACATGGTTTGCTTTATCATTAGTATAGTACCTGTAAAGTAATACAATAAAAATATGAATAAATTTGGAACTCACAAGTTATTCTTTATATAAAACAATACTGAGGCTAGATGACTCAGTGTATAAAGGTATTTGCAACACAAGTTTTGTGGCCTGTGTTCAATTCCCAGAACCTACACGTTCTAGTTAGCTCTGTCAGTTTGACATAATCTAGAGACATCTGAAAGGAAAACCTTAAGTAAAGAATTGGCTAAATCAGATTGGCCTATGAACACATCATCAGGGGATTGTCTTGATTATTAATTGATGCAGGAGGTCCCAGCCCACTGTGGGCAGCACCATTCCCGGGGTAGGAGGTCCTGGGCTGTATAAGAAAGTTACCTGAACATAATCCTGTGAGTGAACCAGCAGGCAACACTCCTCTGTGGTTTCTGCCTTGGTTCTTGGTTGAACTTCTTCCCTGTCCCTCTGATGGACTAGCCTTGAAGTATAAATGAAATAAGTTCTTTTCTCCCTTAAGTTACATTGGTCATGGAGTTTGTCACGGCAAATAAATCAAATTGGGACACCATAGAGCATGGAAGAAGAGAATTGACCCCACAAAGCTACTCTGTGGCATGTGCATTCTCTCATGCGTACAATATACGTATTATGCGTATTACACACAATATGCGTATTACACACGGTAATAATTGTACAAAAAGAATATGAACAACATAAACTCTCCATTTTCTACAGCAGCTTTGCAAGAATATAAATAGATGAAACTTCCCTTTGTTACATCAACTACAATTTGAAAATAAGTCAAAGATATACTGTTAAAACACAATTCCGGATTAGCATTCCTATCAGAAACTAAAGAAATGGTGTTGGTGGATGGTTTGAGGCACCTGGACTTGATAAAAATGGCAGAACTCTGGGGATCTCAGGGAATCAGAAGGTGTTACATTTTTAACTATTCAATTGAATGTTCACACTCATTCATTAAGCAAAGATATGTTAATCACCTACTATATATCCAAACACCATATGTTGTGCACTTCACACTTGAGGCCTTCTTAATCTATCAATTTGGTTTATATTCCCCTGTACCATATCATATGTATCTCACTTCATGTATAAAATCACTTGTCCTTTGAGGGTCTTTTATCATATGTGTAGCAGAGATAAGAGTAAGAATATGTGGCACATAAGAACTAATCTATCCTGCTCTCACTGCAGACATGACTAAGCAATCACAACACTCATGCCCTATCACTGCAGACATGACTAAGCAATCACAACACTCATGCCCTCTCACTGCAGACATGACTAAGCAGTCACAACAATCATGCCCTATCACTGCAGACATGACTAAGTAATCACAACACTCATGCCCTATCACTGCAGACATGACTAAGCAATCACAACACTCATGCCCTCTCACTGCAGACATGACTAAGCAATCACAACACTCTCGCCCTCTCACTGCAGGCAGCTATAACAGGTTATCTGTGACAGCACTCATACAGGAACTTCTCTTTACTTTGATGGGAGAAAGAATCCAGGCTTGGGAGTCAGACCAATGTGTACCTGAATCCTGCCCTCTATGGGTATTAGAGAGGCTATGCCTATTTAGATACAACATAAAGATCCTTAAGACATCTTTAAAATGCTGGTGAACACACCCTTTTGCACAGCGTTGAAAAGAATAAGTGAGGTAATACATTGAAACTCCTGGCACACCACAGCTATCCAGTAAGCATTATCAGAGTCACTTTCCACCTGAGTACACTTTATGCCATAGCTTACATGCATCTGTTGCTTGATAAAATAAAGAAAGAAATAAACAGCTACAATGGGACACACAGAGATCAAAGATAAAAATCCTTGGAAAGTCTCTACTTGAGACATTTTCTTCAGTGGTGTAGACACGGGAGAGCTGCCCACATTCCAGTGAACCGCCTGTCACCCACTTATAGAAGTCTATAAGGGACCCTGATTAAACTAATTGGTTTCCAAAAATATGTGAAAATTTGAGGACACTAGTTGGGAAGAGGAAGAAAATCAGGAGGAGAGACAGGGAGGAGAGAGGGTAAGGGGGGGTTATGTGATTAAAATAGTACAGATATATATGAAAACGTATTACACGACAAATATGTATGATTAGTATATGCTAGTCAAAACTCAGAAATAAAACAAAACAGGAAATTGCCTTCAAAAAGACACCTCTCCCTCTAGCTACAGCAGTGGTGCTCAACCTGTGGGTCCTGACCCCTTTGAGGTCACATATCAGATACGTATCAGGTCACATATCCTGCATACTGATACTTACATTGCAATTATAGCAGTAGCAAAATGACAGTTATTAAGTAGTGGTGAGATAATTTTATGGTTGGAGGTCACCAAAATATGAGGCGCTCTATTAAAGGGTCTTGGCATTAGGGAGGTTGAGATCCACTGATTTGCAGCAATAAAGGCTGTTTTCTAAGCGTTCCATTCTAACCGGCTAACCAGGGCTTAGGGCTTGCCACTGGGCAATGACTCAGAGCTGAACTGTGTGTATGCTGTGGGTTTTCATTTCCTTCATTTGTACATCTTTTGTACATCTTTTCATTTCCTTCATCTGTACATCTTCAGTCTCTGAGATTTAAACTTCCTTTACACTATAAGAATTTTGTTGTTCTTTTTCGAGATAGGGTTTCCCTCTGTAACCCTGGATGTTCTGGAACTCACTCTGAAGACCTGGCTGGCCTCGAACTCAGAGATCTGGCTGCTTCTGCTTCTGGAGTGCTGGGACTAAAGGCATGTATTACGACTTTCCCCCAGCAGACTATAATAATTAAATAGGAAACATAGCTGTCACAGATAGTCTGTTTGGTAACACACTAAAATCAATATTATGATCCTAAGTAGAGAATTATTAAGGTTACTTTGCCTCTCCAAAGCTAAGTTTTTTATTATTCATATCAACACAACATAGTCATTTCATAAATATTAAACACACCCAATTCTCTCTTTAGTTTGCGTTGACGCTAATATGATCAGGAACTGGCATGGAGAGAACGTCGTGAGGCAGAGAGACAAAATGAAACTGAGGGGGATACTACTAAAGAAAAAAAAATCAATTGTGGTTGAATCCGTAGATTGAACTTGGGAAACATTGCCTTTGTGTGACATTTCCTAATTGCCAGCAATGTCAGAATACAGACTCATGAGCTTTTCCAGGTATACAACATCTTCTCTTGGCACATGACTTAACATTTACTAAACTCAGATACAATGTGAAGATTTAGTTCACAAGAAGCAAAACTCCAGCAGATTTACAAAGAAAAACAGTAGACACAATGTACCTGATAAAATATGACTCGTACTGTAATTTGACAACGTTCATTCCCCCCAAAATTATTTTTTTACAAAGCACCTACTATACACCAGGTATTGGGGATATAATAGGAAAGGAGTCAGACAAAGAACACTGGTATCTGCCATCTTGGTGGAACAACAGAAAAGGACCAAGGCTGAGAGATGAGTTTGGATTGTGGTCTGAGCTGTGAGTGAGGAAGGCAAATGGCAAATTCCTGGAGCAGGGTTCTGCAAGCCTGCTCTGCACAGAGAAGGCATTTAAGAGAGAACAGGCATTTGTCACTTTTCCTGTTGCTGTGGCAACATACTTGCTGTGACAGCAACTCAAGAGAGGGTTCTCTGGTCTAGAAAGTTTGAAGGGAGGCAGTCCATCAGGAAGGGCAATCAGGGCCATAGGCATCTCCATGAGGCAGCAGTGGTCCACTGAGACTCCCATCTTGATGGAATGTGAAGCATAGAGCAGACAGGAAGTGGCAAGGCACCTAAACCCTCAAAGCTCACTTCCTTCAACTAAGTTGTTTATCTTATTTAGGCTTTCTTTTGCTGTGCAGAGACACCAGGACTATGGCTGTTCCTCTAATGGAAGACATTTAATGTTGTTGGCTCACTTACAGTTCAGAGATTCCATCCATTATCAGCATGGTGGGGCATGGTAGCATGGAAGCAGACACAATGCTGGAGAAGGAGCAGAGAGCTCTAGATCATGCAGGCAAAAGGAAGTGAACTGTCTCACTGGGCATGTCTTGAGCATATATGAACTCTCACTGCCACAGTGAACACTTCCTCCAGCAAGGCCACACATCCTCTTAATGACACTACCTTTAGGAGCCATTTTTTTTTCAAACCATCAGACCGCTCCTCCAAAAGGTTCCAGAAACTTCCAAAATAGAGCCTCGAGGTGAAGATAAAGTGTTAAAACTTTAACATGAGCCTATAGGGCCATTCCATATTCAAACCACAGTAATGGTTTGGGAAATACCATGAGAAGGAGATAGCCCAGAGAGGATCAAGAGAAACCATGATGCAGAAAAAGGTATAAATCCATTAGGGTGGAGGCACAGTTACAGCATGCTATAAATTAAGAGCTTGACATGCGGACCAGGTTATCTCTAAGCTTATCAGCACAGTGAACCGGTTTTATCTGCATGCTTATGCAATTCCTTTGTCAGTTATCATTAAAGAATTGTTTGATGATCTTCAACATTAAATATACATATTCATTTTTTAAACAAAGTACCTTGATGAGTGAGGTGTTTCCTGCATTCCTATTACCGAACAATAAAGAAAGTAAATATGGCATTCTGCCACCACACGACATCCAACTCAAGGCCTTTGGTAATTCAGTACATTGTTAAATGTCCAATATCTTAATATCTCAAAGGACTTTGTTCTAAAGGAGCTGATTCACTGTAACATATCAGTGCAAATGTCTACCCTTGCTTCCAGATGCCTATGGAATTGCCAAGTCAGCATATATTTGTGATAATTCATTGAACCCCAAATATTCAAAAACTATTTTTTAAAAATAGTGTTGAACAGACAAATTTTGCCATGTAACTTTAAGATCCATACATTTTCCCATGCCTTGCTTAAGATGTGTGTATGTATCTATCTAATATATCCAGATAGATTGATATATGATTAATTATTAAATTTATCCAGATAAATAGATTGTAACAAATCTATCTCTGTCCTACCAGCCAGCTCCCAAATAATGACATGAGGACTTATTATTAATTATGAAAGCTCAGTCTTGGCTCTTAGGCTTGTCTTTTAACTTAACCCATTTTTTTATCTACGTTCTAGCACATGGCATTATCTCTCTTCCCATTTTATATGTCCTGTTTCTTCTCTGCAACTCCTGGCATTTCCTATGTACCTCAATCATCTTCTTCTACTTCCTCTCTCCACCCCCAAATCCTGCCTATACAAACAGTAAATCTTCACACAATGTACAAACATTCCATAATATGTAGAGTGTAGAAACACGATGACAATTTCTATGTAACTAGCCCCAAGTCACCATGCCTAGAGTTTAGAAAATAAAAAATACTCACTTGATGATAAAACAGGCAAAATATAAACCCATATTCTCATTTTCAATTAATTAAAAGATTGAGGTATAAAGGATAGATAGATACATACATAGAAGATAGATAGATAGACAGACAGACAGACAGACAGACAGATAGATAGATAGATAGGCAAAAGGTAGTGAATTCATAGAAACTTAAGTTTTTCATGATGCTAACTTCACTTGGTTCAGACTTCGGGCTTGTTTTTGATTGGTGGAAGTACAGGATGTTAGGGCAGAATCTCATTTCCTAGCACAGGCTGGCATTGAATATACAGTTCTCCAATAAAACTCTGAGACCAAAGGCTGGTGCCACCAAGAACTAGATCTTGCCTAAATGTTTGATATCTAAATTTTCACATCTTTTATGGCACAATAAAGATAACATTTAGTAATTTATTCTTTATTTTCTTTTTTAGGAAAAGCGTAAACCTAGCACATTGCATGGACCCCAGAGCTCCTCTTCTGTAAATTCCCTGACCTCTTTGAAGTCAGAAACACAGAAAAGACAAGACAATACTAAAGTTGACCCCAGTTCCAAAATCACCTGAGATGATTATTTGACTGGGCGGTTTGAACTGAGTAAAGGACAGTCAACGGGTTCAGCACCGTGGACAGATCTGGGGCTGGGCAAGCTCTTACCAAAAGTCCAGAAAGTTGGGTCTAAATGTATAAAATATAAGCATTGGCATCAGCACTCTCTATGTAAGCTCGAGACTCAAGGCTGAATACCTGAATTAATGACTTCGAATCTCCATTTAATGAAATATTCAGATTGTGATTACACTCAGCTTCATTAACTGTAATTCTCAGGCTAATGTAATGAGATTTCCTTTCAACTTGTAATTAACTTTATTGAGAATGCTTACAGGGATTTTTTTTTAAGGTAGGTTTCCTCAAACCTTACTGTAAATTATTTGAATGTATGTATCATGATATTAAGTATATTACTTATTTTTTGTTGCCTGTTAATTTCCAAAGAAGCAAAAGATCAACATTAATCTCCTCTAGAGGGAAACAGCAGGCTGGCTGAGTGAAGAGAACCCTCTAACCAGAAAGCAGTCTGGATTAAACTCTCGATAGCTGACTCTGAAATCTAGGCTTCCTCTGTCAGACTTGACATTCTTCTTCTTACTTTTCTACCAAAATCATTGTGGTTCTAATCAAACAAAAGCTCTTTTCTTTATACAAATTTCAAAAAAATAAAAACTGTTGGAAAGCAGTTTTTTGTGACTCAGAGTCCTCCCTTCAATCAAAGGGGAACAGTATCAAAGAGCTCCATGCTCCCTCTGTTTTCTTGGAAACTTGTTGGGGGAGTACTTGTCTTGCAGAATAAATTGTATCAGTTTATCAGTTACTCCCCTGGAGCCCCATGTTCTGGGAGGACCTCTTGTTTACTGCCAGGGTACCCTCCAGCACCCCCATTATTACTTTCATTGCTTTATCCCCCTCATGATCTTGTAAGATCTGAGGGATATACAAAAAACCTCCTCATCCATATTTCTACCTTCCATTGATACGTAGAGGGGAATTTTTAAATGCTGGTTAAAGGTTTATTCAAAGGAAATGTTAATTATAGACAAGTAAACAAGTGTCAGAAATATTTGATGTTACGTAACAGGATTGGTGATTTTACTTAAGTGGGTTTATTTTCAAGGATGAGAATAGCTGGATGCTGCAATTCTTAACAGAAATCAATCAATAAGGTATAGAAAGAGGAAAGAAATATAACCCTGATAAACTGCACAGCAAAGGCCCCATAAGAAAGGGTGTTGCCAGAGTGTAAGATCTGCAACTCGGTATATGGACTTATGGCCAGAGTCCAAACTCCTTACCGAGTGTCCCTTGACCCTGAGCAGGTCACTCAAAGAACCTGAGCGGTTTCTTCATTGATCCTTTGTTATTGAAAACACATTTCCATTATCCCCTGGTGCTGCTGAGGGAAGGCAAAATAAACACAGCTGGTAGGCGACACCCAAATGGGTTTGGTTCACTTGTGATTCTTTCTAGCTTGTCAATCACATAGCAAGTGGATCCCCTCCCTTCATCTAGACATGAGGACAGGAATGTTCTCGAAAAGGAATCATATCCGAGGACAGGCTTTCCCTTGCATGCAAGGAGCACAAACTTGGCATCTCTGAAGCTCAACCAGACATAGGCTGAGCACTTGGGCTTTCTTTCCCAGCAGTCTTACAGGTGGCTGGGAAAGCAGTGCTGATTAGGAAGCATATGTGGCCACATGAGAAGGTTTTGAAAAAACTTACCTATTGTGATTGCTTTTTTTTTTTCTCTCCTTTTAGGGCTCTGTCTTAGTTAGGGTAACTATTTTGATGAAACATCATGACCAAAGCAACTTGGAAGAAAAGGGTTTATTTGGCTTACATTTCTATATCACAATTCATCATCAAAGGAAGTCTAGGAACTCAAGCAGGGCAGGAACCTGGAAGCAGAAGCTGATGCAGGGGCCACAGAGGAGTGTGGCTTACTGGCTTACTTCCTCATAACTTACCCAGCTTGCTTTTCTTATAGAACCCAGAACCATCAGGCCAGGGATGGCCCCACTTACAATGGGCTGGGCCCTCCACCATCAAATACTAATTAAGAAATTCCCTATAGGTTTGTCTACAGCCCCATCTTATGGAGACATTTTTCTCAGTTGAGGCTTCCTTCTTGGATGACTCTATCTTGTGCCAAGTTGTCATAAAACTAGCCAGTGCAGGCCTTGTTTCTTGGTTGACAGCACATACAATGTACATGTACAAACGTCTCTCTCTCTCTTTCTCTCTCTCACACACACACATTGTGCTGTCAACCAACACAGAGAATAAAAACAATGTGAACAACTGTCCATTGAATGCATCTCAGTCCACATCATGGTTCATCACTGCGAACAAGCTGTCACACTCATTCTACGAGCAATAGTATCAACAATTGATATTATATATCCAAGCATGGTACTGCACTCCTTATATGAACACATACATTTAATCTTCACAGTAATCTTGTGTGGGAGATATTACATTACTTTCTTTGTATTATGGAAAAAGGTTCAAAGAATTCCTCTAACTGATCTAAACTTGCACATCTGGTAAGAGATGAAATAGAGCCTAGGTTCTAGTTGTCCATCTCTGAAGTACAGATCCCGCACTTGCTCACCACACTGCTTCACTGCTAGACATGTTTGATAGGCACCTTCCCGATGTCGGGGACTCGCCAATAGCACTGAGACCAGAGACAAGTAGATTTCTCAAGCTAGAGCCACTTGAAGACATCTAGCACAGATCAGTTTCATTAGCTATTTCCGATCAGTGTGTCCCAGTGCCACTAGAGTCAGACAGGACAAGCAGTGTGCCTTTCTATAGCAGGAAATCTTTCAAAGCTCAGGAACACATTGGTACACATAGCATCATAAGAGATAAACCCTCACCTGAGTTGAAATAAGCCAAGTTCCTTCTGAGCTTAAAATTCTGTGAGTCCTCATTCTTGTGTGTTCTACGGGGGTTGTTGGCTTTATGCTAGACACTCATGCATGCCTTGACCCAGCAAGTATCCATAAACACAGTACATTTAATAAATACTAGGGAAACAGGAACAGGGGCATCCCTGCTCATCCTCTACTTCCTGTGTTCCTGCTTACAGAATATGTCCCACCCAGCACTCTAAAGGATCCACGAAGATCCTCTACCTTGCCCAACTGACTGATTTATGACCAGACATCTGGTTCCAGAAGACTCACAAACCAGAGACCAACATTTGTTTGCTCATACCCCACCCCCACAAGAACGAAACTGGTGTCGATCATATTGTGTTAGCACAATGTCCTCCTCAGGCTCATGTCTGAGTGTTCCAGGTGGTGATTCCATCTGGTGAGACTGTGGAACCTGAGGAGACTGGCCTATCTGGGGAAGGCCTTTGAAGGGGAAGGCCTATACCTGGCCCTGGTTCTTACTTCACTCTCTCCTCCCTGGTCCTTCACTAAATGAATAGCCCCTACCATACACTCCCATCAGTGTGTGTTCCTGCCATCATGGACTCAGCATCTCTGCATGCTTTTCCTGCAGCAAGGGGATGGAACTCTCTGATGCCATGGCAGGGAAAAATTCTCTCTTAAGTCATTCTGTCAGTGTTTCGGCCACACATAAAGTGCAAAAGTCACGAATGCACTCCCCACTCCCGATATCTGGATCTCTCCAGGAGGCAGCCCACAGCATGCACATACCCAGGTGTGAATCCTGTCTCCTCTTCCTGGTCACTGCTACGTCTCACAGACGGAAGCTTTAACATTAACTCCTAATTTACACATTTACACACTTCGTGAGCAAAGAACAAACTCCAGGTGTTTTGCTGCCCAGACACAATGATTTTTCAGTATTTTTCTAATTTTGTTTCATCTACCATCTCCCACAGTTTTCCATTTTTCTGAAATTTAACTCAGTCAGTAAAAATGTCAAACAAAATCTGTAATCCTCCCCCATCTTATTTTTCTGATCCACAAACGGTAAATAACACCACCCACCCACTACACTGGACAGACCCTCGCGGAGTTGCTGCCACAAGCAGACAGAGTCCAGTATCCAGGAAATGGATGACTGTGAATACATACAGTACTTTCCTCCATGAATTTTGTTCTGTGCTGAAAGATGGATGAAT
The DNA here is from genome assembly GCA_033318265.1 of Phyllotis vaccarum. Classification (NCBI taxonomy): domain Eukaryota; kingdom Metazoa; phylum Chordata; class Mammalia; order Rodentia; family Cricetidae; genus Phyllotis; species Phyllotis vaccarum. The sequence continues at coordinate 75,369,066 of JARWLC010000016.1, read as the reverse complement.
AAAATAACAAGACAATTTCAGGTAGAACAATGTGTTATAAAGAAAATCTTGGTGAGATGGGATCAGTGGATGCCTAGAGGCCAAAAATAAGCAAGAAAATCTCGCTGAGGAGACGATTTTAAAATCAGGCATGCCAAGTGAGGAGCCCTACGAACCATGTGCTTGGAGGCAGAATGGGTGTGGCTACCTGAGGGTTGTTTTAAGTGCTAATGAGTTAACACTGTCACACAGCAAGTGCTCAATAAATGCCAGACCCCTGGAAGAGGCCTCACTACAAGATGGAAAACTGGAAAAGGCTCTTTCCTGTGGCACAAAAAGTTTTCAGTTCCTTTAGCATATTCTTCAAAGTGCCCATGCCCAGAGGAACACCCACATGTTCTGCAAACACCTGCAACACGGGAGAGATCAAATGGTGTTAACCACGGCCTTTGGAACCTAAATGGCTCCATTTCAGTGGGACCTAGTGCTGCAGACCAGTAATCCTAGCTACTATGGAGAATGAACCAGTAGGATCCCAAGTTTTATGACTATCTGAGCTACAGGGTGAGAGAGTGTGTTTAAGTCTAACCCTGGCAATTTGGAGAAGGAGGAAGTGGGGTGGGGGGAGAAGGAGGTATATATCTTGGTGATAGAGTGCTTGGTTACTATGTGTGGAGACATGGGTTAAATCCCCAGTGCTTAGTCAGCATGTGTGAGGACATGGGTTCAATCCCTAAGACTAGGGAGAAAACTGTGTTTCTATCAACTCATAATTACGCAAATGTCACATCATTAAAGCTTTTAAATCTCTGTTTCCTGTCCTTTTTGAGAAATCGTTGTGTTTGGGCATTTATATTGTCATCTGTCCAAGTCACTCATAACATTATACCACCTTACATATACTTTACTCTTAAACTCTTACCTATGTTGACCTTTCTTCCTGCCCTGCTAGGGAATCACCCTGCTCCCTACATGTTACAAAATATCTGAGAACATCTATGCCAAGTTTTCCAAAAGCCAGGGTTGGAGTGGCTTAGGACATCCTATCCCAACCTTGGTGAATATGGGGAAATGAGTAGGCCCACGTAGAGATTCACTGAGTTATGTGTCTGCTTCATAGTGTATGAGCAATGTTTAGGAATCTTTTTGGGAAGCAGGTTTGATAAAGACAGAGCATGAGCCTTTTCTTTGTCACGGATTCTATGTTTAAAACATTAAGTCACTGCTTGTCCTCAGAATTGGGTGAAATCTCACTTTCTTGGTTTATGATGTAAAAAGTAAGAAGAAGAGGAGGAGGAGGAGGAGGAGGACTGGAAAGAAAACCCAGTGGGTAAAGTGCTTGCTGCACAGGCACAAGGATTCAAGTTCGAATCCCCAGTCCCCTTGTAAAAATTGGACATGCTAGCATTGTAACACCAGTGCTGGTGGGAAGAAAGAGGGAGATCCTGGCCGATTACTGAGCAGCCAGCCTAGCCAAAATAGAAAGGGCCAGGCTCAATGAGACACTTTGTCTCAAAAAAATAAGGAAGGAAGAGAGAAGAGGCCATCCAATGTTGATTTCTGGCCTCTATATGCAAGCACATTGGTGAGCACATCTGCACATACTCGCATAACAGATAAATGATAGATAGATAGATAGATAGATAGATAGATAGATAGATAGATAGATAGATAGATAGATGATAGGCAGATATAGATAGATAGATAGATAGATAGATGATAGGTAGGTAGATAGATAGATAATGATAGATGATAGATGATAGATAGATAGATAGATAATGATAGATGATAGATAGATGGATAGATAGATAGGTAGATAGATAGATAGATAGATAGATAGATAGATAGATAGATAGATAGATAGATAGATAGATGATAGGTAGATAGATGGTTAGATGATAGAGAAAAAATTCTACTTGGTATTATAAATAAAACCTAGAGCCAGATATTGGGGAAAAGGTGAAATATCAGAGACAGAGGAACAAGCCACAGTCAGTTCTCACCCAACCAACTCTTAAGGCCAAAAAGAGTAGATCCTGTCTCGATGAATTCTCATACAGAATCCACTGACCTCTCAGCTAAAAGAAAGCACAGGCAAAACTGAACCCCTCCCTCCTTCCTCTTTCTCCCCCAGCTATCTCACTTCCTGGTTCAACTTTCCTAGAGCTTGGCTCTGCTTGGCCTTGAACTCACAGAGATCTAGTGGACCTCTGCCTCCTGAATGCTGAGACTAAAGGCATGGGTTACCACTCTTTGACCTTCACGGCTAGATTCTGTGGGTGGCTCTGTCCTCTTATATTTCAGGCTATTTTTATTAAATATACAATATATCGAGAGAGAGAGAGGCAGTAGAGCAAATACATGGATCAAATGCCAAAGCCATCTGCACATGTATGTAAGCATAAGAGCATATTGTCCCATGACTCTATACCCAAAGCATATTCCAGGCAGCCGTTTTCACTCCAGCACTGACTAACTGGATGGCTGCTCTCATGCAGGTGTTACAAACACTGGAAAACACCTGTACCTGAGTAAATATTACTCTCCATCTTCATCACATCATGCTACAATATCGTACAACTAAAATTCAGCCACTGAAGGATGCCATACTAAAGAGACAGTGGCTGCCAAGGCATATCATGAGATACAAAGAAACCAGTAAAATTCGAACAACACGTAGCTAAGAGAAATTTGTCCATGCAGACTCTTTAATGTTGGTAAGTAATCCACAGTGATGTAAGAAAGATGTTAACAAAAGAGTTGGTGAAGAGAGTTCAGAACTCCATGGACAAATCTCTGCAAGCCTTCTGTAAAAAAAAAAAAATTACAAAAATAATACCATTAACGTTAACACAGCTAAGCGGAGATATGCCCAGCTAGGTCACATCAGCAACCCTCACTCATACCTCCCATCCTGAGGAAGAGTGGACTCCAACTGGAAGGCTTTCTCTGGAGGAGAAATTGAATTGGGGGGGGGGGAGGGCAGGGTGCTTTCTGAGGACATAAGACAAAATGGAGTTGTCCAGGTTTTGAGAGTTTGCAGAAAATCAACATCTCATCAAAATCTGCTCCCTGTCCATCAACAATACCAAAGCCTTTCTGACTATCCTACTAATTATGGTTAGGCAATACAAACCGAATATCTGGAAAGAATAGAAACTGCATTTGTTTCTAAGAGGAAATCTAGCCAGCCTTTTATGGTAGAAAAAAAATCAACCCTGGGAAATTTACAAAGAAAAATTGGTACACCATTCCCTGATGAAGCCCTCTCCTGCCGGGTCTCCTAGGGCCTCCTCACTTTCCAAACATGTGCATTTCCAGAGTGCACATTAGCTCTTGTAACATTTGACACAAAGATAAAGGACAGGTCAGGAAACAAGCTCCTGTGTTTGAAAGACGCCAGAGCTCCTCATACTGGCACAAGACTGTGATCTTAACACACAGGAGGCTGAGGCAGGAAGATTGCGAGCTCCAGGCAAGCCTGGGACACAAAATACAATCTTGTTTCACAGAGGATGGGAAAGGAGAGAGGAGGGGAGGGTAAGGGGAGGCGACAAGAGAATTAAAAATGGAGATTGAAGAGACCAGTCGGCTCAGGATCTGCTGAGGCCAAGTTCTCAGCACTAGGGAGATTTATTTGCCCCAAGGGAACAAAGGGCAGAAAAGAAGAGACAAAGACAAGAGACGGAGGACAAGGAAGAAGGGGAAGGGAACAAGGGAGAGAGGAAGAGGTATCTGTCCTAGGGGACAAAGGACTGCTCTGGATACAGAGGAGACAGAGACAGACATGGCCCGTACATAAATGGCAGTTTATAAAGGTAAAATAAAAAGTTAGGATGAGGTGTTTAGTTTTAATTGGGCATGTTAATTAGGTGAGCCAAAGGGGGACTTTGATTGTTGGACTTCGACACTTGGATAGCTCAACCGAGGTAATCAGCATCGGAAAGAGGAAGTGGCCAAATAAAGGAACCGAGCCTGGGGGCTAGCTTTAGGAATATAATCTAGATTTTTAGGGAGGCAGAGGAGATTAGGAAGAAGGACAAGGCTGCCAGAGCTATGCTTGGGCTAGCTAGAGTCCCTTCAGAGATTGGTTCTCTCTGAAAGCATTGTTGAGCAGAGATGAAAAAGATATGTAGACAGAGACTATTAAATCCACGGTCTAATCCAGCAACTTGAATATTAAGTGAAAAATAACCTAAAAATAGAATGGTCTTCTTAACATGTCACAAATGCAAGCATCTGTCTTTTTGTCTTACAATGGTAGTGCTCACAATGCCCAGGGAGTAGTTTTATGTTCAATTAGATTTGTCCTAATTCTATTGAAGGGCTGATCTAATTGTCCATTGATCAGCAGATTCCTCTTCTGTTTCTTCTCCATCAGCCAAAATGGGTTCTGTGATTCCTCAGCTTGTTAACCCTCCAGTAAATAATCAACATCCGTCATATAGTCCTAGACTTTCAGAGAATTCTCAAGATTACTTTGTCTTCTGAGCATTTTAGATGGTTCTAATATATAAAAAGCTTCTATAAATCAACAAAAAAGATAAACAATCCATTACAAGGAAGCTCATTCTTACTTTTAACTACTATTTTGCATACAATCTATCTTTCTAATGTGAATTCAACTTACAAAGCTACATATTCCCTATTGTTCTTAGTCAGACGCTCTCAAGAATGCTTCACAGAGGGTTGCTTCAACCCGGCAGCATTAAATAAAAGCAGTGTCCATAGAAATTCTTGTAAGGACACAATGATGGTGATGACACTAGTGAAATTCTTCCCAAGAACACCTTCCTGAGGTGTTCTTTTGTTAACCACAAAGCCAGGCACTGTGGGGCTATGATTCCAGCTACAGAAAGATTTGGAGTTCAGTGTGAGCCTGGCTACAGAAGAGCTTAAGTGGAGCCCTGTTTTCCAAAAAATAAAAAATAAAAAGGACTGGAAATGTGGCCCACTAATATAATGCCATATCACCCATGTGTGGGAATGCATTTGTGAGTGCTGTATCTTTAAATAAAGGAGCTGGTTTGGGCCATGGCAGGTACGTAGAATAGGTAGGAGGAGAAATCAGAGCTTAGGTAAGAGAAGCAGGGCGGAGTTAGAGGCAGACCGCGCGGAAGCCGCCGAAGGGACGACATGTAAGGAACACCCGTGAGCTACGGGCCGGGGCCACGTGGCCCGCGGATTAATAAAAATGGGTTGATTTAAAATGTAAGAGCTAGCTAGCAATGTGCCTGAGCCATAGGCCAAACAGCCTGAAATAAATAAAGCGTCTGAGTCGTTTCTAGGGACCCGGGCGGCGGACAGATAAGCAGTCCCGGCGGCAGCTGTGGGTCCCAGATCTCTGGCTGCCCCGGAACCCGCGAACTCTCTACAACACCCATGCATGGCTTAGATCCCAACCATAGTACTAAAACACACACACACACACAATCATTAAAGGAAAAATATCGAACCAAAGAAGAATTATACATACACCAAAGTGGCCTATCGCAGACACCTAAGTTTCCCTGTCCCTGAACATCCACCTCCTCACAGTCACTTATGTTGAGCAAAACTTTAAACAAATGTCCCTTATTTAAACATAATTAATTAGCATTCCTTCCCTGGCCTTTTGCCTGTGCAGCATGAAAAGCTGGATAAGTTTGTTGTTCAATGAACAACTCCGATATGGTTCAAAATCACCCCTGAGACAGAGACTCCTGTTAGCCAACACTCTCCATGGCCAGAGACTTCGAGCTATGCCTTTGCTTTGATGGTCTCAATCTGTTTACCATTTGAGATCCACATTCATCAGACTTGGGGAGAGCATGTGTTAACTTCCATCCAAAGCACAACCAGATACAGCAAACGCTGTGTCATAGTTTCTGCCACGTATCATATCTTCAGGGTCTGTGCAATTTGGACATAAAAGTTTCAAATGCTCCTGTATTTTGCATTGCAGTGTGGTGATTTTGAATATCATATAATGGTCCAGTTTACAAATAAATAATATGTAGTTATTTAGTATTATGAAACCTGAAGCATCTCATGGGGTGGCCCATTTTCCTAGCCCTGTCAATGGTCAATACTGTCATTGCCAAGAGAGTACAAGAACCATGAAAAACTGTCACCATAAAATCAGAAAATTCATGTCACCTCATAATCTGAAACTATGCCTCAGCAAATAAGCAACCCTTGCAGCTTCTGGGTGAGCTTCAGAAAAGGATGTCCACCCTGGTAAAGCACATGATCCCAAAGCTGTCTTTGGGAACCTTCAGCTATGGCTTTCAACCATGCCTTTCACATTGCTCTGAGGTAGGGTGACATGAAACATGATTGCTAGGAATGACCACCACAGTAATGTGCATTTGTCAGAATGTCATATTGTTTCCCAACTCCTAACTAGAGTATCAGCTCCACAGTGTGTGTTGTCTCTACAGAACTTTCAAAGGAAAGGAAACCTGTGGAAGTAGACCAAGATCTCCAAGGGTGTTCTGTCCTGGGAAAAACAGCTACTAAAACACAGTGGTAAAAGCACCTTGTCTCCTTTCTCTGGCAGAATAAGAGAACTGAAATTCTTATTGTAGACACATGTATATTCATCCCAAGTCATGGTGATAAGGATGCAACATCCCCCGCTATACACACACACAGGAGGTGTTCTATATCTTTTCTGTGAAGCTCATATTATGTTTTAAAAGATGAAATTCTAAACGCGTTCCTTGAATTATGAAACCTAAATAAAGTCCAACTGGTCAACCTCTGAAGGCAAATGAAACAATTAGTAAACAAGTGACCCCACCAAGAGGAACCAGTACTGCTCACAAACCCCAATCCACATGAACTAACAAGATGGATTATTAACAGATCAACAACCTAAACCTCTCATGGCCACCAAGTAAACAGATCAACAATGTTGAACCAATCAAGTCATCCATCTAGTACTTAGCCAACCAAGTGGATCACTATTTAACAGAGAATACAACCAAGCCAACTTGTAAGGTGTCAAATTCAGCATTATATTAAACAGAGAAATCTAACACATCCCTGAGTCCCTCATATAGCCGATTTAGACACGCCCCCAGAAAATCCTACCATGTTACTGTTGCCTAGTAGGACTGGAGATGGCCAGTGAACTCGTACTTACGGAGATTATTTATAGGGGTTCTTGTGTCCATGTTCTCATAATGCTGCACATGGACGACGATGTTAAGATCTCTCTCCATGTGGTCAGTGTTGCAGTGACCCTGTGGCCTCATGACATCCGCAAGGGCTCTAAAGAAACAAAGAACAGAACTCTGCTCATTTGGAATACAACAATGTGCACACTGCCCAACTGAACAAAAGACAGCTATCCCTCCCAGAGAGCTACCAGTCCAGCTGGGAATAAACAGAAAAAGGCAGAGACAATAAACCAGAGGTTATAAAGTCACTGTATGTGCATGTCACTGGTTGCACGCTGATGGCGAGGCTGAGATAGTTCATAACTTCATGCAGTGTGGTTCCACTGAAATCCCTCTTTATTCCCTAACACAGAGGCCCACACTTCGTGCTTAGCCACAACCCGGTATCAGTCCTTGCCATAATCACTAGGCTAACCACGGAGAGCAATGGCATCCCTTATCAAAGCCAAAGAATATAGACCTCCTGGGCTTACAAGGAGTATTAGTCCTTTACAGAAGAGTAGACAAAGGCTCAGAGAAGTGAATTAACCTGCTCAAGGTCACACAGCCAGTGTGTGGCACAAAGACTTGAGCAAATCTTTATTTATTTATTTTTTCTTTTTAGAGGATAGGAACACAGTTTGACCGATATTGATGACCTTCACAATGAGATGTAAACTGTGTTTGCACTTAGGAAAGAGCAGAGACACAGACAGTTGTCACACCCTAGAGTCAGACCTACCAACACATCTCCCTAGTTGTTTACCCTCCATGATATGTACATTTAGAGATGAACGAATGCCCTTGGAGTGTTATTTGCGTGTGAGTCCCTCCACACATGTGGTCTTCTTTAACTCCCCTTGGTTCAGGCACATGAAGCTAGGAGAAGTGCTGACGGTCTGTTGATTTCACATCGCCAGCACAACAATACTCCAGCCTCTTCAGTCCCATATCTACTTACCTGCAAGGATAGCTGTCTCTGTCTGCAACCCTAGCAAGGTGGAGGAACCAACCAGCCACAGTGGGTGCTAACTACAAACATTGAGGTGTGAGAACCAGTAGATGCATCTCTGTTATTATGAGCAATCCCAGGAACCAAGATTTGAGGAACATCCTCATATAGATTTCCTCTTGGGCCATAAAGAGATGTGCACCTATAAGCCCTGTCTCCATTTTTTTTAGGGGATACATCCAGACATTCCTTGCTAAGTAGACTCTGAGGATCTGCATCAAAGGAGACACAGAAAAGGTGGGCACTGCTTTGGAGGGGTCCATACAGATTCCCAGGAGCTCAGCAGAGACTACCTGCTGAAATCTACCCCACTATGGCAGTGATGATCACAGCAAGGTACACCCAAGACGGTGATTAAACTGTCTAGATCCATATGAACCTATAGGGTAAGAAAACCCAGAGCTGGGGCTTGTAGGAGGTGATTTTGAAAGCCCTGCCCATGCACTGACCATGGTAATCAAGTTCAATTTTGTGTTTGTGCTAGAGTACCAGAGTCCCCACATGTGGAAGGTTTGTGGTGACAGGATGTGGTAAGAACTGAAGCTAGGGAGAAGTCTGTAGGGATAGAGACCCAGGGCAGGCAGTAAGCCTGAGGCCTGCAAGACCAGAGGCCAGGATCGAATCCACTAAAGGACAGGAGAATCACAACAGCTCGGACGCATTTGTTCATTCAAAAAATGTTTATTGTCTACAGTGGGCCATGCATGACATGAAGCACAAGCTGGAAGGTCGTGGCCTTCTTGGAGCTTACATTCTATGGGAGAGAATAAAAATAAATACGTTAACTAGAGAAATAAACAAAGAAGGATGCAGACAACAGAGCCAGGTGCCATAAAAGCATTTTCCATAACAGCCAAAATTTAGAAACAATCCAAGTGCCCATCAGCTAAAAAGCAGAATGCAGTGTATGAAATGGAGTGTTACTCATTCATGAAAAGGAAGAATGGAGCCCTGACACCAGCCCCAACATGAATTAGACTTGAAAACCTATGGCCAGTGAAAGGAAGCTAACACAAAAAGGCCTGGGCTTTCTGGTTTTGTTTCCAGCAAATGTCTAGAAAAGACAAATCCATAAAGAGAAAGCACAGTCCTGGTTGTAGAGGCTGAAGTTGTGGGAACTGAGTGCTAACAGATGGGGGAGGGTGAGGTAAGGGAGCAGTCAGTCTTATCAGCTCAGAACTAAATGGATGGTGACTTTAAAATGGGATGGGGAGAGAGGCCAGGACAGCATTCTGTGAAGAGGTAAGACTTGAGTGAGCAGAGATGGGCTGGTCATGAGATGTCATAGCTTGGATATGGACTCATAGGTGCATGTCAAAGTCTTGGTTTCCATCATGACACTGTGGATGATGGCGGGGACTTTAGGAGGAAGGGGTGTTGGGATCTTTAGGTCATTGGCATCGTGTCCTCAAAGTACCGTGGGAGCTGGCGTATTCCTCTCTCGCTGTTTGCTTCTGGCTGTGAGGAGAACAGCTGTCTCCATCACATGCTCCTGCCAAGACATGCTCATCGCCAAGGTCAACAGATTGTGACCTGAAACCTCCAAGGCTGTCAGCCAAAATGAACCTTTTCTCTGTGTAAGCTGATTAGCTAAGATGTTTGTTGCAGTACCAGAAAGCTAGCTCACACATGTGAACGTGATGGAAATAATGCCAGGCAGGACACACAGAGGAATAGGCAAGCAAGCTAATAAAGCAGGAGCAGGGCAGACTGGGGGACATCACAAAGTATAGATTGCCATAACCCATTTTGCAGAATAAGGAGCTGCCCACGTAAGCAGTTTCCTGAAGGAGTGGGTGGAGTCTCAGTCCTGATGTCTGAAATCAAAGTCCACACCCTTTCCTACCTCTGTGCAACAGACACGGTCTGAAACTCAGGAAGGCTTCAAGGAGGGGGAGTTCTGAGACGAAGGACAGGGCCTTGCAAACCTAACTTGCCTTTTTCACTTCTAAACGGGCTCTTCATCCTGGGCTTCAAAGGATCGATGAATTCCTCTGGAATTGAATGGAAAATCTGTTTGTGCTTTTTTTTTTTTTTTCTTGAGCAAAGAAACCATAACTTTTATCAAATTCCCCATGGGTTCACCCCTAAAGCACCAAAACAGTCAAGAGAAAATAAAGCAAGGGTTTGGAGTGGCAACTATAAACCCGGTTGAGACAGATCCCTGTGCAGCTTCTGGGTTCTATGAACTATGACATTTCAGCCTCAAAGTTAAATGGTAACTGTCTCCCAGAGCTGTCATTCCCAAGGCATTCAGTGGGACTAAAACCTAGAGACCTTCACATTCTGGATAAAGAGCATCAGCAGCAGGCTTGGCCCACTCAAGGAAATGCATCAGTTGGTCTCTGTTGGGGAAGACATGGCTTTAAACATTAAAAATGAGAAAAAGATTCAACTCTCTATGTTGATGACACTTTCTGCACTGGAACCACATAGCAGATATCAGAAGTCAGGGACCAAAGACTAGGGGAGGCAGCCACCAGCCTCATCAGGACCCTTGCTAAAATCCTGTGTCCCGAAGGAAAAGTAAACAATAAATTATAAACTTGAGATCAGGGTGATCATCATGACGAAGACATGTAGCTACATGAAGACTTCTCTGCAAAACCAGAGGCTGAACTTATGCAAGCAACAGGAACAACGGGAACATGTAATCCGGCAATGGGAATTCCTGCCAAGGCAGGAACATGGTTAAGTCTACAGCTACCCTGGGTTACATGGGGGAGTTGAAGGCCAGCCTAGGCTACACAGTGAGTCCCTAAAGAGAAACAGAACAGGGAAAGGGAGATGTGAAGGGGGTGGAAGATAAAAGAGGAAGAGAAGGAAGGGAAGCAAGAGATGAAAACAGAGGTAGAGGGAACGGGAGATGGGGAGGGGAGGGGAGGGGAGGGGAGGGGAGGGGAGGGGAGGGGAGGGGAGGGGAGGGCAGGGGAGGGGAGGGGAGGGGAGAGGGAGAAAAAGGAAGAGGAGGAGGGGAGGGGAGGAGGAGGAAAAGGAAGAGGAGGAGGGGAGGGGAGGAGGAGGAAAAGGAAGAGGAGGAGGGGAGGGGGAGGGGAGGGGGAGGGGAGGGGGAGGGGAGGGGGAGGGGGGGAGGGGGAGGGGGGAGGGGAAGGGGGAGGGGAGGGAAAGGAAGAGGAGGAGGGGAGGGGAGGGGAGGGGGAGGGGAGGGGGGAGGGGAGGGGGAGGGGAGGGGAGGGGAACTCTACTCTCCACTAGATGTTTACAAAAATAAAAACAGGATTGGTCTGTTCAGATCCAAACAAAGTCATCCAAAAAAAAAAAAAAATCAACTCTCAAGAAGAACATTCAAAGCATGGATTTATTGTGTATGAGGAACATCATCCTTAGTGTACACAATGCCTTGGAATTGTAGTTAGTGGAAGCAGGAAGACATCACAACTATCTACAGACTTCAAATAATGTTTATTTTCTCACTTTCTGCATAGTACAAAGCTTTTCTTATGCATGCTTTACAATACACCTTGTATTTGTCCATAGGTCCTGGCATATACTAATTAACAAAATGAGCATATTATGGGGTACACACTAAGACATTTTTAAGTATGGATGGGTCAAGACCAGTAATGAATCAGTGGAAAGATCCTTCTATTCATTACACACACACACACACACACACACACACACACACACACACACACACACACACAACCAACACTTCAGGGGTTGACACATGGTTCTGGTGTCTTTTCTGCTTCGGTGTGCTTGTAGAGGACATGAGATTATCTGAAAATCTTGTTAAAATGAAAATTCTGATTCAATAACTAAGACAGGATCTAATATTTTGCCCAAGCTGCCAGATAATGTCAATACTGCTGGTCCATAAGCCAATGAGGCTCAAGATGCTGCAGACAGTGAAGCTATAAGCACTATAGTAATTTGGCCACATTGTGTCAAGACGTTTGACAAAACTATTTTCTGGGTGCTTCTGAGAGTGCTCTTGGAAGACATAAACACAGAATTGGTAAATCGAAGAAGGTAGGTTTCCCACTGTAATGTGGGTGGGCCTTACTCAGTCATTTGAGTGTCTGAATAAAGTAAAGAATGGATCCGTCCCCAACTAACAGAATTCTCCTGCCAGATAGTCAGGAAACTTGAGCATTGGTGCATTCTAGTGCTGTAGAATCCTCTCTGTCAGCCTTCAGGATTGACCTGAGATAGCAACTCGGCAAATTTTGGACTTGATAAGTCTGTATAATAAAGCTTTTGATATATTGATTCTGTTTCCTGGAGCATACTGTGTCACTTGGGTCCCTCACAGAAGCAGCCACACTTAAACTCCTTTGCCTTCCTGCCACCTGCAGTCGCTTAAGCCAATTCATAACAATTCTGTTGACATGTTATCTTCGAGGCTGAAAGATGATTGAATATCAGCAATTGGCAAACTTCACGTTAGTATCAATTTTATTTTACATTTCATCCTGTGTTACCTATCCCTCCAATATGTGACTAACAGCTCAGTGAAGGGAAGATTTTCATTTATGTTTGTCACTGTCTTCACATAGTTCTAGCTCAGAGTTAGCCAGAAAGTAGGTATTCAATAAGTATCCATTAGATGGATGCAGTATGGATGGATATATAAATATATATATATGTGTGTGCATGGATGGATGATATATAGATGAACAGATAGATGAATGAGTAGATAGATGAATAGGTAATGGATAGATGAATAAATAGATAAACAGACAGATGAATGGATAAATGAATGGGTGGATGGATAGATATAATAATGGGTGGATGAACAGATGAATGAATATGAGTGGATGGATGGATGAATGATGGATGGATGATTAAAGGGTGATGGATGGATGGATGATGGATGGTTGGGCGGATGATGGATGGATGATGGATGAATGGATGGATGGATGGATGGATGGATGATGGATGGATGAGGGATGATGGATGGATGGATGGATGGATGGATGAGGGATGAGGGATGAGGGATGATGGATGATAGATGGATGGATGGATGGATGAGGGATGATGGATGATAGATGGATGGATGGATGGATGGATGAGGGATGATGGATGATGGATGGATGAGGGATGATGGATGGATAGAGAGAAAGGTGATTGGGTAGATGAATAGATGGAGTAGGTTATGCTGTATAAAACAGAATGCCAGGAACTGAACTCCCTTTATTAAAGGGACTTAGAAGAAAGCTATGGGATCTTTGTCCCAGCAATTCCTTACTGTGAATGATAATAAAAAAGAGACAGATCATAAACTAATCGACTGGTAAATCAGTAACTTACTTCGAGACCATGCTACAGGGGAAGAGAACAGAACTGAGCACTAAGCTGGGGCATGTGAAGGAATGGGAAAGCTGAGCAGGAGAGGTCAGAGGCTTCCTGGAGAAGGTAACTCTATACAGCTTGAACTGAAGGTGAGGACATGCCACTTGAGATCTAACGGGAGAGTGAGTCAAAGACACAGCTCTGAGATGGGAATGGGGGTGGCTTATCTGTGGGACAAAACGAAAACATGGTATCATTTTTCTTCCTGACACCGAAAGCAAATATAAGATGCCAATATTTTCCAGTAGAGAGCCAGTCCTGATACCTTGCTTGAAAGCCCCCAGGAGTCTAAGTCAAAACTTTGGAGGGGATTTGTTTGTTCTTTGCTTGTTTGGTTTTAGTTGGTCCATTTTGTACGTATTAGAGGCTGGCCTCAAATTCCCTATGTAGCTGAAGTGACCTTAAAGGACTGGTTCTCCTGCCACACTGCCCCCACCCCAGAGCTGGGAGGATCCGTATACACTACCATGTCTATTTTTATGCAATGGTGGGGCTCAAACCCAGGGCTTCATGCATGCTAGGCCAGTACTCTACCAACAAAGTCACATTTCAAACTCATGTCCAGAGTTGTGAACACATCAGTGGGCTTCCTGAGCACCATCCCTTGCACAAGAAACTTCATTCATTGTTCAAAACATAGGGGTAATGGTCATAATCAAAGTTCCTAGAATAATGGTTACCCCAGTACAAACAAATATCCAAGCTTATCAAACTCTACAATCAAAATTTGTAAGTTATGCTCTGTAAAGCTGATTTCAGTCCCCAACGAGAAGCAAACATGTACTGTAAGAAAAATAGATTTCTGTGGTCAACACACACAGGCTTCTCCAGCTTAGGCGGCCCTGAAATAACCATAGATGTGCAGAAAGGTGGGCAGATGGGAGGGATGTAGTCACAAGAAAGGCCCATGGAAGGGGGCATTTACCACTTGATGTCCTATCTTCGCAAAGGTCTATGGTTCCTCTAATTCATTTTTGAAAATCACACAGGCTGCTGCCATGTCATTTGCCCACATGAATTTATTTTTTTCTGACTTGGATTTTTTTATTCTGTCCGAAGATGGGAAAAACAACATGGGTTTCCTACTGACTTCAAGGGGAGAGAACTTCAAACATGTTTCCCCAACACTTCCACCAAGACGTCTAACCCTGCCAGGGCAGGTCCATAAAGCATTCCTAGATGTGATCTCACACCGACTCCCAAGGCAGGTCCTGGTACATGGTGCCAGTCTGGGGGGGGGGGGGACATTGGGTACTTCTTCTGGATATGAGAAGACTAGAGGTCTTACAGGTCCATACTCCAGGGCAACGCAGCCTAGTGGCCAAGGACCTGGGCCTGTTTTGGACTGGGTTAGAGTCAGACTTCTCTAGCTCACCAGGTGCTTGTTCACCCTCTTGGAAAGCGTTCTGTGCCTCTGTAAACGCCAGACTGTCATAGAAGCTACCTTGTGGGGGAGGGGTGTGAAATTAAATGAGAATTTACACATAGGCTTGTGGCAAAATTGCAAATCTAACACGGGTTCTTCGACATTCCCCCAGACAGCACTTTGCAGTACATTGTACATTTTATTTAGTCATGCACAAGCCCTCCCTCCTGTGCAGAGGCTGCCAGCTTTCCTGATCAGATGGAAATGCAAATCCAGAGAGGTTAGGAGACTTAGCCACTCCCACAGAGTACAGACTGTGGTCATCCATCGGGGTCCAAGCAGCAACATCACCCCCTTCAGTGGATGAGGGGAAGGAATTCCAGTAATAAGGATGGTGGGTGGTGATTTTAGATAGGCTCTATGTTAATCACTTTCCAAGTCTGCTCTTCTGTGAATTCTTGACCTTCAGATAAGAACTGGAGTCTCAGAGAGGTGAAGTAACCTTCCCAAGGTCACACAGATATTAAGAGACTTCCCTAGATCTGCTGGGAGCATGTGCCATTCACACAAGCCTTCTGATTCTCCCAGGTTTACAGGTAACATGACAGTGATTTGAAAGGGCTCTCTAAAGGGGACAGTCACCACCCAGCCACAGGAGCTGCAGGTGCGGTGCTACCAGATCTCACAAACTGGCCAGAGAAATTAGAAATTGGAATTCTCTGAGAAATACTAGCTATTTACTCACTTGGAGTGGGTTTTTAAATAGCATCAATATTAGGGGCTGAAGAGATTTTACAGCCAAATACAACACCTCTTTACCAGATGCAGACATAAAGCCAAACTGTGAAGGACATTTGGGATAGGAGAAGAAGATTTTAATATGACTGGACACACAATGACAATGTGGCATTTTTGTTCCCGTCCTATGTCATGAATATGAAATTGTATTGTGCAGAGAAATGTTCTTAGACTTGGGGACCCATGCTGCAAGTTTGTAAGGACTGAATTCTGTGTCTGTAACTTATTTTCAAATGGTTCCGCTGAAGGGAATAAGGGGGAGGAAGGTAGAGAAGGAAGGGAAGGAGGGAGGAAGGGAGGGAGGGAGATGGGGAAGAAGGGCGGAAGGGAGGGGAAACAGAAGGATAAAGGCAAAGAAAGTATGAGTTCCTATTCAGGAAGAAAGTATGAAGAGGAGCAAATCGGATAAAACTGCAAAGCTAGTTTAATTAAGATTAGTGGTTCTCAGAGGAGGGGGGATTTTACTCTTCCATGTCATCTGACAGTGTCTAGTGACATGTCCTACTGTCTTGGCAGGTGTGGGGGGTATAATCTACTCAGTAGGTAGGGGTCAAGGATGCTGTCAAACGCCCTACAATGTGCAAGGCAGTTCCCACCACGTGCCTCCTACCCAGAGCCCTGATAAATAATGCCAAGGGTGACAGGCTGTGATAAAGCAAAGTATGTCATGCAGTTCCTTGTATATTCCCTTCAAGGTTTTTGAGTGTTTAAAGTTTCTCATAGTAGAAACGTATAGTGGCACATACTAATAAACCCATTCCCTGGGAACCTGGCGTGAGAAGACCATGAGTTGGGGGCCAGCCTGAGCCTCACAGTCAGACTCTGTCTTGAAACAATACATAGAAAAATTTAAGGATACATAAATAGTAACACCTTGCAAACCAAACAGGAGCTTTAAATGGCCATAGTTAGGCACCAGTGCAGTCACTTCCTCAAGAAACAGTGGCTGCCTGTTGCTGCTGTCATGGTGTTGCAGAGGGGCATCCACAGTTCTCATCTGCCCTCCCTCTCCCCTTCTACAGTGTTATATGTGTGGAGAGAGAGGTGCACTTGACTGTGGGGGAGGGGGGCATGTGGAAGGCAGAAGTAAATGTCTGAATACCCTCTTAGTCTATACTCTCCATCTTAGGGACAGGGTATCTTGCTGAACCTGGAGCCACCAGTTGGTTAAACTGGTTAGGCAGTGAGACTCTGAGACGCACCTATCTCCTCCTCTACACTATGGTTACAGACATTCACCACAGTGCTTGGTTTTATTATGTGGGTGCTGGGATTTGAACCCAGGTCCTCATGCTTGCACAAGTACTCTTTCCCACCGAACCATCCCTCTAGTGCCTGTATTTGTGTGTACAGTCCTTAAAAGATGGCATGGGTTCTCCCCATGCCTCCTGATAGCTGTCCTCTTTCTTTTCCATCCTCTTCTGCCCAGAGGGAATCAGGCCATATGCCAAGAACTATCCTGATGTGCTGAGGGGAGCGGAGGACCCCAATGGAAAACACAAGCCTCCTAATCACTGGAATGAAGTATGAACAGGACCACCACTTGCATGTCCTTGACAAGGTGCTTCCCGGGCAAAATGAGAACAAACCCGCATCTGCATCCTGCAGCTCCTGACAGACACCAAGGCTGTGGGTGGCCGGTTAACTTCACCTGGAATGTGTCTTACTTCAGAGCAGTCTCTTTGCTACTAAGCTCGGTGCACTGGTCCCTGCTGAAGCATCTCTTAGCACCATCAGGCAAAAGCTAATGAGCCATTGCTACACTGGGCTCTGAATGATTAAGTACATAAGCAGCATGTGATGCATTCGGAGGGACCGGGGCAGCCTGGGTGCCACAGGAAGGTTATACAAGTGGAGAAAACAAGCGGCAGAATGTGAAGAGTCACATTGATTTTTTTCTGCTGTTCTCTTGTTCTCTCGAATTCTGCACCCCCCATCTTTGTAAAATATTTCTAAACTCAAAGCTCGTGTTTCTCCCAGATCTCATATTCACTGAAAGAGGGTGCTAAAGAGGAGGGTCCACTCCAAACACACTGACTCTTGCTCTCCAAAGCAAGAACTTAAAAGTCAGCACCTTGGAAAGCTCCCCAGATTTTTGAGGCTGGGCCTGAAAACATGCAACTTTGGGTGCAAGGGAGCCTGACTCAATACTACTATGGATGGTACAATTGTCTAATTGTGTGACTTCAAACAAAGCCACGTCACCTGCGCCATGATTTTCTCCTATGCAAACTAGACATTAAAGTAACAGCTATCTCATAGGCTAGATGTGAGAACTGAGTTTTCACACACACACACACATACACACATACACATACGCACACACCCCTCACAGTCCCTGGCACCCAGCGCTGTGCTCAGCAGGTGCTCATTCTTTTTTCTTCACTGTGTTTGGCTGAGCATTAGATTCACCTAGAGAGCTTTGCCAGTCCAATAGTACTTGGCTCCCACTCCACATTCTAATTTAAAATCAAAGGTTGCCCCCGACCCCACCCTCACAATAGGGACTTTAAGCAATACAAGTGATCTCAAACAGCAGCAAGGTAGAAGCATGCCTAAGAAGCTGCCAGTAACCTAACCAGGTCTTCCCCCTTTCCAAAGCCAGGCACCCACTGCATCCTAGAACCTCAAATGTTTCCAGGGAGAACCTGAGTTAAGGCGTTGCTACTGCAGTGCTGGGTACTCCTGGATGGTACCTCTAAACAGACCATGCCTAGAACTTGGAGGAAAACTGAAGCCAATACCTCCAGAAGAGCTGCCTGTGAGGAGGGGCCAGACAAGTGGAGTCTCACTGAGCTCTGAATATCAGTGGAGAACTCCTTGACCAAAGCACCCAATCTAAGGAGCTTGAAGGTGCAGCATAGACCCCACAGACCTACGCAGCCCCCATAGAACTTCCACCAAATCCCAAAAAGGGAATCTTGAGAACTTAGGGGAAAGACATGGAGATTCCAGCCCCAGGTAAGGTGTCTCTCTGTGTCTGAGAGACACAGAGCAACACACTGTCACAGACTTGCAGCCATTCCTGGCCCTAAGACTAATGTCCCTGGATAGGACTCTCAAGTGAACCCACCCACCTGAAAACTGGAAGCCGGAGTTGGTTGACAGGGCACCTTGGGGTAGAAGGAGGTAGGCTAGGCTGGTACCTTAATCTTCTGGTCCTGGTTTCCTGGGCCCCCTGGGAGCTTACATTTGTGCCCCAGAACCTCACCATTTGTAGACCCCTCCCAACCCAAAATGATCAGAACTTCCCCACCTTCCCCTTCAAATCCCTTCTCTCTGGGAAAAGAAAAACCCATCGGATACTCTTCTGCATATAAATAGAAAATAATTACTAGTGAGGTGGTGATGTTCCTTTGCCTATTTTTGGTGGGTCTCTTTGTTCAGATTTTTTAGGCATGTACATGGATTGCATGCATGCGCATGCACACACACACACAGACACACACACACATACACACACAGGACCCCAGTGCAGGGTGAGGGTGGAGGTAGATTGGAGAGTGAAGAGAACACAGTGACTTCAATGCTCAGACTCAAAGTCAGCTTTTGCTCCAGCCACCCTGCTGTCAGCCCTTGGTAGATCCTTTCATCTCTCTTGACCAGCCCTCACACTAACCCCTCATCTTCCCCCTGGGTTCTAGGCTTAGGTCCGAATCCTTCTCTTGCAAAGTTACTGAGTTCTGGGAATCAATTTAGATACTGGGGCAGGGGCTTAAGCAAAAAAGGAAATAGCTCTCCATCAATCCAGTGTTGGGACTTGCATAATAAAGCAAAAGGCAAAGTTGACAGTTGAAAGGTGCTTGGAAGGAGAAGGGTAGGTAGTAGCCTTGGAGTCAGCGCCAACCCAGGCAAGGGGCACAGCGTTGTGATGGCCGCAGCACAAAGACATAGAGAAAAGAACCCAGAGGAAAGAAGAGGTTCCTATCAAGGGCCACCAAAGCCCAGGGAAAGCAGAGGAGGCTCCAAGGAGGCTTTTGTCTCCCCCGACCCCAAGCACTTTCTCCTTTCCTCCGTTTTTGCTAGTATACGAGTTGCAGGAGGCACTCACTCCTTCCCCTCCCTCCATCACACACCACGCGCAAGAGGGATCACACATGCCCCCTCCCCCTTTTCAAGTTTGCCTGCCTCTGTTTACCTAGAGAGGAGCATCTAGAATCAGTGAATCCTCTCCCCCGAACCCAAGAGTTTGGAGACCGGGCTGTGTGTCTCTGGTGAGAGGGGACAGCAGGTGGGCAAGGGGGAAAGAGACCAGGCGTTCACCCCCACCTGTGCCGAGCCCGGTGCCTCTGCTCCATATTGTAAGTGAAAGTTGCTGTCCTGGGTGACATTCCCCAATGGGAAACATTGGGGTTGGGGGAAGCATGACTAGGGATGCTGGGGATAAGAGGGAAAGAAAAGTGGACCCAGAGAGGAGGGCAAAGGGGAGGCAGCCCACCTTGACATGTGTTCCCTCTGGGGCCGGTGCGCTTTCTCCAGCCCCAGCTTGGTGAAGATGCCCACCAGCACCATGACAGCCACCACCCCGCAGATGATGTAGACGATCAGATTGGTCTTGTCCTTGGTGGGGTCGTGCAGGGGGTCATCCTTACGCGCTGGGGGCTTGCCAGTGTTGAGCCAGAGCGGCGTGTCGTAGTTGGTACAGGTGCTCTGGTTCAGTCGCCGCTTCTTAAACGTGCAGCAGAACCGGAAGCCACAAGTCCCGCAGCAGAAGATGAAGTCTCCCGAGCTGCAGTTGAACGGTGGGTCCCATTGGCCCATAACATCGAAGTAGCCCCGACAGGAGTCCGGCGTGGGCGCCCGAGTCGGCGGTGCGTCTGAGCCCCCAATGCCTTCGCCGGTCTCTCCGGAGGCGGCCCCGGAGCGGTTGCCCCCTGTGAGCAGCAACACGCCACCCAGTTGCGCCAGCTGCCCGTGCCCAGCTCTCTCCTGCGCCCGGCACACGCGGGCGCACAGCTCAGTGAGGAAGCAGCCGAGGAGCAGCCGGAGGACTCGGCGCATCGTGTCTCCCAGCCCAGGCTGGAGCGCTCGGCCGCCGCTGGAGCCGCTGCCGCCGCCTCTGGAAGCGCGGCCGAAGCTGCCGAGGCTGCTGGCGGGGGCTGCGGGCCGCCGCTGGCCGCACATGCAGGGAGGAGGCTCGGGGCGCTTGGTGGTCCGCGGCCACTGCGCTCCGCTCAGCCTGCGTTCTCCTCCAGCGCGACGCGCGCCGAGGAAGGGGGCTGGCCGGGGAGGAGCGCGCCGGGGCCGGGCGGGGACGAAGCAGGAGCGGAGGCCAGCGCGGGGTGCAGGTCCTGCGGGCCACCGGAGGAGGCGGGGGGCGGAGAGAGCCGGGGAGAGTCGGTGTGTTCGTAACTCCCCTCCGCCCGCCACCCGGGACTCGGCTCCCACGTCCGCTCGCTGGCAGGATGCTCTTCACCTCTTCAGCTCGCCAAGTGCGCTGGAGAGAGCGAAGCGACACTTGTGGAATGAAGGGAGGGCCGGAGGGAAGGGGGAAGGGGAGGAGGGCGGGTAGAGGAGGCGCGCGGGAGGGGGGGGTTGGGGGCGGGCGCGAGCTCGAAAGAGGCGGGGGCGCGGGGAGAGGTGACTCGGGCGGGCGGGGGCGAGAGGGGGGCGTGCAGAGAGTGCTCTGGTAGGAGCAGTAAGCTCCGCAGCCGCCAGGTTCGGAGGAGCAGCTCGGATTTCTCGGCAGGTGGAGAGAACCGCGGCCCGGACCTCTGGCACCCTCTGGGGAGAAAGGTGCGGCTCTCCCCAAGCAAGGGCTTGGAGCTGGCTCCGCCCGCGGCTTTTCCCCCCAAGTGATGCGTGCGTGCGCAGGAGCTGCGGTTGCAATCTGTCGATCAGGGAAGGGGTGACTCGGGGAGAATCGGGACAGACTAGATAGATGGCTTGCACAGTCCAAGACACACTAGACGCAGTGTAGGCAGGATTGACCTGCCCTTCCCGGGCAGGCAAGGACCATCTTGCCCTTCCCAGGGATGTGCCCTCCCGCCTGGCGCGAGCCGGGGAAGATTCAAGTCCCTTAACTGAGAAGACAGAAGCTGAACTGGGAAGGTGGGTGAAGCGCCCAGCCCCTGGGTTGTGGTAAGCATCCCAGAAGAGAGGCTTGGGAACTCATTAAAGAAGCCCGGGGCTCTGAGGAGGCGACCAGGGGATAAAGCCAAGGCAGTGGTTCCTCCTGGAAGGTGCCTCCTAGGAACTCTCCTAGCTCCTAGGACCTGCAGCTTCCCGGCCCTCTTCGCCCCCCGCAGCGTTCCCTGAGCTCCACAGGAGGGCACAAGGCGGCGCCGCCTCTGCGCTGGCAGTTTTGGCGCAGCGCAAGGCCTGGGCACTCATCCTTAGCCACCTTGTCTTTCCTGCAGCCTGGGCGACTTTCACCAGAGCAGGATATCATCGCCTGTTCCCATGGACCCCTTCCCTGACATCATCAGGGAGTTTTTGCTTCCTTAGCTCCCAGCATCTCTTTGCAGCCTTTCCAAATCTATTCTTGTTTGCCCTCCCTCTTTTTCTGTTTCCCTCCCCACATTCCTCAGAGCCCACCATAGGCCCTCTCCCACTTCCTGTCCTATATTTGAATTTGACTTCAGTTACCCCTAAAACAGATTCACATCAAAGCTGCTAAGCTAAATATATATCCCCATTCTCCCTGGCATTTTGGTTTTTTATTTTTTTTTAAATTGTATCAACTAAGTATGCTCTTTGCAGTCAGCTGAGTGATTCACAGGGAAATAATGTTTTCACTGCCCTGTCCTCTGTTTGACTTCAGCTACAGGACTCTTTGGGGGACATTTTCAAAGGACCAAGAACTTGGACCACATGTAAAATGGTATGCTGAGACCCCTTAATTGGAAAATTATGAGAGGGTTTATTGGGACTGCGGAACAAGTTTTCTCCAAATCAAAGGGTTTGGATAAGCCCCTCTTGCTTTGAATACACTGTCTGGTGCTTAAAATAAGATTTACAGATGCTCCACGGGGCCACCTTGGTAGACTATGCCAAGCCTTAGAACCAAGATTGGCTGCTATAGAATGTGGTGCCCACACCATCTTGTCCATCTCATAAACACAACTGTCAATGTGAGAGCTGATGGCAGTAGACATTTATCTGTGGCTTGCAGCACAGACCCTCAGCTTACTTTCATTAAAAAATTAATAATTAACTGAGTACCAGACAACCTGGGGGCTTGAGGAGGAATCACTGGACCCAGAAGTCCCATGAACCTTTTGCTTCTTGGTTAATACTATTGTCCCAACAGCAAAGTGGAGAGACCGACTTAGCCGCAAAGCAATGATAAAAACTACCAGGGGTAGTTTGTGGACTGAATGCTGGAATTGACATTTGGCCCAAGAATATCTGTTTCCAGAGCTGTGGCCTAGCCATTTCCTGTACCTTCTATTATATAATGGTATGTTTACCATCTCCAAGCACTGCCATATAAATAAACACGACTAAAAGGGCCATGATTATCTGTGCTCCTCGACACATAGACAAAAGCTACTTATGAGCTATGTTAACTAATTGATTAGCTAATTGAGATTTTTAACAAGTTAGAATCGGGAAGAGTGCTTGCCACAGCATAAATCAGGAGGACCTGAGTTCAATCCCTACAGTCCCTAGAATCTACCTGAGAAAGCAGAGCACTGTGGATACACTCACAATTGCAGTACAGGAGAAGTGAGACAGGCCAATCCCTGGGACATGCTTGCCGGCTGGCCTAGCCTGTGCATCTCCAGACAATGAGAGAGAGATGGTATCCTTAAAAGCTAAGATGGAGGGGCTAGAGAGACAGCAAAGCAGTTAAGAGCCCTTACTGCTTTAGCAGAAGTCAGGACCACATCAGGTCATTTACATACATCACCTACACCTCCAGTTTCAGAGTATGTGTGCTCTCTGGCCTCCACAGGAAACTGCATGCACTCGATACATGTAAACTAACACAGAGACAAACACATATGCACGTAAAAGGATAAATCTTGTTAAAATTAAACTCTTGAGGAATGACACTTAAGGCTGTCATTTGACCTCAGCATGTATATCCGCACCTGCACCACGGGAACACACACACTCTCTATTGTAAGTTTGGGGGCTTTGACCCTTTGAAAGATGATTTTTTTAACACCTTAGGAAAACTCTGGATGGGAAGGACCTACCTGGGTCTCTGCACAAGCCTGTCTTTGGAACTTTCGCCTCCCTGGCTGCTGCTCCCAGCTTTAATTAACAGAGACTGCCCCCTGTTTGCAACAAGAAAATTGCAGCAGCTCTGCTTCAGAAGGAAGCAGCCTGAGATTCACCCTATCTGCCTCTTTTCTGGAAGAACCCTAAGCCTCCTCTGATTTCCCCAGGAGCTTCCCCTGACTCGGTTTTCTCCCTATCTGCAGTGACTGTGACTGTGCCTACATGGATTGCCCCAGCCCATGTGCCAAGCCTTTGAAAAATATTTAAGAGAATCATCACTCTTCAAAGCTGGAAAAAAAAAAAAAAAACTGTCCATTTTCTCTGGACACACCAAGTTAGCAAGTATAGCCGTTACCTTCTGATAGGACTATGATTGTTTGGCACACATAGCTAAAGGAGTATTTCTTTTGCAGCTTCTATTGGAGATGGGAGTGTTATAAAGTTACTCACTGAAATGCCTAAATTTATGAACAAGGAAATATTATACAGAATCTCTCCCCCAAACCACTATAGAAACAAATCCATAAGAACACGTCATGGAAATGCACAGCCATTTATGAAATCATCTTTAAGAGAGAGATGGAGATGCTATAATTTTACAACACGGGCTCTCTTCATATCTAAGAGAATCTCTTTTGCTTTGGCCTCAATTTTTCAGGCTCTAGTACCCACTACACCAAGCATGCAATTGTGCCTGCTAACCACTACAGAGGTATTAACAAAAGAATGGGTGTAGGCTGCCCAGGACTACCTTGAAACCTGCATTTAAAAGCCATGTGACAAATTAAATTACCTGCACTGTGGCCCTTGCCTGAATGAGTTGTTTGTTAATCTTCCTTATCAGGTGGCTTTTAAGGCTTCAGAGAGGTTTCCAAGCAACTGTTAGCCTTGAGGGGGGAAGAAAAAAGAGAGAGGTGACACAGAGGCAAATTGTTGCAAGCCTTGTGAGCTTCCAGAAACACATACGTATGTGACGGATTTATTCTCCATATCTGGAAAGGTAAAAAGCCTCCTAGAAGAGATAGGTCGATAGTGTGGTCCCCGCCACAGAGATTTTTCCTGTCATTGTGTCTTACTTGTTTCAATATATGGGGGGGGGAGGGGGAGCACATCCTCTAAACGAAATCATAGGTAGAAGTTTTAGAATGTAGTTGATTCTTCTAAACTCACTAATGTAAAGTCAGTTTAAGAAAAATAAATACATTGTTGTATTTACAACAAAGAAAAGAAAATGGGTGTGCCTGGTACTGAAACCCAAAGCTGAGGAGGTGGGACTCTGGTTTCAGACTTTCTTTCCTGATCCCAGCACGATTGCCACGTGAGAGTCGGCACACCTGTGTCATGAGGGCATCTTGTGCACTGTGGGACATTGGGCTGTACCCTTAGCCCCTACCCACTAGATGACAATAGCGCCCACCCTCACCCCTCTGTAATAACTAAACTTTTGATGGACATGTCTGCTGGAGGACAAAATTAAAACCAATTAAACATGATGCTGATGAGTTGTGCTTATGTTTAAATTCTGGCTCTTTCCAGCTGGAGGTCTTTTGAAATTTGAAGTGATTTGTGTGGGGACCAGTGAGACAAGATTTTATTATGTAGCTCAGGCTGGCTTTAAATTCCTGCTTTTAAGTAGGTTCTTTAATCTCTTTAAGGTTTGGCTTTCTCATCTAACAAATAGGGATAAGAATGGTGCCTCTCTAAGCCAGGTGTGGCATATTGCTGTACACTGAGCACACAGAAGGCTGAAGCAAGATCATGAGTTCAGGGCCAGGCTGGACTATATAACAAGACTGTTTCCAAATAAGAGGAAACATAGAAAAATGCACACACACACACACACACACACACACACACACACACACTCACTCAAACATGTCCAGACCCTAGATGTTTTGTATAATGCTAGGCACTGTGAGTGGAGACTCTGAGGTACTTAAAGAATTCTCTCTAAAATGTAAGGGTGCAAGACGTCAGTCTTCCCCTTCACCGTATATAGCCTCTAAAGGGGAGGTTTACAATACAGAGCCTGGCTTTCTGAGCTGGGACCTCTGTGCCCAAATGGTCCCCACATTTAGTTTAAGTCTCTGCAGATGCCTTTGAAATTTGAACAGTGACTCATTGTGTAATTCAGGCTAGCTTTAAGGTTTGGGGACCATTAAAGTAACGATGACATGCATCCCCAGGAATAAGCTAAGATGAAATCCCCATAGCTGTGTCAACCAGAGGCTCATGGCAGGTCACAAGCCGGTTCTCAGCAATTAAAAAGTCACCCCAAAAGCTTGCAGCTTTACAAACCCACTTGGGTTGGTCTTGCCGAGATGCCTTTCCTGGGCATTTATGGATAGACAAGCTAGCAGGTACTGGCTGGCCTGGGATAGTGTTCAGATGGGAAAGTCCTTCTCCATCCCATGAGGCCTCTTATCCAGAGAAGCTCTGTCCCATGATGGTTGCGCAGCTTTTGGGAAAGAACACAAGTCCTGTTGAGACCCTGCCTCACTTCTGCCCGGTTTCGTTTGCCAAGGCAAGACAGAAAGCAGGATCCTCAGCTCTTGATGGAAGAGCTACAAAATTACGCCAGAGGAGGTGCGCATATGTGTGAATGACTTTAGCTGTAACTAGGATCAGCCTCTATACAGTACAGTCCCACCATTACCTACTACTGAAAAATGCACTCTTCAGACCCCCAAGGCTGCCTGGCCATTGGGATTCTGTCATTTTTAGGAAAATTGGTGGACCTGGAAGTAACCATGTTCAACAAAGTAAGCCAGACTCAGAAAGACAAATGCCAAGTTTCCTCATATAGGTGGCATCTATCTATCTTAGAAAATTCCAAGCACTAATATACTCACATGTGTCCTAGCAGTCAATAGGGAGGTTTTGGATAGCACCATGTCTTAACTTCTATTCACCAAATTCACTGAGTCCTCTAGATATTATCAAAACTTCAGTTCTCTTTGCCTCTCCCCTCCTTTCAACTCTCTCCACTTTCCTCCCCTCCCCTTTTCCCCCCTCTGCTCTCTCCTCCCTCCTTTCTTCCCTTCTCTTCTTTCCCATCGCCATCCCTTCTCTTGCCTCTTTCATTTGCTCCCATGAGAGTTTTGTCTCCCTAGCCCCACTCTAACTATCCCCACCTTTCTCATCCCAAATCCAACTGCCTTTTGCTTACCCAGCAAGCACTTACTGAATGTTCACCTATCACCAAGATCAGCTGGTAATGAGATACAGAAGTGTTAGCCAACCTGAGTCACGTGCTATCTTAAATACTCTCGGTGGCTTTAACACAATAAATGGTGGCTACACCATCCTAAAATCACTTGTCGCGAGCCATGTGGAAGAAGGTAAGAGTATGAGGGGTCACATGAAGCACTTTGGCCTCCGGTCATCATATTCCATTACCTGAATTCAGCCACACTGCACAGATCTGAGAACAAAGGGAGACTTGGAAATATAGTCCTCTTGCATGCCCTGAGAAAGAAAGAGTGTTTGATGCCTCCTAATCTTTCATTATGAAATTAGATCAAGGTCATATGACAAAGCCAATATCTGTCATCTGCTGTCTATGAGTGAGTTCATAAAATGTATAAAAAATACTAATGATTTGTCCAGTCGACGACAGAATAGAACTATATCTTTCTGGTTCAACAATGGACTGGTGTTACAGAAACACTTTCTCTGGGGAACAATAAACAAATGTCCTCATACAAACACATTGACAAACTAAAATGTATCATAGGGAATCGGTGGGTTCAGCGGGCTCATTTAAGAAGCTTGGGTAATGGATAGGGAGTGTAGTTAACTTTAAAGCAGCTGTACCTCTCAACATGCATGATGACCTCCCATAGCTGCATGGTTGGTGTCATCCTCTTTAGCTATATACCCCAACTCTTCCCAAGACCATGAGGCCATGTGGAATTATGGTAAAATTATATGCAACTGTCCAGGAGATTAAAATGGAGTGCCTGGAATCTCAGACGAAGATCCAATGACACTCCCCCCTCAGCTACTTTTTCTGTGAGAGACAGTCATCAGTCTACAGTCATGACTCCAGGGTCTCCAAGGTCATTATAGTTTCTCTGATGAAAGATAATTGCTGTAATGCCCAGTGGTTAATGTGTTACAACAGCACGTGACAACATGCTAACACCAGAGACCTTTTCTCTCAAGAAAAAGAGATGGTCTTATCTTTGAGAATAGCTGGTGCAAAGGCAAGGTAAGGACACAGCTGTTTCTGAGATCATTCATTGGAGAGCCCACTGATGACTCCAGCCTGGAGATAAGAAAGTATGGACATGAGGAGACACAGAAAGTTGGTGGGTTTTTTGTTTTTTGGTTTTTTGTTTTTTGGTTTTTTTTTTTTTTTGAGACAGGGTCAGCATTAGCTATCCTATAAATCATTAAATCATTACATAGCACAGGCTGGCCTTTAAATTGCAGCAATCTGCTTGCCTCATCCTCATGAGTACGAGGATAACAAATGTGAACCAGAGAGAGAATCTTTGACTCCTTGAGTCTAGCCAGTGCCAGACCTGTCCTTGTATTTGAGATTTCATGAAGGAATATACCAAGCTGCAATTTGTGCAAGGAAGTTGGTTTCATTAGGATGAAACAGTACTCATTAACACACATCAAATCCAGTGGTTGACAAATCTTAGAATGTGTGGGATTCAGTCAAAAACTTACAGAGAATGCAGATTCCCAAGCCTTGCATGATTGAGAGAGTTTATTTTCACTGAGCCTGAAGCCTGTTGATCTAACAAAACTAGTTAAGAAACCTCAGCACTCCAACAAGCCACATGTCGCTGTCTCCCCAACAATAGAATCCCAGGCATGGTGTCACCACACCCAGATTTTTACACCAATGGTCGGACCTCAGCTCCTCATTGCACAAATGAGCCATCTCCCTGCCCTCTGAGTGATTGTAACTCCCATGGCAAGGATATAGCACCAGTTCTCACCAGCTCCATTTGAATCAGACAAATCAACTTTCCCCAAGAAACAAATACCTTGAGCCATGTATGGCTGCTTATCCTTATGCAGGAGGCCAAGGCAAGAGACCAAGACCAGCTTAGGCTACATCACTAACTCTATAAAGTTCCTATCTAAAATAAAACTTGATAAGGACTGGAGATGCAGCTCAATGGTAGAGCACTTGTCAAGCAGATGCAAAGCCCTGGAACAGCTCTCTACCTCTCTACGTGTGAGTCTCGACCTCATGAGGGGGATGGATGGCCTGTTCACATTGGTCACACATCAGATATTTGCATTAAGATTTATAACAGTAGCAAAATTACAGTTATGAAGTAGCAATAAAAATAATTTTATGGTTGGGGGTCACCACAGCATAAGGAACTGTACTAACGGGTTGCAGCTCAATTCCCAGTACTGATGGGAGATTAAGAGAAAGGGGAGAAAACTGTGGGGGGGGTGGCAATCTGTTGCAAGCAGAAAAGGAATATGTTTTGCAGGCCCATGTCAAGGAGACAAGAGAGCTTTTTGGTCACTAGATTCAAAATCTATGTTCTTTAGAGGTCCTGTAAAAGATATGACTGAAAACCCACATGTGGAGAATGGAGTGTGGCTGAGCCCATGGGTCAGCAGGAGATGATTCTTACTAATCAGAGAACACTGTGTGTGTGTGTGTGTGTGTGTGTGTGTGTGTGTGTGTGTGTGTGTGTGTGTGTGTGTGTGTGTGTGTTCACTCTGCTTCTAGAGGTGAACACACGACTGTTTAGTTGAGAGGCCACCTTCCTCATTTTCCCCCTCCCCAGGAGTGCACAACTCCAGAGGTGCTTTTGACTTAAACCAAGCTGGAAAGCTTCAGCCATCACTTGTCTGTCCTCGGCGAAGGATTTGCTGTCAGGATAAAACCAAAGGGACAGAACAGGATGGGAGGCTGAATCCCCTTGGTGTGGCTGGGGTTAATCTTCCTGACACCATACCACGTTGGCCTGATAATGCAAACATGGCTTGTCACTGCTTCGCAGACAACAAAAAGGTTGACATTACAAAGTGCCTCTGAAGAACATGTCTGCTAATCCTCTGGGGAGACAACAGGTTAGTGTAACATCTACTGAGCAGATGCACTGACAGGCACAGGGCCAAATGGCAGGCTTGGTGAGATACAGATGATTTCTCAATGAGAAAGTGTTGTACTATGGTTAGTACTGTTAGCTCCCTTCCTTAGCATTTGTCAACAGAGAAAAATAGTTTTTACTTGAGCTGAAAAAAATGAGTTCATATTTAGGTAATTGATTAATTTCTGGGGAGGGTGGAAAAAGGAGGGGTCTGTGGAAAATGACAGTCACCTTCCACAAATAGTTGTCCCAGACCTGTAATGTTCTGACTTAATTCTGGGAAAAACATATGAAGCCAGACCCAAAAGGACTTGGAGCTTAATTTTTAAAGTCCATCAAGACATGGGAAGTTGTGGAACATTGGCCCACTGCATTTTTTGAGGCCAGTTTGCTGACATCAGCATGTTATGGGTAAAAAGCACAACACCATCTCCTTTTAATAACACACTCAACTGCCCACACATTCACAGGAGAACATGCTGTTTGCCAATTAAAAAAGTGTAATCTCAAATGCAGGTACAGGGAGTCAATGTTTTCTTTTTAGGGCAGACAGGAGTTTGACACAGTATCTTGGATGGAAACAGTTACAATAAATGTAACAATGATATGAACATCAAAACCACATGAGGAGGGGATATGACACAGAGTAATCTTCGGGTCTCACTGGAAAGTTTAGCTTCTTTTGAAAAGAACCATTTGTGTGTGTGTGTGTGTGTGTGTGTGTGTGTGTGTGTGTGTGTGTGTGTGTGTGTGTGTGTGTGTGTGTGTTAATGAGTGAGTGTGAGTACGGGCAAGCATGTCACCATTGAAGTTTGGAGGTCAGAGGACCACTTCAGTTATATCCTTCCCTTCTACCTTGCTTGAGGCAGCATCCACCAGGCGAACTTGTCCTCTGTCTCTCCCCTCATTGCAGGATTACTGGGATTGGGGAAATGTGTTACTATCTCCCTTTACCTTGGCTCTAGGCATCCAAACTCAAGTCCTCACACTTAATGCGACAAGCACTTTACTCACTGGCCCATCTCCAGCCACTGGGAAAGCTATTAGGAAGCTTCTAGGCTGGTAGTTCACCTACCCACCAACACACTAGCCTCCATTGCCAGTTTCATAGCATCCTGCCCGGTATGCTGCAGCCCTCATCCAGCATGATAATTATTTGGAAGTTCCCAGATTTGCCTTCACTCCTGCTAAAATGCCTCACCCCATGTAATGTAAACTCTTCGTCTCTCTTATTAACAAATCAGATTTTCACTCAATCATTTAAACCCTGGGAGTTCTTCTGTGAGCTATGCAATGAAGATTCAGCAACATTGCAGACAGATAAAAGTACCTACACATCACCATGTTCATGTTCTAGCACTACCTGTTCCAACATGGTAGGGGTGGGCTCCACAAGTTCAAGTTGATGCATGCCAATAACATAGAATACACACTGTATTGAAAAGGAGAAGTAAGGTGGGCTAGTTTTTTTTAACATTGATAACATGTTAAAATGATCTTTTTTTTAATAAAGGTACTGGACCAAATAACATTCAATATTAAAACAAATTCCACTGATTTCTTGCTACTTTTGAATGCAGCTCCTAGAGCCCTTTAAATTGTGCATGCAATACACATTTTATTTCTCTTGAAAGCCCCTATTCTATGACAGTGGTTCTCCAGTGAGGCTAATGATGCCCTCATCTCCCAGGGACACTGGGAAAAAATAAACTCAACTCCTTTTATATCCCTGACATCTACCATTAATAGAAATGTGAATGAACATTCAGGACCTTTCCTTGAGAGACTCTTAGCATCACATCTGGATTCAAAGAGCTGCTCCTAGGGTGTCCAGATCTCTTTAGAATTGGGTCATGTTATAAATCCACAGTTCTACATAGGATGTGGAGTGTGTGTGTGTGTGTGTGTGTGTGTGTGTGTGTGTGTGTGTGTGTGTGTGTGTGTTAAACAAGTCGTAATTAAGAATGTATGGTGGTAAAGGAACTGATTGTAAATGAATGTGTTGTCTAATTTTGCGTGTGGTTTAGAGATATAACAATGGCTAATTTATTTTCCATTTCTACATCTTTTTACTGCTACATAGTATTCTGTTGTATGATGTATTTATCTAGTCTACTGATGAGGCCTGTTTAGGCTGTTTCTAATTTGGGGATGTTTTGAACAATGACCCTATGAACAAATATTCAAGTGCACAGGTTTCTTTAAGTCTTACTCACCAAATATTCAAGAGCTACAGAGAGCTCGGTATAATGGTGCGAGCCTTTAAGCTAGCACACAGGAGGCTAAGGTTAGAAGGTTGTGAGTTCAAAGCCAGCCTAGGTAACTTACTGGGATCCTTTCTCAAAAAAAAAAAAAAAAAAGAGGGGGAGGGGAGGACAGAAGAGGAAATAGAGAAGGAAAGAACAGAATAATGGACAATGGGAGGGAGGGAGGGAGGGAGGGAGGGAGAGAGGGAGGGAGGGAGGGGAAGGGAACAAGTGAAGAGGAGAAGGCAGAGGGGGGAAGAGAAAATAGCTGTAGGTAGACACTGTCTCTATGTTTGACATTGAATAAATCACTGTTTGAGCATCTTGTTACAGACATAGACTTTCTAGAAGGCATCTACTTCTCCCTCACTCTCCTCCTTCCCCCATTTCCTTGTGTCACAGAGCAAGGGACTATCTGAAAGGAAACGTGTTACCTCACACTTGAGACATCTGGTCACCTCTCACGGCTCCCAGGAAAAAGTCCCGAGTTCATCATAGTTTTCCAGACTCCCTTTGAGTTCCCCAGTCTGCTTGCCTACTGCGCACTGACCTACTTCCTGTTTGGTGACACCTATGGAGCCTTGCGGTCCCACAATGCCATAGTTCTTCACACCCTTCAGCCATGCTGGCTCTCTGCCTAGGACAACTTTCTCAGATCTTGTTTTCTGCATAAAACATCACCATCCTCTAAGGCTCCTCCTCCTGGAAGTCCTGTTTCGTGCTGGGGCTCCTATCCTCATCAAGGCCGATGGTCTAACTGCCATGGACTCTTATGGGTCCGCAGACACATAGTGCTTTATAACTCCCAAACATACACACACACACCTCGCTGTGCTGATTGATCTTACTGATCCCTATTTTCAGCAGTAAATACGGTTCTGGTCACACTGTGTGCTATATTCCTGCTGGAATGTGAAGATGCTTGAGCTTACTGTCTGACTCCAAATGCATCATGGAGCATCCATGCCCACGCTCGCACATGTATACACAAACAGCCTTAAAGATGGAGAAAGAATGAATTTATTCTCTCTATAGGACTGAATTTTTGGCTAAGTCACTGGGGGTTTTGCTCTGTTTTATCCTACACCCTCTAATTGGAAGTATAACGCTGGTTTTCCAGAGTCACCAGCTTGTAGACAACAGATCTTGGAGGCATCTCAGTCTCCATGATTCTACATAATAAACACACATATACACAAAATTGATGATAGGTTGTATGTAAACATCTGGTCTTTACAAGCAGCTGTGACTGCCTGCAAGAGACCCTCACAATCGGGCCTGTTGGAGGGAGGCTCATTAGACTCTGACCTCACGTCTCAGCCTCTCCCTCCTATACCTCCCTGACAGCTATATGTAATTCTTCCTTCAGCTCATTTGGTCCCATGGTCTAAGGAGGTGCTAGAATGTGGAAATCGATTGGGGTTTAAAGAAGTTACTTATGCTGTGGAGAGACGTTCTGGTGATGTAACTGTTTATATTCTTCATTGAACCAAACTAAAATTGACACATAAACTTAGCTTAGTCTGGGGAAACCTCAGTGGAAGAGAAGAATTGATAAGCCCATCATGCACTATTGGGATAATTGTATTGTAAAAGGTGCCTCTGAGGATCTTGAGGTCAAGGGTGGCCTTGGCTACATAGTGAGGCTTTGTGCCCCCAAATCACCCAAACAGAACTGGAATCCCTTGAGCTGTGAAGTACAGAAGCTCTGTCCACCTTCACCTCTATTTTTGATGTCATCAAACCAAGCGGAGAAACGTGAGGCTGGAGAGATAGGTCAGCTCTTAACCCATGTTAGAAGGCTCACAACGACCTGAAATTCCAGCTCCAAGGGATCAAATGCCTCCTTCTGGCTTCCACAGGCAACTGCACTCACATACCCATACACAGACACAAATAGGTATGCATAATTAAAAATAAAAGATGTTTTTAAAGAAAAGGAAACAGGAAAAGTATTCTATGTGATCTACTTGTCTGTCCCCAAATCTCCATTCTCTGAAACCTAAAAGTTAGTTAGAATCAAGCATGTAAGAATCACCTAGTATAACTATGATAACAATTCACATTCTTCAATGGCCATTTCCTTTGTAGCTGAAATAGACTCTCAGCCAATACTACAGCAAGCCAATATAGTTTGACATTTATATAGATTCATTAAGAATTCAGGATTTTGCTGTATCACACTATAGTCCTTTAGGCTATAAGTAATTAATACACACACACCTCCAAATGAAGTATAAGACATTTATTAGAATGCTAGTCTCCAGAAAATTCTCTTTTCAAATGTTCGATAGGTTTTGCTCTGTCTTATATATGCTTTGTCTTAACAATCAAGGCAGTTAGAAGCTTTAGTACTTTGGCACATGGAAACAGACTGTGTGATAATTGGAGAGAAAAAATGTGGAAGAGGAAAGTTCTATATAAAGGATGTTCATCCTCGTTCCTCCCATTCCAGACATTATTAGCTCATTCAGAGCTTCAAGATCCTTAAGAAAGTGCTCCAGGCAGAACCGATCCAAGAGGAGAAATGCCTCGGCCATTTCTTATTGAAGATGTGCCAAAAAATGTTTAGGCAATGACTCTTCTCTCTCTCTCTCTCTCTCTCTCTCTCTCTCTCTCTCTCTCTCTCTCTCTCTCTCTCTCTCTCTCTCTCTCTTTTTCTAAATTGGATGAAGATATATTCTAGTTGTCACGAAAGTTGGCCCCAGTGTACTGTCAGTTAGAAAGTGGAATGTTTTCCTCCCACGCTGGTGTTGACTTACCCCCGAGGGCCCTCCTTCTGTCTCCAGCCTACAGTGATTTTTCTCTTCCCTGAACACCAGTGGTCTTTAGAATTCAGACCAGGTAGGCTCTAATACAGTCGGAATGTTAAGTTCCTCAACAGTAAAAACAGAAGCAGACAGGGCAAAGGCTTGGCACATAATGGAGATGCCCATAGATGTATGCCTTCTCTTGTTGTTAGTTTGAAAAGAGAATACCACAGAAAAAGATTGTGCCTCCTCAATAAACTTCCAGAAATAACATCTAAATAAAACAAAACAAAAAAAAACTTGGTTAAACTAAAGCAATAGCAAACTAGTTCCTCTGCCCTTTCCAGTCTAGTGCGTTCAACCCATTTACAGTCACACTGTGGAGAAAGTCAGTGAAAGCTGCATTATTACCCAAAATTCAGGAGACCTTTGCTGGGCTTAATCATTTAATATTTCAAATAACCTTTCCTCACCTTTCTCCTGACAAGATTATTAATGCTGAATCTTTGCAATGCTCTGAATTTAAAATCCTTCCCCTGAAATGCTCCCATGGCATGAACCGCCTGCTCCTCCTAAGTCCACTTACCCACTCCACTTACCTCTATCCATCCTTTCCTTAGGCTTAGGGAGATGATAGTGCAATTAATAAAGTGCTAGCTTTTTATGGATGAAAACTGGAGTTCAGTCTCCAGAATCCACAGTATTCTAAAGCCAGGTACAGTGAGTGGTACAGCATCAGATTCTTGAAGCTCAGTGGCCAGTCAGCATAGCCTACTTAACCACCTTCAGGCCAACGAGAGACCATGTGTCAAAAAAAAAGGTGGGTGCCAAAAAGATGGTTCAGTGGGGTAAAGTGCTTACTATTCCAACTTGAGGACATGAGTTCCAGATCCCCAAACCATCTAAAATCCAGTAGTGGTGATGCACTTGTCTACAATCTTAGAATCCACAGGAGAATGGGAGACGGAATCCCAGGAAGTCACCGTCCACCAGCCTGGCATACTCAGAAGTGAAAGACCCAGTTTCAAACAAGGTAGAAGGGGAGGACTGACAACCAGGGTGGCCATCACACTTGTGCCATGGGACTCCCGCCCACACCAAACTTCTCCCGGATCTTGGGGTTAGAACACTGCTGCTCCAAAAGTCTAGAACACAGTTTTGCATCATGCTTGTGGTTCAAATCTTCTGTCTTGAAAGAGCACTGGCTTCTGGATCTGATAGACACCTGGACCAAAATCTGGGCTGCTTATATGACTCAGATAAAGCTCCTATCTCTTTGGACACCAGTTTTCTCATTTGAAAAAGAGAATGTAAAAACAGCACCTACATTGAACTGCACTTATGAAGACCAGGTAAAATAACAGATGCACAGCATCCATAGCCATACACACAGTAAACACCTATTCAAATATGCATCTGTGGTTGTTAGTATCGTGTAATTTGATATTGGTTTGTGGTTTTTATTGCCTTTTCATTTATGTTGAAGCCCTTCAAGTCGGAGGGCATGTCACATCTCCTAATGAACTTTAAGAATCTCAAGGGTACTGTACACTGTTGAGTTAATTTTCTACACCTGTATCAGCTCCCGTCCATGGACTAATGAGCCATCTTCTAATTTAGTGCTTTAAATAACATCAATTATTGGATTTAGTGGTTCTTGAACTTTAGCATGAATCAGAATCACCGAGAAGGCTCCTGGAAGCCCATTTCTCCAGTGCCCCGTCCCAACAGGTCAAACTGCAAGGTTAGAGCACAGTCTGAGGACCAGAAGCTTCACTCTTGGCCATAGTGTCCTGAGCTGCACACAGCTAGGATGGCTGAACCCTGCCTTGAGGTCACTCATGCTTCTATGCCCAAGTGAATGAATGTCACTCATGCGTCTATACCTGAGTGATTGCATGTCACTCATACATCTATATTTGAGTGATTGCATGCGTCTCATGCATCTATACCCAGGTGATTGCATGCAACTCATGCAACTATATCTGGATAATTGAGTATCATGCATGCATCTATACCCAGTTAACTGAATGTAGCTCATAACATCTATACCTAGATGATTGCATGTCACTTATCTATACCCAGGTGGCTAAATGTCACTCACGTATCTATATCCGAGTGATTGAATGTCACTCATGCAACTATATCTGGATAACTGAGTATCACTCATGCATCTATACCCAGTTAACTGAATGTAGCTCATACATCTATACCTAGATGGTTGCATGTCACTTATCTACACCCAGGTGACTAAATGTCACTCATGTATCTATATCCGAGTGACTGAATGTCATTTATGAATCTATACCTGAGCAATTAAATATCACTCATGCACCTATACCTAGGTAACCGAATGTCACTCATGCATCTATACCCAGGTGATTGCATGTCACTAATGCATCTACACCCAGGTTTTTGAATATCACTCAAACATCTATACTCAGGTGTTAAATGTTACTCATACATCTATGCCCAGATGATTGCATGTCACTCATGCATCTATACCTGGGTAATTGAACATCATTTATGTATCTATATCCAGGTAACTGAATGTTGCTCATGCATCCATACCCGGGAACTGAATGTTACCAGAGTTTGTTAGTAACAGAGTCAGGGCTCTAGTAGCCCTGTCAAGCTACATTCAGACACCTACCCTCAAGAGACCAACTAAAGAGACAAATTATTAGTGAAAAGTGGAGAAAGAAGGTTTATTCAATGCAGCCACACTGGGAATAGGAACAAACAAGTCCATTCAAGTCCATATTTAGGGGTCTGTCATGAAGTTTATTTTTAAATAGAGAACCAGAGGAGGCCAGAGATAATTAATCCTGCTCTATGTATGGTCCCTCCCATAATCACTCTCCAGTTACAGCCTTTCCAATAGGGTGATCTGACAAATGGTTAGAACTGTGTAAAAATCTCTTCCTGGAAGATAAGCTCTCTCTCTCTCTCTCTCTCTCTCTCTCTCTCTCTCTCTCTCTCTCTCTCTCTCTGGCTGGCCAGACTTCTGGTTAGCCTTCTTCTTTTCCCAGAGCAGGGTTCCTAATGAAACTCCAGTTTCTTGGAGTCCATTTATTCAATATGCCGATGGCCCAAAGGAAGATTACAAGTGCACCTTTATCTTAAGAAGAAGAAGAGAGAAAAAGAAAAGCAAAAGAAAAAGTGCATACATCGTACCGCACCCAAAGAGACCAGAGCGGACATCAGATACCCTGGAATAGAGTTACAGACCATTGGCAGCCATCATATAGGCTCCAGGAACCAAACCTGGGTCCTCTACATAAGCAGCCTGTGCTCTTAACCTCTAAGGTGGGACAGTTGGAGCCACACAGCAGTTTCTAGGAGTTGGCTGTTGCCTGTTGCTGCTAAGAAGATGTGTGACTATGTGAGCCATGTATCTCTGACGTGGCTGACGTGTTTGGGACGGTCGCCTGAACCTTAGAGGATTTCTAGAGAGTCAAAGCCACACGCTCCCTAGTTCTAGGCTAACATTATTATTATTGCTACATCACAAGGCCAGCTCACACTCAAGAGTGGGGACTTGGGCTTCTCATCTTGATGCCACAAATCATATCTATATCTTATAAGTGTGGCTGTTGAAAAGGTGGCAGAATGATACGTGGGAGGTCACTGTGGGGTGATAAATGAGTCTCCTGGCAACTGCTGTATTGGTTTACTTTGTTTTTGTTTGTTTACTTGTGAGACGCGATCTTGCTGTATGGTAATCCTCCTGTTTCAGCCTACTGAACGCTGGGATTATATATATGTACCACCACGTCCCCATGAAATAAATGAATTTAGAAGTTTACATATGGTGTCCCATTTGTTTCTTCTTTTTGTTAGATCTCAAACCTGAGACAAACAGCTGAGGTGCCCACTAACATATCAAAATGGACCTGGCTGCCAGGGTCTCCCAGTATCCCTGTCTCTACCTGTTACAGGACCCTCCTAGCTGACACAACCCTCTCCCTACCCTAAACTTCTCCAGCCCAATGGCTGGACTGTCTTCCCTCCAGCTGCTCCTTTTTTATTCCATCCGTTTTTGTTACCTGGTCTTTCTGGTTTTGCTCTAGTGGCCAGTCTCGTGGTCCAGGTCCCCTCTCTTGGGTGGTGGCTCTTCTCTCTCTCTTCCCTTACCCCTCTCCCAGCTCAATCTAGTCATGTTCACTCCAGACTCTCCCAGATGCCTTTTCCTCTGGCTCCGTCTCCCTTTTATCTACAGTAGGCTTCTCCTCCACCATACCTAGGTACAGTCATGTCCTTCCTTTCTTTTCTTTAATTTTTTTACCTCTTTTCATTGGCATTTCAGCACAGCAGAGCACACACTGGGATCACTGAAGAGCGCACTTCCTGCTTGGGCTCTGTATTCTTTACCTCTTTTCCTGCTCTCAAGTACAAAATAAGGATTCTCACCTCACGGAATTTTGGCAAGGACTGAATTTGAGAAGCGGTATGACGTGGGGATTTTCAGATTTCCTGAACCGTTAAACTTGTCTGTTTCTCGGGGCTCTCATCTGAAAAGTGGTCATGAATAGCACCCATCTCACAAGAGCTCTGGGGGATCGGGTAGGGACATGTGTGCCGTGTCCTCACCTTGGCAAGTTCTCATGATGGTTATCAATGAAATTGCAAGACCCATCCCGGTTCCTAGAAATGGTAAATGCCAGACCCAGGGTAACACCTGAAGTATAGAAATTACACATCCTGCTCAATGGGTACCAAAAGAGCTGTTGGAGCATGCTCCAGCTCCAAAGTCTCAGGCCATGTAGTGATGTGCAGAGTGCCAGCTTTGAGAATCCAAATGTGCAAGAAGTCACCAGCAGCCTGGCCGGGTAACCCTGCCAGCTTCCATAACTATCTCCAGCTGGACACCTCTGCCCATTAGCCCGCAGCTCACCTCCTCTGCTTATGAAGTGAAAGTAGGTCAGTTTGATTGCCAAGGAGAGGAAGGAAAGGATGTGGTGGGCAGAGCCAGAAGTCTAGATGAGCTAGAGTTTCTAGGGAGCTAGAAAATTAATGAGCCTTTTGCATTTGCCATAGATGAAGGGGGAAAGAAAATAAAGGAAGTGATAAAAGAAAAACGGAGGAAAGAAGGAATGCGGAGAGAGGAAAGGGATGAGAGAGGGAGGGGAAGATGGAGAAAAAGGTGAGGAAGCCTTGTAGGCAGATGCTTGTTCTGTCTGCACCATGGGCAGCTCTGGGAGAAGATGCTAAGTGAGCAGTCTGGGCTGCTGTCCATTTAATTGCCGAGGAAACCACAGAGACCCCAGAAGGCCACATGCTCAGCTAAAGCTTTCAGAGTGGTCCCTAGGGCTTCCCTCTCTCCAGATGATTCCCATTTAGGCCAGTGTTAATGGATGTCCTGCCAAGAAGCCCTGGTCAGCCCTTTCAGTTAGATTGCCTCTTTCAAATAATCAGCATCAGAACCCAAAAGGCTCTGGGACAGAAGGGAGCTGAGGTATATAGTTCCAGGCAAGCCCCGAAGCAAGGCAGCCTCCCAGCCGGCTACCTGAACTGTCTTGCCCACTTCTCAAGATAGACAAGGCCCACTTTGCAGGCTCACAGAGTGGCACAGAGCTTGTTGTC
Source organism: Phyllotis vaccarum (assembly GCA_033318265.1). NCBI lineage: Eukaryota > Metazoa > Chordata > Mammalia > Rodentia > Cricetidae > Phyllotis > Phyllotis vaccarum. The sequence continues at coordinate 75,328,616 of JARWLC010000016.1, read as the reverse complement.
AACCCAGAGTCAGATGTTGGTTCAAGTCCACTGTAGGAAAAACATATAAAGAACTCTGAGGTATTTTCCCCAGGGGGAGACTGAAGCTGTTCTCCCTCTAGGCATTTAGGAATAATTCCTGAGATGTTTCCTGGATGGGGTCTTATTGAAGGTACTAGGAATGCTTTTGGTGGTTAAGCCAATTGGAAAGGATGCTAAGGATGTTCTTAGGGAACTAGGAGCCCAAAAGGACATACGCCAAGTAAGCCATCAGAACAGTGTCTGGGTGGGGACAGAATGGATAGAATAAGGTGTTCATGACCAGCCTGAAGTGATCACAGAGAAAATCAGTATTAGATATTAGGTTGAAACAATCATTAAGGCACTTGAATGAAACCCTGAATGTGCTGAGGAAGCTGTGCTCTATACGAAGAAAGGACATCAAGAAGTGCAAGAAAAACAAAGACCTTGAGTTTGGAACAAGCTCATATCAGGAGGGAAGGTGGATGTGGTAAAAGGCCTGTAAACTAATAGGAAATAAAACCAAATACTGAGGTTGCAGTGGCAGCCAGCTTCTCACCGTTTGTCCCAGGGTCCCCCACCTCCTGGCAGTCACTACCTTTCATATACAATGAGCAGCGATGACCAGTAGAATATTGGACAATGGCAACATAGGGCTGTTCCGGCTTCTTTTCTGCTCCCATGAGTAACATTCTCAGGAAATGCTGTTACACGTGTGAAGGGCACCCCAGCAGATGTTAGAAGGATAATATGGGGGTAACAGATCTCCAACCAACAGCCAGCACTTCAGAAGATACAACCAACTGATCTCCTGAGACATGAACAAGATGACCCAGCTAAGTCCCTCTCACACTAATGTGCTTGCTACACAAGTGAGGGGACCTGAATTTGGCTCCTCCTCATCCAATTAAAAATCTGCGTGTGGTGACACAAGTCTATATTCCCAGCATTGGGGAAGTAAAAGATTCTCGAGGCTCATTGGCCTAATCTGTGAGCTCTAAATTCAGTAAGAGACCTTAGCTCAAAAAATAGGTGGCAGGTGATAAAGGAAGATGCTCAGTGTCCATCTTTGCCCTCTCCCAGCCTGTTCCCACATGTACACATCCACAGAGCATACACAAATACCAATACAGAAACAGTTCCTGAAGTACTATCCTGACACATTGAGGATTATGGGTTATGCAGTAGTATATAACCAATACAGTCATGATATCATGGTGAGAACTGTGCTCTATTTTTGGTATCCAGAGAGGATAAATGAGAAATGACTGACATGGATTCATGATCCTAAGAAGCACATCAGCTCTGTGAGGAGAAAGGGTCACAAGAAGGAAAGAGAGACAAAGGTGTAGGGATGATTTTCAGATGTCCATCTATTCTCTCTATCTAACCAGCTCATAGTGGCTAAGACATGGGGACATCTAAAGACAAATAGCCCTCTTCTCCATTCTGTCCAGAGCTTCTCTCATTAAAGAGCATATAAAAGAGGCATGACCCAGGGAGTGGTGGTACACGCCTATCATCTCAGCTCTCAGGAGGCAGAGGCAGGTGGATCTCAGAGTTCAAGACCAGCCTGGTCCTCAGAACAAGTTCCAGGACAGTCAGGACATGGAGAGAAGGGCATGGTTACATTACCTTAGATCCCAGAGTGACGATGAGGAGAACTGATACCTACTGTCAGCCACAGAAATGCGCACAGCTAAATGGATTATAAAGCACTGCATAGCCTTGGAGAATGTTTGTTTTTTCCGCACATACCTATTAATCCATATTCTCCAACAACTGCTTTATACTGGTAAAAAAAAAAAAAAAAAACAACAACAACAACAAAAAAAACTACCATTTGCAAATCACCTATCTGACCTTTGTGTAAAGTATTCCTGATGTCATTCAGTCTTCACCACACCCCTTGCAGAGCAAAGATCATCTCAATTTTGAAAGATGAGAAACAGAGGCTTTAAAAGAGCCAAGTTAAAGTAGAGAAGCCTGGAGTCCATGAAATCACTATTTGTAGGGATTTGAAAATAAAATATGTCAGGAATAATAAACTCTTAACTCTTATTTGGACAAACAATATAACTTCTCAACATGTCATGTCATCTGAGCTTAAGCTGAAAAATAACCTATTTTAGGCAAAAAGTATAAATCTTAACATAAGGAATCCAACTGAAATAAGACAGTTGTGAGGGCTGGAAGAACAGGATCTTGGCTGTCTTGGAGGGTGGTTTTCGGGAGGAGGATGGACAGTCGTAAAGCTACACTCTGATGTCTGCCCTCAGGAACACCTTTCTTAGCCATGGAGTTAGACAAAGAAACCATTCTATCTCATCAGCTGAAGCTTCTCAGCACAGTGCATACTTTTCTTACTATATAACTCCACATCAAACTTAATTTCCTTGCAATGGCTGCCACAGATCAGTTAGAACTACAGCTGCAAGGGAGTCTGGAAAATTGGAACCTTGTTGACTCTTCAGTTCTACAGGCATCCTAGAAAATTGTTGAATTGATGCTTGAAGGAAACATCTACTGGATCTTCACCCTCTCTTTCCCTATTAGAAAATGGGATCAGAATTTGTGTTCTACCTACTCATGAGCCACACAAAGGATAAACACACAAGCATGTGAATATATTCAAATATCAGTGCCTTCTTAGGATTAACATAGACGTCCAGCTGATGGTTATGTCCATCTTACTAATGCTCAAGTAAAGATTTCCAAGACTTCTTGCAGGTGGTAATTTCTGGGCTTCGAGCTATAAGTTGGCTAGATTGTTCAAAGTCAGTTGTCCTATAACCCATAGCTTTCCTTGCAAAAATAAAAAATAAAAATAAATTGTTTTCAAGATAAATAGACTCAAAATGTTACTTGTAGGCACAAAGAACACTATAGTTAATGCAGAGGTTAATAACTCATAAAAAGTGATTATTGAGTCTTAGTGCTAAATAGGATGTCTATGTTGTCCCAAACCAAGACTCAGGGGACACTGTAGAAAAGAGAACAGAAAGATATGAGAGCCAGGGTCCACAAGTGTTGTGAGATGCTGTCTTCTGGATTTGACATGGCCATCAACTCAGGAATTCACAAAAGCTATGGTTACCTGTACAAAATCATCCACTTTGCACAAGCAAAACTAATTGGACTCAGTGGAGTTTTTTGTTTACTTATTTGTTTTGGTTTGGGAGAAGCACATAAAAGGAAAGGGAGATATGTTGTGCCTGGGAGAAATAGAAAGATGCATATTATCAAAAACAGGTTTTTCCACATGTATGAACTCGTGAAAGAATAGACAGGGGCCCCACAAGATCATCTCTCACATCTTGGCTTGAAGAGACTGATGACACAGTTAGTGAAAAAAAAAAGTGAAAGGCCCTTGCCTACATCCCTGAGCTCAGAGGTAGAATTTTATAGCAGCTGGCCAGCCTCTGGCCAGTTCTGATTTGAAAAGCCTGATGTTTTGCTGTTGCTTTAATGAATTCCAGGTGAGAGGGAGTCATGATTCCTCTAGTTTCTATCCTAAGATGGCATGAGTCTTGCTAGGGCTAGAAACACAGAGAAGCTATATTTTTTCTATTCCTTTTCTTTTTAAGTTCCCTTAGTTCTGAATTTCATTATATTTGCATTAATATTGTGACCAAAATTAATTTTAGACCAGCCAAAGGGGGAAAAACATTATTCTTTATTTTCCTTAAAATATATTTTACCTTCAGAAACTTGGCAAGTAGTAAAATGAAATCCACTATTAAAGCAAGCCTTGATAATTTGCAATATTACCTTTGGAAAAATGTTAAGGGAAAAGAAGTACTGCAAAGATTTAGAGAGAAAAATGTGTAGAAGAAATAAATACAATTAATGCAAAAGAAAAATAGCAATCTAGTCCTAAAGGAATGCTTGGAAGGTATTTTCTGCAGAACGTAAGAAAGCAAATATTATCAGCTTTGTAGTCCATAGGGTCTCTGTTGTAAATTTTCAAACCTACCATAAACAATATGTAAACATATGCAAATAGAACACAAACCTGTGAGTACATATAAATAATATGTAAATATGTGCTTGCCTAAATAATATGCAAACAAATAAGTATAGTCCATATTTCAATAAAACCTAAGAAGCTTGAAATATGAATTTTACTTTATTTTCATGTTGAATAATATATTTAACTTTGTTCTAGTCTTTCTGGAATACCAAAGGGTAAAGGGGCCAGCCAAAGAAACCTACCTTGGCCCTGAAGCCAGAGCCAGTGAAATAAACACACTCTGGCCCCGAGACCCGACCAAATGGCCACACCCTGTTACTGAAATCAGAGCCAAAACCAAAACAAAACAAAAACATTTTGACCCTGAAACCAAAACCAGTGAAAGAAACACATCCTGGCCCTGAGACCAGAACCAAAGAAACACATCCTGACTCTGAATCCAGAGCCAAAAAAGGCCACACTTTGGCCCTGGAACCAGAGCCAGTGAAAGAAATATGTCCCAGACCTGAAATTAGAGCCAAAGGGCTAAAAAGGAGCAATGAAAGAAACACGCTTCAGCCCTTGAAAGCAGAGCCAACTCTGCCCCTGACCAACTAAACTAACCAATCTCTGAGCAGGAAAACCAATCAATCCCTGAGCAGAAAACCTTCTCCCTGAAAAAACTCCACCCCTAAGAAGTCGTATATAAGCTCCTCTGCCTACTCATTATCAGCTGCTCTCCTGCACCCTGGCAGAGGCAACCACTCTCTTGGACTCCTCCTTCCCAAATAAATCTTTCTTAAAACAGTCTTGGGTGAAGATCTTCTTTCACTGACAAGGAGCAGATTCTCTGTTGGGGAGCTCCCTTTGGGGTGAGTTGGGGTGGAGCAGAGCCTCAGTTGTATAACTACATCCTGTGGGGAGATCATCCTCCACCCACCCCAGCTTCAGGGATATCCTGTCTTCCCAACAAGTCAAGATACCTTTCCCTCCAGAGCTGTAGGTATTCAGGATACCATCTCTTTACAGCTATAGGTATAGTCTGGAATCCCACATGTCAGGATACCTTGCCCTCCAGAGCTTAACACTTGCAATCAGAAATACTGTAGACTCATGGACCTAGAAAATAACTGGCAGTCAGATTCAGCACATGGCTCATAGTTCGCTGCCTTCTGTAATAAGGCTAACTTTAAACATCATCTCTGATTTCATGATGGTGCTAAGCATGCTTTGGGAAGAATAGAAAAGGCTTTGTCTCTTGCTTATCAATTGTTGGCCATTACTTAGTTCAGTACACCCTGTGTCTCCCAGAGAAAATGGAGTATGGCACTCTGAAACCATGAAGGATTCACTTCTCTACCTAACAGAGGGTTTCTTCTATTTAGATATTCATCAGGCCACTGGCAGAAAACAGCTAATTTGCTTGCTGGTGGTACTCTGTCATTATGTTTAAGTGTTCAGCGTGCATCTCTTCATACCAAGTAATTCTGCCTCTGGGAATTTCTTAGATAGAAACAAAAATATTTACAAAAGGATATTCCTAGAAACACTTTTTTTGCTACAAAAAAACTGTTTATGATATAAACAGATACTATGTAAGAAGAAGCAACACTAACATCCACTCTTTTGTAACACCTATAAATGAAAAAGGAAACTTAATTACAAATATCCTGTGGAAAAGTATGCAGCATTGAAAAAGAATGAAATCAACTTTTAGAAACAAATACAGATATGTAGTATTAGGTTTCTGGCCTGGACTTTCCAGCCTAGCCTGAAAGTTTAGGCCGACAGACCCACAGACCGGCAGAGACACACAGATGCTTACAATAGTTTTAGGCTGATCGGCCTAAGGCCCAGGCATATAACTTGCTAACTCTTTACCCTTAATCTAACCCATGATACTTATCCTGTTCAGCCATGCGGCTCAGTACCTTTTCTCAGAGCAGCATAGTTGTCCTCTGTTTCTTCTGGCTTCTCTCTGGCATTCTGTTCTGTTCTTCCAGGTCCCAGAGTTCTCCTAGACTGGTAGCCCCGCCCACACTTCCTATCTGCCTTTAGTAGCCCTGCCCACACTTTCTGTCTGCCTTTGGCCAATCAGCGCTTTTTATTAAACCAGTGGATGGGACAATTATTTACAATGAAACAACACAATCCCCCTACACAGATACATCACATGTACAATGTATATGTGTGAGTATGAGTATGTGAAGATAGAAAAATCCTGTTTGACTCCTTCCCCATAATAATGGAAAAATCCTGTTTGATTCTTTCCCCTCGACCCCCTTCCTGAGGTCCCTGAAACTAGCCAAGGTTGACAGAGTTTCGGTTTCATTGTTAAGTGGCAGCTTGCTCAGAACTCAGACTCTTGGAAAAGCTTTGTTCACAGGATTTATGGCAGCTTCCTCAATTGCACACAGGATGTATTTCCTGAGTTCTTGGGACCCACCTGGCCAGCTTGACCTTCTGGACTCAAACGGAACCACCCAAGATGAGGCCCTGTGCCTGCATTCCTGATGTAGCAACCAGGGTGGGGCCACCCAGGAAAGCCCTACCATGAGAACTGTTACAACTTCTATCTCACGAGCTGGATGTACCCCTCCCCTACCCAGAGTGTGGTATAAGAATTCTACTCTGAAAGCATTCGGGACTCTTGGCTTCCACAGTGCCTCGAGCCCGCACATGTGTGTACCAGTATATCATTCATTAAACTCTCTTTTTCTTTAAAGTTAACAGTGGTCATTAGCCATGGTCTTGGGGTGTCTAGGGGCACTAAAGTTAGGGGCGCCTGCCAGTTACAAGTATATACATTAAAAATGAAGAGAATGGGACTCAGAATTTTTTATTTCAGCTTTATAGGGATGGGGAGAAAGCTCAAATCATTACAGTGAGGGAGAAGTTTGATCCTGCCAGATAGATAGAAAGAGCATCCACAAACAGATGGCAAACTTCTGGCTTCTTCCTCATACTCCTGACTGCAAGCAAAGTTCTGTCTGGCTTTTCCTCCCACCAGGGAGATTTAGGTTCAAGGCTAGATCAGGGCATGTTTACACCAAAGCTCTGGGAATACCAGCCTTTCTATCTCTGTTCAAACTCACTAACCCTAAATTGAGGGAGGAAATAAAAGAAAGATAACTTGTTTCTTTCCCAGCTTAAAGTCGACATGTTTTGGGGGATCATGGCAGCTTCATCTTTGCCAGAGGTCAACTATGTCTGGAGGGCTCTGATGGGTGATTTGATCCTTAGGTTCCAGGGTTCTTAGGGAGGTGGGATGTTAACATAGTAATGGAAGCCGTAAGAGAACATTCTCCTACTCAAGACAGTAGACTCTTACCTGGTGCAGACCTAACGCTTGATGGGACCAGGTCAGTTTACCGGCCAAGCAATCACCCGTAGGAAAACAAGATCACTTTAAACCAAGCTAATGAAAAGATGGAATGATCCTTTGTGGAGCCCAACTCAGACTTAGAGTCGATTGGTAATAAACAGTTATTCCATATCCCTATTGCAGTTTCTGACTCCAGAACAGGATGGAAAAGAGAGTTGACATCTTAGTGCATTTGAAAAAAAGAATGCTTTAATAGAGGAGGGATTTGTAAGAAATAGTAAATGAGTTTGTTTCTATCAAATACTATAAAACCTGTCTTTAAAACAAGGAATTCAAGTATTTTTAATCTTCCCTAGCTTGTAAGACTCTTATGCAAATGTTTAATCACCCCACCTCCTCCCATCACCCCACCCCAGTCCACAACCTCCTTCTGCAAGACGCACAGAGGCCCCTACTCTGTTCCAGGAATCCAATGGCCTAGATCCTTTTCTTTGTGTAGATTTCTTTCAAACTAGCTGATCAAATAAGACTATGAAGTTTGAAGCCAGCCAATGGGAAAAGTCATAGTCACGAAAGGCAAGGAATCTGAAGATGTGGCTCTGTGATTACGGACACTGAGTTCCCAGCATCCACATGGTGGTTCATAACCATCTATAACTCCAGTTCCAGGGCTTCTGATGCCCTCTTCTGGCCTCTGTGGTCACCCGGCATGTTAGTTACACACAAACACCTGAGTTAGAATAAAAACAAAGTGCCTTTCATGTCTCTCAATGACCATTTCACTCTTTACTCTCAAGCAAGAATCAGTTAATACATATACACCATTTAGAGCAATGGCCAGTGCATGAGGACAACTATGGAGATATATGTAATGGTCAATATGGTGGTGATATTGCAAGTGCAGCTGCCGAGGATTTACTGAATGGGATTACCCTGCACTCTGGTACTAGTCAAACCCTGTCCCTGTGAATGGAGAGGATCTCAGCATCCTTGGAGCACATGAGCACCCAACACCTAAGTTTGACATTTGCTGAGGTCGTCATCACCATGTGCTATATACCTAGGATAGCATCACCACTCTATGTTGCAATTCACTGATTGTCTGTCTCCTGTGACTGGTTATAGCTGAGTGGATGGATTAATGAAGGGATTGGTGATTGGATAGGTTAGTGGACACATGGAGGATGGATGGGTGAATAGATGGATGAATACAGATGAATGGATGGGTGGATGGATGATGGATGGATGATGGATGGGTGGATGGATGGATGGATGGATGGATGGATGGATGGATGGATGGATGGATGGATTAGCAGGTGAATGAGTGAGCAGGTGGTATAGTCAAACTTTCTTTGGACTTCCAGCTCCCAAATAATGACATGGAGACTTTTAATTAATTATGAAAGCTTGGTCTTAGCTTAGGTTTGTTCCAACTAGCTCTTAAATTAACTTAAATCAGCCAGTTTATATTCATCTACATTGTGTCACATGGCTCATTACCTCTCCTAGGTACTGTATGCCTGACTTCTTTTGCATCTGGCTAGCGAATCTTCCACTTCAGATTCTTCCCCTGAGTTCCTATCTCTGCCTGGAAGTCCCACATATCCTCTCCTGTCTAGCTATTGGCCATTCATCTCTTTAATAAATCAATCAAAAGGTGCGTTAGGCAGCGGTAAAGGACATAGGGCATTTTCACACCGTGTACAAAAAGATTATCCCAACATGGTGGAAAGATGAATAATATATAGATGGGTGGGTAGGTGGATATATAGATTGCTGAGTGGATGGATTAGTGGAGCCATGGAGAGGTGGATATATAGATTGCTGAGTGGATGGATTAATGGAGCCATGGAGAGGTGGATAGGCAAGTGAATGTGTCAGTTGGTGTGTAAATGGATGGATGGATGGAGGTGTGGGAGAATGGGTAGGTAGGTGGATGGACAGATAATTGTATGAGTAGATGATAAATAAATGCGCATATGGATCTAGCAACAACTGCACCCTGACGTCACTAAGCTAATAATGGTGTGTTCATGCTCTATTTTAGTAGAGAATCCTAATGCCAGGCAGAAAACCCACAGGAAAAATTCACTATGGGTACTACGGTCAGGTAAGTTTCCTTCAGACTCTTCTGTGCACCTGTGCCATAGCTGCTCTTCAAGTTCATCCAGTCTGCCATGCCTGTTCTCTGGATCAGCTTGGTCAAGTTCATCCAGGTTGCCATGCCTATTCTCTGGATCAGCTTGGTGAATCTGGCCTACTGTCCTTAAACCTTTTTCTTTTGCTCCAGTCCCCAGATGGAGCTGAGGACCCACACCCAATGTTCTAATTCAGTTTGGGGACCCTGTCCAGGCTTTCCCAGCCTCCAAACTTGAGATAATATGCACACCTTACACAATTCTGTACTCTTGAGAAAGGATCTTTCAGAATTGTGAATAGTGAAAATAGTGTACCCTCAAATTTGAGAAAGAACAGATCCCATGCAACAAACTAAAATTTAATTTAATATAAGCAGGGACCTTCCTTCTTCATGTCTACCTCTCAAAAACTAGCTATCCAGAGTCTTCAAATTGTTTTAAATGACAAATGAAAAAAAACACGCATAATTATTTTTAATTTTTTTATCAAGTTGATTTCTGTTATGCAGTGCTTTGGCAGAGTTCATAGCGGTATTCTTTAAATATATCCATTCTTTCTATCCACATTTACTGGACAAACACAGCGTGTTCTGTACTTAATTCTACCTTAATGAGATTTAGGTGACTCTGGAGGAATGAAGACTTTCCCCCAAAGACACTCAAGTCTTTTGGATGTGTCATCTTTGAAAATACCAGGATTCAGAGTTTATTGCTGTGAAGACAGATGTTGTGGAAGTTGTGAACTCAGTATAACAATCTAGATGTCTCTGTATGTACCCTTGTTTTTAAGTTTTTAAATGTAGGTTTAGTTGATTTTCATAAAGTTAAACAATTTATAAGTATTAGATTTGTGCCTGGCTTCAGAGGCCATGGCTGTAATAAAATATCTGACAGAAGTAAGTTTTTAAAAGAAGGGCTGGGGGCTGGAGAGATGGCTCAGTGACTCAGAGCACTTGCTGCTTTTTCAGTGAATCCAGGTCCAGTTCCTAGAACCCACGTGGCAGCTCATAACAATCTATAACTAGAATTCCAGAGGGATATAATGCCCCCTCCCAGCTTCCATGGGCACCAGGGACAAACAGGGTACATAGACATGCATTCATTTAAGCAAAACACCCATACACATAAAATAAAAAAATAAAATTTTAACTCCTTAAAAAACAAGAATGGGCAATTATTTTGGCTCACAGTTTCAGGGGTTCCAGTCATGAGCTTAGACAGAACATCATGGTAACAGGAGTGTGTGGCAGAATTGACAAGAAACAGACAGACAGACAAGGAAAAAACTGAGACGAAATATCCCTAAGGACTTGACTCCACTTACCTATTCTCTGCAGTTTGATTCCATCTTGTAAAGAATCAAGAATCTCCTAATAATGCCAGTAGTTGTGGACCCAGGCTATAACATATGATCCTGTGGGGGATATTTTTTGCATTCAAACCCAACAGCGTTCTCGTTTGAACCAGTAACGGAAACCTACGTCCAGTCTTCTTTTACGGGGATGAGACATTAAAAATTCCAGCATGGGTGCAAAGCTACCCAGAATAAAGATTGCATATCTCAGTCTCTGCTAGGCGAGGATGATGTGGTGGTTTGGATAATAATGACTCCAATGATCTCGTATATTTTAATGCTTTGTCATCAAGGTATGGCACTATTTGAGAAGGATTAGGAGGTGTTGCCTTGTTGGAGGAAGTGTGTCACTGAGAGTGGCCTTGGAGGTTTCAGGAAGTTCACACCAGGCCCCGTGTTTGTCCCCTCCCCCTCCCAGCCTGTGAATCGGGATGTAGCTCTCAGCGACTGCCCCAGTGCCACGTGTGCTATCACGAAAATAATAAAAAAAAGTCTCTGAAACTATAAGCAAACCCCTGAAAGTAAATGCTTTGTTTTGTCAGAGTTGCATTGGCCATGGTTTCTATTCATAGCAATACAAGAGTGACATTCAGACAAGTGTGACAGCGGAATCATGTTCATGGGATTCATTGATCTCACCACGTTCCTTTACCATCCTGAGGCAACTGGCCTGGTAGAAAGAAATAATTGCCTTTTGAAGGCACAGTTATAGCATCAATTAAATAGCATTGGCATGGAGGGCTGGGGCAGGGTACTCCAAAAGGCGGTATATGCTTTCAGTCAGTGTCCAGTATGTGGTACAATTTCTCCCAAAACCAGGATCTATGAGTTCAGGAATCAAGTAACGGGAAAGGAAATGGTTCCACACACTATCATCCTTTATGACCCACAAGGAAAACTTTTGCTTGTTGTTCCCATGACCTTAATAAGTTCTGCTGACGTAGAAGTTTTGGGTTAAGAGCAGGAAGTACAGAAGACAGAACAACATTCCACTGAACTGGAACCTCAGACTTTCTCCTGGTCACCTTGGGCTTCTAATGCCCTTAAGCCAACCAGCTAAGAAAGGAATAACAGTGTTAGACGGGTGGTAGGTCCAGGTGAACATGGGGAACTGGATTGCTTCTCTACATGGAGGTAAGAAAGATTATGTCTGGAGTGCAGGAGATCCTTTTAGGGCATCTCTTGGTGCTATTGTGTCCTGTAATTAAAGTCAATGGAAAGCCACAACAGCCTAATCCAGGAAGGATGACAAAGGGTACAGAACTGTCAGGGATGAAAGCATGGGTCATTCCTCGAGGAAAAGAGCCAGAACCTGCCGAGGTGCATGCCAACGGTGGAGGCAATACAGAATGGGTAGTAGAGGAAGGTAGTTTCAAATGCCAGTTACATCTACAACCAGTGAAGATATAAAGATTATAAATGAGTGTTTCTGTCATAGTTTGTTGGGAATGTGTTCGTTTTCTTTCCCCAATTTCTTTATCATGTGATATATAACATCAATTAAAAGAACACGGGTGGTTTTCATATTTAAGTTTTGAGATACTAAAAGGATGTTCCCTCAAGGGACAATATCACCTATTCTAAATTTTATAATACATTCACAGTTATATGAGGTGTGTTCAGGCACAATTATGAACTGGTTATTGTTTCCATTTGGAATAATTAAGTATGATATAAGGAGATATGATTGTGTGTCCAATTGACAAGGAGTGGACTTGTGATGGATATTCTTGGTTGTCAACTGGACTACATCTAAAATTAACTAAAATCCAAGCTTCTCAGTACACCTGTGAGGGTTTTTTCTTAGTTAAATCATTAAAAGTGGGAAGACTCACCCACTTTTAATCCAGATTTTTTGAGGCCAAAGATCCAGCTTTATTTTACTATTGGGCCACCCCTTCTGCTGGCAACCTATATAAAGACCGTGAAAGAAAGAAGCTTTGTTCTCTTTGTATGTTCCCACTCTTGCTCTCTCTAGAAAGTTCATTACTTTTCCGGCATTAAAGCCTCCTTCTACAGGATTCTGGCATATACTGAAGACCAGTTCAGGCATCCAACCTCACGTACTGACGGCTACTGGATTCGTAGTAGACCTTGTGTTGGTAAACAGCCATCCATTGTTAGATTAGTTGGATCACAGCCTGTAAGCCACTCTAATAAATCTGATGATAGATAGATAGATAAATAGATAGATAGATAGATAGATAGATAGATAGATAGATAGATAGATAGACAGACAGACAGACAGACAGACAGACAGACAGACAGATAGATAGATAGATAGATAGATAGATAGATAGATAGATAGATAGATAGATAGATGGGGATTCATTCTATCAGTTCTGTCTAGATAACCCTGACCTGACTAATACATATGATCATGGGATTAAATCCTGAAGGAGAAGAATAACACCTAACAGTTTTCTGAACACCTTCCTATGAGGTGGCATCTGTACTTGTTCCTCCATTTCCCTTCAACCTTCCTGTTGGCTGGAGCAATGGGGCCTTTCTGAATAATGAACTGGAAATTTGTAAGGACTGTGAAAGCATGAGATTGCCCCAACCCATGTTGTTATCCTTTCCCTACACTACTTACTTCTAATCTTCATTTATACGAAAAAAAGTAATACTTCTATTAGCAGATGCTCTTAGGGGTTTCCCGTCACCAAACTCTGTGAGAGTGTTGTCACACCAAAATGCTTCCCAATCTGTCATTGCTTTTATGTAAAAAGTCCTAAAATGATAATCAATATCAATTATACCTGAAAAGACCTTGGAGAATCAAGACATTTAAAGCGGCAATACTCATAAAAATAGAGTTTGTTCAAAAGGAATATGAAGCAGAGCTACTGTGGAAACAACTATTCTTTGTCTTCGTTTCTGTCAAATACTAATTTCTCTATCACACGGCTGTTTTAGTCACCACCACAGAAGTAAAATACAGTAAGAGAAGGCAAGGAAAAGGTTTACTGCCTCTTCCAGAAAAACAGCATGCAGATTCTATCTTACTGACATGGTAAACAAAATATGCATCAAAATTGGAGGTGAGGATATAGCTCTTGGCATGAGGCCCTCTGGTCAATCTTCAGAGCCACATGAAAAAATAAATACCAGAATTAAAACGTGATCTACAATTCTGAATTATATCTAAAATACACAGTAATCTACCATAAACATTATATTAAATGGAGTAACACCTGTCAGTAAACCACTTGTCTTGCAAGCATAAGGACCTAAATTCAATTCCCCAGAACCCACACAAGAAAAGTCAGGCCAGGCATGGTGTCATCGTGTAATTCTGGTGCCAGCAAGCGGAGACGAGCAGATCCTTGGGACTCCCTGGACTGCCAGCCTAACCTACTTGGCAAGTTAGGCAATGAAAGACCCATCTCAAAAACTAAGACAAACCATGCCCAAGGAATGATAAAGCTGTCTTCTTGCTTACACACACACTCAGAGGCACAAATACGAACTTTCACATGCAAAAAAAATATATTTAATGTATATTTTATAAACCATTTACTCAAAGATGTATTTTCTCTGCTTAAACTGTCAGTGGAGTACACTAAGAATATTCCTTTGTTCATTTTAGGTAAAGATTAACTCATCACAAGGAGTTTTAAATGGAAGTTTAATTTGGCAAAATAACAAAGAAAATCTGAGGTTTTTAGCCTTCCTACTCCATTAAAAAAAAAAAAAAATGTTCCCACGTGGCATGTATAAAATAGCCATAGGGTGTGGTAATAAAAATGGAAGGTTCCCATTATGGTGCCTTAGAGGAAGATACAGAACCTCATTGCCACTAATCTGTGCTAATTTTCTTCATAATGTTTTCATGGCTTAGGGAACATCACCCTGAAATATGAAAACAGCATTTAACTTTGAACTTTTATTTTTAAAATTAGATTTATAGAAGCCAATTGCTGCCCACTGGGTCTCCATTAATTTCTTAAGATTGACTCTTCCAGGAACCCTAATCACTGGTAACCTCTAAATGGATGATTGCCGTAAGATTATGCTCCTGTACATTGTAAATATTTGCCTTGCCTACTGGCTTAATAAAACATTTATTGGACAGAGGCTGACAGGAAGTGTGGGTGGGCCTATCAGACTAAGAACACTCTGGGAAGAGGAAGCACAGAGCCAGGCCAACACAAAGGAAAAAAGACAAAAATGCTGTTCTGATAAGAGATACTAAGCCAATTGGCTGATCATGGGTGAGTTTAAAAGTAATAGGTATCAAGTAATATGCCTGAAACATTGGCCAAACAGCATGTAATTAATGTAAGACTTTGTGTGATTATTTGGGGCTGCTGGTCTGGATCTCAGGGACAGGCCAGGCCAGAATCTTCTTACTACAGGTCATTTTGACTCAAAATCAATTTTTCTTGCCCATTTTTAGTTTTATTATGGAAAAATAAGATGATTTTAAAATCTTCTTAAAATGTTTATTACACTGATTTACATACACAGGTGTGCATCAATGTATGTATATACACACTCCACAGTTTGGGAGTTGCCTACCTACCATTTGGGTCCTGGGGACTGAACAAAGGTCATCAGGCTTGGTAGCAACCAGCATTACCCATTTAGGCACCTTACCAGCCAAAAGATAGATTTTCAAAAAGATTTGCTTGTTTATTTATTTGTTTGGCCTTCATGAACTTACATGTAGCATACACATGCAGTGCAGTGCCCATGAAGGCCAGCAGGGGAATCAGAATGCCTGAAAAAGAGGTACTATGTGGCTGAAGCTGGATGCTCTGTAACAGCAGTAGATTCTGGAACCCAAAAGAAAGATTTTTAAACCAATCCAAACCAACTGCGAGCGTGTATATTTCGAAGGGTCATTAAGACATGAACTCTGAGACTGGATCCTGGTTCTTTATGTCATCACGGCTATGGTTGGTTTTTGACAGTCTGGTTCTTAAAAAATTATGCTAATTTGAAGACATCTACTTTTAATACCAATGTTTTTACCCTATACATAAATGAATAAATAAATATGCTACAGGAAGTTAGTTTTTTAGAAAGTGATTTTTAAAAAGTGATGGTTTGAAACAATGGTGAAATCTATAGTAAGAAGTCAAATGACATAAATTTGAATTGTGAGTCATGTTTGAGCAAGGCCAAAGTATTGTTCTTGTATACACATACCTAGAGAAAGTGATGCAGAAGCCATGTTAAGTCTCAGTGTCTGTCTGTCTCTGTCTCTGTCTCTGTCTCTCTTTCTCTCTCTCCTGAATTCTGTCTCTCCTCCATGTCTAGGTGCATGTACACATCCATGAGTGTGCGTGCGTGCATGCGTGCGTGCGTGCGTGCGTGCGTGCGTGCGTGCGCGTGTGCGTGTGCGTGTGCGTGTGCGTGTGCGTGTGCGTGTGTGTGTGTGTGTGTAGTGTGTTTATGCGCACGTAGAGGACAAAGGAAAAACCCCAAGTGTCTCTCCTCAAGAGTGGTCTACCTTGTTTGTGGAGACAGTCTCTCATTGGGGCTGGAGCAGGGCAGACTACTCAGGAAAACTGGTTTCAGAGACTCCCAGGGATCTTTCTATCTCTGTCTCCTCAGAACTGGAATTGCAAGTGCACACGATCATGACTAGCATTTCTACTTGGAGTCAAAGTCAGGTCCTTGTGCCTGTGTAGTAGGCACATCATCCGCTGAATTATTCCCCCAGACTGGGCACCATGTTTCCCTAAGTCTGTCCACCTCTTTGAGAAGTACTGTAAACCTTCGTCACAATGTATCATGTCCACAAACCATTGTTTTACTTCTTATTTCCTCTTAGCTTTTGATGTTGTTGAGACAAGGTCTCTCTCCTTCTTAGGCTGGCTTTACATTCTCAATCCTCCTTTTGGGGGGGGTGCAAATGCGGGGTTACCAATACTTACTTTTCCTGTTTTATTATTTCCTATGTGATTGTGTTTTCAACAATCAATTATCATGCTTTCTTTTGACAACTGTGAAATATTCTGTGTTGAAATAGATCACTTATAATTTTATAAAACATTTTCCCGTTTAGTGGCTTTTCCCCATGGCATCAGAGTTTCCAGGGATGGATCAAAGTCATCAATCACCAGACACATTGACTCTTCCCCATATAGAAATAGAGCAATACATGGTCTTGGCTATGTGCTCACTTCCTTCTTTCCCATGTATTAGAATCTATAGCTCCAAGTCATTTTATCTCCATGGTGTATGTAGTTTGTATAACATCCAAGACTGTGAACAGGATGGGGAAAGGCTGTAATGGTAATGGTTGGTCTAGGCTGTCAATTAGCCTGGATTAGGTAATGTCTAGGATTGTCCTTTCTAGAGTGAATTAACATGTGGGACAGTGATGTGTGTTGAGTGGTAAACATCCATCCTGGGTATGTGTGGTAGCTTCCACTGGGTTGGAAACTGTGATGGGTGGAAGTTGGAGAAGGAAGAGCGGAGCATACACAGGTACGTGAGCTCCCTCGTGAAGAAGTGCTTACCACTGCTGTTGTTGCCTCGGGGTGTCAGACTCCAGCTTCTTCAGTCTTTCCACGTGGACCCAACACCACAGTCTCTCCAGCAGCTTCCCAGACCTGTAGCATAGCTGAGACTGCTGAGTTATTTAGCTTCTTTGACTGAGCAGATTCCCCAGGGCTTGAGAGCTGTAAGGATTCCTGGCATGGTAGCAGCCATGTGGTAAACCCAACATGGCGCCAGCAGAACATGCTGCCCACAGAGGGCACGCCCCTAAGAATGGCTACGTAAATCTGCACCCAGCTGCTCTCTTAAAAGGAGCCTCCAAGTGAAAGTCTGTCTCTCTTTCCCTCTTTCTCTTCTGCTTCTCTCCCTCATACTTGCCCAGCAAATCCCCTGAATAAACTCTAGTGTGGCATCTGGTGGTGTGAGTCTGATCTCACACACGAAACCAACACCGGCTAGCTAGCCTAGACTAAACACTGAGTTCTAAGCCAGTAAGAGACTCTTTAAAAATATGGTTACGATGCTAAGAATGCTGGAGGTGTGGCCTTAGAATTTGCTTCTACAGTTGCTGGGGGAGGAAGAAAGCTAGGCTGTCACATCTGGATGCTCAAATTGATAATGACACCTGACTCTACTACCCATAATTCCTTGGCCAGAGCTACCACATGGCCCTGCCTGATGAAAAGGAAGCTACATGCACCTTTGTGAAGGAACGGTAACATAAACTGGAATAACTTCAGTCACAGCTGTCTGAACCTGTTTCATATCTTGGTAGGCTCTTCAGCTCTGTGATTGAGGGTGACACTGAGCAGTACACCCATGTTTCAGACCATCAGCCTGCAGGATGGACCCAGCCACAGGCATTCAGTGATGTCTATATGCTTCTACATGTTTTCCTAATCAGATTCCTACACTTATAAGATGAATGCATTAGGTCAAAGGTATGCTCAGTGGTAGGGTACTTACCTCCCGTATATGAGACCCTAAGATTGATCCCTAGCACAGCTAAAACATAATAATAATGATGTGATAAAATCAAGTATAAGATCAGAACTTTCTGCACAAAAACTTCAGCCTATGGTTTCTATCAAAGCGTTTGGAGGATTTGGCAATGATCTTTCCAAATGCCAGGTGAAGCTGTGTGTTCAAGTGCATTACTGTGAGGAAAAAAAAATGAAATTTCATATATATTTTCCTACATATTGGCATATGAAAAACAGTGTAGAAGAATATGCACACTAAACTGTAACTCTTAGTTAATTACTGGGAATGAGCCAAGATAGGAGAGAAAAGATTCTATAATTTAGAATTTATTTATTTAAATTAATTAATTAATTGAGACAGTTTTATTATGTATATATCGGGCTGGTCTTGAACTCACAGAGTTTCATCTGCTTCTGGTGAGATTAAAGACATTTTCCACTGTGCCCTGCCCACAAAACAAAGTGTTTTTCCTGGCCAGGAACTGTCAGTACATTTGTACCTTTGTCAGGAAGGTGAGAAGTTTGACAGTGGATAGCACTTAGTTTAGGATTGTTTGCTGCCTTCAACACAGCAGAAGGAGATGTGAATGTAATGGAGCTCTCAGCCAGCTGCTGGTACAAATTTCACATTACATTTTAAAAAGGAAAAGCCACAAGGGAATAGCTGAGGAGGGGGTTTTGGAGACTTCAAGGTAATTTGCACACCAATCAAATCCACTTTATTCTTGTTTTTTCTGGCTTTTTAACCACCAAGGGATGGAGCACACCAGAACCACCAAAGAAAGCCTTGGCCTTGCCTCTGATCTTGAGGGCCTGCTTATCTGTGTCTGCTAGGTGGCCCTTCCCTCCCTCGGAAGTACACATCACTCCTTCCAACAGTTTCTTCTGGAAAATCCCTCCCCGCCTACTGTACCTGGAATTGTTGATGAACTAAAGTACCAAATGCCTCTTGGCAAATACCAAATGGGGTAGACAGTGTGCTAGTTAGACGCTCATTGTTGCAACAAAATACCCGACAAGGACAAGGAAGCTTTTGGTTTTGATCACAGTTCCGGAGTACAGTTAGTCACAGCAGGGAAGTCATGGCAGGGAACTTGAGGCAGCTGATTGCACTGCATCAGCTCTCAGGCTGGAGAGGGAGGTAAACGCTGGTCTCTCGGTTCCTTTTCTCTTTTTTTTTTAATTGGTCCAGTAGTCAGGGTGGGAATTCAACCTCAATGAACCTAATGTAGCAAAGACATCATAGACCTGCCCAGAAACCTGTCTTCAGAGGGATCCTACATCCTGACAAGTTTCCATCAACAAGAACCATCACAATAGCAAGATAACAAGTGCCCCCCCCAAAGATAGCCATGCCCCAATTCCTGAATGCCGTGCATAGAAACATAGCAAGGGGTGGTGAAGACTGTAGATGCTGTATCTATTAGCCATGTGACCTTAAGGTAGGGCATGAGTGTTAGAAGCAGAGGACTCTCAGAGGTCCTTATAAATGGAAAAGAATGCAGAGGAGGAAAACTGGAAGAGATGAGAGACTGGGGTATTAGCCCAATGAGGGTAGCATCAGACCTCTCTCTGACCTCCAGAACCATTTGAACGGCTTTACATGCCAAAGCAATGAGACTTACACATGAGCTCATCTGCTGCTCCTGGAGAAGCCAAGGTGCTGTTGGCAGACTGTGCTGCAGTGGGATTCAGCACTTTGAAATGTTCCCTTGAAATGAGAGGCTGGGAGTCCCCTCTGTGGATGCTGGCTTGTGTGTTTTATAGGGCCCCTGGGCCCTCCCTTTCCCCCAATGGTCCTGTTCATATTCTTACCCCATGCCTTTGCACTCCCCTACTCCCTGCTATGTCTTGGCCGGAGAGGTCAAGAAGCCTCTATTGGTACTAAAGATGGAGAAAGCTTGTTTGTATAAGCCTCACATGTTTCTTCATTAATTCTTCATTAATAAGGATTAAAAATAACATCCTAATATTAGAGGAGGAACCTCAACTTGATGTGCCATGCTCTGCTGACACCCATGGGAGGCCTGCCTGTGGGGATATTTTCAAATACAGTAAAAACATTCAGAGATATCCGAGGGATCTGCCCACAGTCAGTCTAGAAGGACCAAACAGTGGTAACTCACACCTTTAATCCCAGCACAGGGAATATCCTGGGAGTGGAGACCTACGCCCTTCATCCAATCTGAGTTCTGGTCATTTTAGTTTACAGAAGTTCCAGGCTCCCAGGCAGGCAGTGGTGGTGCCACGCCTTAACTGAGCTAAGAAGGTAGAAAGTCAGGGTAGACAGAAGCAGCCAGGAGGAGCGAGGCTGAGGAAGCTGGAAGACAGCTGGGTGAGATCTGACTGTAGCTTTTCTTTGATATCTCTGCCTTTCCCAGAAATCTGGCCCTGAATTTCCTCTATTTGTGCAACACCTGCCCCTTTCTGAACAGAAACAGGGGAAGAAAGGATAGGGGAGGGAATAGGAGGAGAGGAGGGAGGGGAAACTGTGTTCAGGATGTAAAATAAATAAATAAAATTAATAATAAAAGAGGATGTGATATATAAGGATCTTGGCTAGGTGTGTAGATAAGTCATGTGGCTCACAGTTCAAGTTCCATTTTTTCTATGATCTTGACTATTCACTTAGCTGCCAAATCTCTCTCTCTCTCTCTCTCTCTCTCTCTCTCTCTCTCTCTCTCTCTCTCTCTCTCTGTGTGTGTGTGTGTGTGTGTGTGTGTGTGTGTTTAATTGAGACAGAGTCTCATGTAGCCTCTGACTGGCCTCCAGATTTCTATGTAGCTGAGGATAAACTTGAACTTCTGACCCCTCTGCCTCCTTCTCCCAAGTATGGGAATATAGGCATGCATCACCATGCTCAGCTGATGTGGTGCTAAGCATGAAACCTGGGGCTTCCATGCTAGGCTGACACTCTTCCAACAGTAGCCAATTTTCTACAACGTCATTTGACCATCGTGCTCCAACAATTGTCTCAACAGCCATTTTAGTGTGTTGTAATGAGGAATCTCTGCACGTATGCATGCACGTCTAAACACATACCCTCATATACATCAATATGCGCACACATACATACACACAATAAACACAATGGTTGTCTAGCACAAAGATGTTGGTGTCTTCAGCCTCCTTCTTCGTGAACATAAATACAACAAAAGCAGTATGAACTTGTCCTTCCCTTTGGGCTAAGCGCATTTTCCTGCTGTTGCTGAGTGGAGGAAAAGCAGAGCTAAATCTCTGTTCGTCACTTGTGACATTTGCCAAACACATGGCACAAGCCATGATAATCCTGTCTGCAGGTGAGGTGCCACAGATAATAAGAACTCCAGAAATGAATCCTTAAGTCAGTTCCATTCTCACCGTGTTTCCCAAAACAGATCACTTGAATCCATGTCTCAATTAACGACACTTCTGAGCCTGGGAGTTTGAGGACCCTGTTTTCTAATCTTAATATTGCTGAAATGTATATGAGCATTGGTTAAGAAGTTCAGGGCAAGATGAAAAACAGTAAAGATTCTCCACTGAGACACATTGAAAATGGTTGTTCTGGGTTACTCTTATTTTTGTTGATACATAAGCTATGTGGATATTAAAAAATACATCTCAAAATTATAATTATATCTTCGGGGGAAAACTCTAAGTGTGTTTCATAAATATGTATTGAAAGTGAGTTTTAAAAAGTTTTTGTTGGGGTATATATTACTTTTGGTTTATTTAAGTATACTTTATAGTGTATTAAAATCCAGCAGAAAATTATTAACTGTAAATGTGCAATATTATTTCATTAGCCCAGTAAAATATACATATATATGTGTGTGTATAATCAGCTGAAAGAAATATGTTCCCGTCAATGATTAATGTTCCAAAGCCAAGTTACACTAATCATAAACTTAAATCTAATATATTAAAGAATTAACCTTACTTTCCATCTCAGAAGTTGTGTAGTCTGTGGTTTATTATTTCTCCTAAGAAATTTACCTTCAGGAAGGTCTGCATTTTAAAATGAATCATATTCCATCTACTTAAAATAATAGGAATGTGTGGGCTGTGTGGCTTGCAATCCCAATCTCTGCTGCTGGAAGTAACAGCATCTATTATTTTACAGGTATTGCTAGGTGGGGTGGTTGGGGTGTAAGATTTTGTGGGTTTGTATTATAACTGGGTAAATCATTTCTCTTTGGACCACAGATCTTTCAGCATTTGGAGTATAGAGGCTCTGTCTAGTCGGAAGTTTCTATTCTTCCAGAAACTCTCAAATACCCAGTAGCTGCTTCCCAAATAATTGACTTGGAAGCTTAATATTATAGTAGCTTCTGGCTAGTAGCTCAAACATATTACTATCTAGCTCTTATACTTAAATTAACCCATAGTTCTTATCTAAGTTTAGCCATGTGGCTTAGTTCCTTTGCTCAGTGCAGTCCAGTGTTCTCATTTTGCTTCCTCTGCGTCTGGTTGGCATCTGCTTCTCTGCCTTTCCTCTTCCTTGAATTCTCCTAGTCTGGTTGTCCTGCCTATACTTCCTGTCTGGCTACTGACCAATTAGTGTTTTATTAAACCAATACAAGTAACAAATCTTTGCATTATCCCACATTTGATAATTAATTAAATTCAGAGCATTATCTCACATTTCTTCTTTATTTTCTTTTCAAACAAGAAACCAAGTCTAATCTCTTTTGTATAGCTTTTTTCCTGACCATTATCCATAACACCTAGTAGCCAACACTATAACAAAGACAAACATCCATAATCCATTTTTTGGGAATGTGGGCATAGTTCTCTAAACTAATTCCTGCTATCTGGGGACACTGGTAATCTTATGAGGACCCAAAGAAAATTTAGGATTACTATCAAGTCCTGACTGGAGTAGTCTTTGAGGCTAGATCATTTCAGCCAGATCATTGAAGCTGTTCTGGATGCAGAACTCAGAGGAAATAGCAACAGAGGTGTTCTGAAACATTGGATCATCTGGGCCATCTATTCCCATCAGAAGTTTTTCAGGGTATCTCCATCAATCAAACCTTATTTTCTTTAACCCAGAAGGAATCCATGACCACTCATTTTCTTTGGAAATAAAAGCAAAACCTCTTCTCCAAAGTAACATTTCTTTTGACTTCAATTTTGAAGTCAAGGCATTTACAAAATAAACAGCTTGGGTTAATCTAGCAATATTTATAATCAAATGTCTTTTAGCAGCTGTTGCTCCTTCCTCAGCAGTCAAACAAATTCAAAAAACAACACAATAATATACCATATCCAGACTCTGTACATTCCATCTTTATGTGGCTTGTTTTTTTTTAACTATGTTTCTTTTTATCCTTTTTCTTTTCTCTCCCAAGTCTATGTAAATTTTTAAACATACTCCAAACTGTTTAAGAGGTTTTTTTTAACCACATGAGCCTGTAATCTGTTAAACAGCATGGCTAGGATCAAGGCCTTGGCTATGGAGACTGGCTCCATCCAGCTCCTTCACCTGTGAGAGCTTAGGTTCATGGCAGAGGTACTGGCAGAAGCCACATCTACCACCCCAGCTCTGGGGAATTTCACCAAGTAGAGCATCACCACTCAGTGCTCATGAACCCCATTTAAGGTCATAACAATTAAAGTTTCATAATTTAATGATGGCGGTGTTTTTAAGATGGGGTAATGAAGAGAACTTGGTTATAATCCCAGAGATGACATTAAGTTGTTTCTATGATGTGTAGCCAGTCAATTACTCTTTTGAATCCTGTCATAAAATATAATCTGGGCTTTTAGACAAAAGATATATCTCTCTGAAGACTGATAAGCCAAGGCCAAGGCACTGGCAAAGTTATAGTCTCCAAAGAATCGCTGTTTGGGTCAAAGCTGTTTCCTTCTGTCTAGTTGGGTCTCTTCTCTTATGGTACTAGCACTAATCAGTCTTTGCTGTTCTCTTTTTCTGTGTCTCTATCTCCATGGCAAACTCACTTTTCTGTTACAGAAGCACAGTCTACCCACCAGTATAATCTCACTTTAATGTATCCACATCTTCAAATAACAATAAGCTGTTTCCAAATACCGTCAGAGTCTCAGGTGCCAGGTAATCACTTGAGTATATCATCTGAGGGATAATTCACTCTAGTAGCAGGATGGTGATGATGAAAAAGAGGAAGAAAGATGGAAAAATAATGAGGAAAATGAGACCAGTAACAAGCATACCAAGTACACTGTTCCACCCTGAGAAGTCCTTCAGAAGATGCCATGTCACGTGCTAAGTTCACTTTCCAACCCAACACTTAGCCTCTGAGAGGCCAAGGCTTTTAGTCAATGTCTCTATATGGGGAAATGAATGTGAGTCTGACATCTAGGATGCAAGGCTCTGGTCATTCCTGTCTTGTCCTTTACCATCCCATTGGTAAAGAGTCCCATAAGAGAATCTTCCCAAGTTTATATCTCTGGAAATGAACAAGCTCAGTTTTGTACACAGCAAGCAATAGTTCACAGTAGATTTTAGGTGATGTGCAGGCACAGTTTACACGGTTGGTTTGGGATGGTATCCTCTTCTGTTCAATACTTTATTTATGTAGGAAGCTGCTCAATAAATAGTACTGAAAGTTCTGAGAATCCTTCACCCTGCTGAATGCTTATGTCTGACACAACTATGATAACATCCCAATATCTAGGTTTTATGAGCTTTAACATTTGAGGGTATGTGCGTGTGTGTGCGTGTGTGTATGTGTGCGTGTGTGTGTATGTGTGTGCATGTATGCATATATGTGTGTGTGTATGTGTATATGTGTGTATTGTGTGATTTTATATATATATAAACCTGTGAAATCATGAGTCAAAACAAGTCTTCCCCTTTAAGTTACTCTCTTAGGTATTTGACATAGCTGAACCTTTCTTGAATTCACTTCATTCATTCTATAAGAAAGACATCACTGGCTTCCATTGTTCATCTTCCACATCACACTAGGTGTTCCCACTTCTACAGAATCTCCAGGCTTAGCGTTAGCATTATTAACAAACAGCAGAAGCTGTCACCATCCACTGAGAACTTGTCTTCTTGTAATTTTACCGATACCACAGAGATACTAATTTTACAGAATACAAGCACAGACACAGCCTTCTCTTAAGCAAATATTTGGGAGTAATACTAGTGATAAAACACGGAAATAAATATAACACAGGTGGACTTCAGAGGGCAAAGACATTAGGGAAGGTGATACTCTGATATCCAAGGGGCTGGGAAATCTAGTCATTGAATCAAATGCTTGTCCAACCATAAAGACATGAGTTCAATCTTTAGTGCCTATGGGAAAAAGCCAGGCATTGCAGCACAAGCCTGGAATCTCAATGCTCTGGGGGCAGAGACAGGAGAATCCCTAGAGCTTACTGCATAAGCTCTGTGGCCAAACTAGTGAGCTCCACGTTTAGCTGTCTCAAATACCTTGTTGGTAGTAAGTAGGCTCATGGACTAAGGGCTCGAGCCACTGAACTCGACAACTTGAGATTCGTCCTCCAAAGCCAAATGGGAGAAACAGAAAACTGACTAGCAGAGATTGTCCTCTTACCTCCACGTGCGTACTGTGGTGTGTGCACGTGCACACACACGCATATACACACATACACACATACACACACGCATATACACACATAGGCACACAGACTCACAAATACACACATATGCACACACACATATACACACGCACACATGCACACATACATACACACACATACGCACACACACAAATAAACACATACACACATATACACACACACAGTCACACAAAAAAATTAATAGGTACAGAACAACTGAGAAAGACACGTGATATCAACTTCTCGCTTCCTAGTGTACATAATAGGCATAACACACATATACACATATACACACACATACACACATATATATACACATATAAACATACACACATACACACACGCATACACACACATACACACACTCTACACCACACACACATATACACACCACACACCACACCACACACACGTACACACATATACATATACACATACACACACAGACACATACCACACCACACACACACACATACACACACAGAGAGACACACATCACACACCACACCACACACACACACACTCACACATATACACCACATACACACACATACACATATACATATACACATATACACACACAGCACACACACACACACAGGATGTGATACACAAATTTTGCTGTTTACAATTTGCAGATCCCTGAGTTAGTAAATGACTTTGACCCAGATCCAGACTCTGGGGTGTTTTGCAACATCCTACAGGAAGAACAAAGTACAGACATTGCCCCTGAAAATGCAGTGCAGGACCGTTAAAACTGGAAATTAAAGAAATGTGTTTTTATTCCTGGATCTCAAGGCCTTCTTGCTAAAGGAGATTTCAAATTGGCTGGTCATTCACCATGGTGATGCATCCAGCCAGTTTTTGTATTCTTCCCATTATTAAATATTGCTGCTGTAGAGACAGGTGGGGTTTCAGGGTTGGGACAAAGAGGTGGCCTGACTTTGAAGGTCTGGTAGGCAACTGCTGATCTAAAAGGAGGTGACGTCATCATCACCAATGGACAGGACTTCTGCTTTCTCCAGTGACCTAGGGTCAGGGA